>VDFB02075321.1:19746849-20081269 GCA_007258455.2 Sequoia sempervirens | reverse complement strand
ATATATATATATATATATATATATATATATCTGAAGTTTCAATAGGCAACCGAACACTGAAGAATACAGTTCAGGTCTGTTCACTTTGTATGAATGTGTCAGGTTTCGGTTTCCAACTAAATACGCAAGAATAAATCTTCATTTTTGAGGTACTCTTCATATGTACCATAAATATATATGTATATGTGTGTGTGTGTGTGTATATATATATATTTTTTTCAATGTGTGAATTTCTAAAGTTTCAACAAGCAATAACAACACAGAAGAATACATTTGAATAGTGAATATAAATTATATACATACATACATATATATATGTATGTATATAAATGTGTATTTCTAAATGAAAGTGTAAATGCAAAGAGCATACAATTTTGTAGTATTATAGATGAAACATATTCATAAATTAATGTAATTAAAATTTTGAATTCTTCAACACATATAATATGAAATAAATCAAATTCTAAATTCTAAATGTACGTGTAAAAAAAATAAAAATAATGAACATTATAAAAGAACACAATGTCTTTCGAGCCATTGATAAAGAAAAGTCTTCAAAGACTTTAGTACCTAAAATTTCAGCTTACAAATTGACAGGCTCTACAAACCTCCCAGCCATTTCACATGTCTTCCATAATAAAAATATATAATTGAAGTTGAGCAACCATTTCCTTAATACAATAGTGGCCAAAATGAAAACACACAAGTTTTAAATTAAGGAGAATTTTAATGGCTCATTCATGGAGGTCCAACGGTAATATTCCTGACAGGGAACAACCTTTGCATGAGAGGGATTTGAATCACTTTCAAGGCTATGATCGTAGTATTACCTATCAACAAGGGCCCAAGAACAATCCTCAATGGAATGCATGACAAAATAAGGGTGTTGTCAGATATAGGTTTTCAAAACCTAACTAGAAACCCTTTCAGACATCTAAATGCTTGGTGCGCGAAAAACAACCCATTTTTACATATATGAAGATGACATGGGATTTTTGAGAGAGAAAGAAGAAACATGGGCTGGTGAAAAGCCAGATCAGAACTCTTCTTTTCTAAATAGTTTTTATGAAAAAGCAGAGGCTGATTTTAAGGCTCAAGTGAACGGAAATCACATAACACCTTCTCGCGCTTCCTTCAATCCATAGTTTCTTGTGGTTTCTAGGAATATATTAAGGAAATATAGGGAAAAGGGGAAACAAAGCTCTGTCCAAGGATAAAATAAAGTGGAGGCTAGTCAAAATGCCAATAAGGGAAAAGGGACAGAGGGATTGAAAAATCTAACCTTGCCAGTGTTTGATAATCCATAGCCAACAATTGTCGAAAATAAATCAGAGCCTCCTAGTGTCACAGGCTAGGATACTCTGCATAAAGTTCAACATGAGAGCGTAGATAAGGAATCTCATAAGAAATCTACAAAAAAGAACAAGTGAAAAAGGGCTTAGAATGGAAAAATCAATGTTGACAAGAAAAGGGTTCTACAATGGAGGAAAAAAGAGGTGGAAAAAGATCATCAGGAAAATAAAGAGGTGTTGGCAAAGGATCAGCAGGAAAATGAAACATCACAAAATATGGAACCCTTATGTGATTCTTTCAAGCAAACACCTGGTGAATTTGTGGAAATCTCATTCCTTGATAATTTTTTGGAACCTCATTTTCAAGATTTGTGCCAAAAAGCCTTAATAGGTAAGTTTTGGCAATTAACATTGGATTTAAATGCTCTCAAAGATTTATTTTTTGCTGAATGGGAGGGGGTTTCTCAAATTTTCTACATAAATAAATCTAGGAGAATTTTTTGTAGTCTGATTTTTAGACAAAGCATTTAGAGATGCTATATTTCAAGTAAAATCTTGGGTTTTTCAAGGATCTAGTTTGTATTTACAGCCATGGGCCCCAAATTTTAAACCCCAAGATTTGGTAATTAAATTTCTCCCTGCATGGATTCAAATGAAATATTTGGCATTGGAGTATAGAGAACTAAAATTAATAGAAATAATGGCCAATCAAATTGGCATCTTTCTTTGTCATGATAAGGTCTTCTTTAAAGATCCTACTAAACCTATTATATTTTGTGCTCTATTGGATGTATCTAACCCCATTCCTACTCAGATTCATTTGGTATCAAAATTTGGCAAATGGGTTCAAGATATAATAATAGAAAATGTAGAAAATGTTTGTTTCAATTGTCATGAATTGGGACATACTTTGATCAATTGCTCAGTCTTCAAAGAAGAATGTATGAGGCAATCAGGAATTGATGATTAAATGCAGTAGTTAGTGCCCTTTAAACACTTAATAGTTAAGAAGGATGATAAGCATTGCTTGTCTAAGACTACAATATGAAAGGTTTCAAGGGATGCTATGATCATGCTAAGGAATCATTCTATTCCAAAGATGAAAGTAACTGAAGAACCTGTATTCAAACAATATTCCTTTCATTAGCTTCTTTCTAAATCTTTGCATTTATCTAGCCCATCTATTTCTACATGATCTCTCAAGAAAATAGAGAAAATAGTTAAATGCTCAATACATTTGTTGGCACATGTTTCAGTACATTTTTTGGCACATGCTTTAGTAGACAAGGAGCAAAATAAGTGTATCACTTTGGGGTCAAATGCTCAAACACAAGTATAAATTTTCAATAGGGAGGTAGAAGATTTTGTAGATAATGTGTTAGCCTCGGTTGGCTCAGAGCTCATAGAAGAGATTACAAATGAAGTTATGAATGAAGAAATGAGAACCATGCAATATAACTCGAGGGATAGTGAATCAATGGAGTACTTGGAAGGAAACATGGAAGTTGTGCTAGAAGGAGCTGTGAGTGCTAAAGCTTTTTTGAATGCTCCTTTGAAGGCAGATGGTCTCTTTGCTTGTGAAGAGATAGTTGGGGTTGGTAAGCCTTCTAGGGGTTTTGATTATTCACATACTTTATCAATTACACAAACCCCTTTTTTAAAGTTAAGTCCACTGAAAACTCCGCATAAAAGGGTTTGCAAGTCTTATGCCACAAAAATGCAAGAAGAAATAGAATTTGGTCTACAAGCAACGTTGGATTCTAAATTGGTTGTATCAGGGAATAAAATACTGAGGAGAGCCTAATGCTCTTCTTGATCTTAATGAGGATATTTTCATGGAATGTTAGGGGTATATATATATATATATATGTATATATGTATATACATATATATATATATATATGTATATATATGTATATATATATATATATATATATGTATATATATGTATATATATATGTATGTATATATGTATATATATGTATATATATATATATGTATGTATATATGTATATATATATATATACATATATACATACATACATATATATATACATATATACATATATATATATATATGAAGTTTGAATAGGCAACCGAACACTGAAGAATACAGTTCAGGTCTGTTCACTTTGTATGAATGTGTCAGGTTTCGGTTTCCAACTAAATACACAAGAATAAATCTTCATTTTTTAGGTACTCCTCATATGTATCCATATATATATATGTATATGTGTGTGTGTGTGTGTATATATATATAATTTTTTTTCAATGTGTGAATGTCTAAAGTTTCAACAAGCAATAACAACACAGAAGAATACATTTGAATAGTGAATATAAATTATATACATACATACATACATATATATATGTATGTATATAAATGTGTATTTCTAAATGAAAGTGTAAATGCAAAGAGCATACAATTTTGTAGTATTATAGATGAAACATATTCATAAATTAATGTAATTAAAATTTTGAATTCTTCAACACATATAATATGAAATAAATCAAATTCTAAATTCTAAATGTACGTGTAAAAAAAATAAAAATAATGAAGTAATAAAAGAACACAATGTCTTCTGAGTCATTGATAAAGAAAAGTCTTCGAAGACTTTAGTACCTAAAATTTCAGCTTACAAATTGACAGGCTCTACAAACCTCCCAGCCATTACACATGTCTGCCATAATAAAAATATATAATTGAAGTTGAGCAACCATTTCCTTAATACAATAGTGGCCAAAATGAAAACACACAAGTTTTAAATTAAGGAGAATTTTAATGGCTCATTCATGGAGGTCCAACGGTAATATTCCTGATAGGGAACAACCTTTGCATGACATGGATTTGAATCACTTTCAAGGCTATGATTGTAGTATTACCTATCAACAAGGACCTAGGAACAATCCTCAATGGAATGCATGACAAAATAAGGGTGTTGTCAGATATAGGTTTAAAAAACCTAACTAGAAACCCTTTTAGACATCTAGATGCTTGGTGCGCGAAAAACAACCCATTTTTTACATATATGAAGATGACATGGGCTTTTTGAGAGAGAAGGAAGAAACATGGGTTGGTGAAAAGCTAGATCAGAACTCTTCTTTTCTAAATAGTTTTTATGAAAAAGCAGAGGCTGATTTTAAAGCTCAAGTGAACGGAAATCACATAACACCTTCTCGCGCTTCCTTCGATCCAATGTTTCTTGTGGTTTCTAGGAATATATTAAGGAAATATAGGGAAAAGGGGAAACAAAGCTTTGTCGAAGGATAAAATAAAGTGGAGGCTAGTCAAAATTCCAATAAGGGAAAAGGGAAAGAGGGATAAAAAACTCTAACCTTGCCATTGTTTGATAATCCATAGCCAACAATTGTCCAAAATCAATCAGAGCCTTCTAGTGTCACGGGCCAAGATACTCTGCATAAAGTTCAACATGAGAGCGTAGATAAGGAATCTCATAAGAAATCTACAAAAAAGAACAAGTCCAAAAGGGCTTAGAATGGAAAAATCAATGTTGACAAGAAAAGGGTTCTACAATGGAGGAAAAAAGAGGTGGAAAAATATCATCAGGAAAATAAAGAGGTGTTGGCAAAGGATCAGCAGGAAAATGAAACATTGCAAAATATGGAACCCTTATGTGATTCTTTCAAGCAAGCACCTGGTGAATTTGTGGAAATCTCATTCCTTGATAATTTTTTGGAACCTCATTTTCAAGATTTGTGCCAAAAATCCTTAATAGGTAAGTTTTGGCAATTAACATTGGATTTAAATGCTCTGAAAGATTTATTTTTTGCTGAATGGGAGGGGGTTTCTCAAATTTTCTACATAAATAAATCTAGGAGAATTTTTTGTAGTCTTATTTTTAGACAAAGCATTTAGAGATGCTATATTTCAAGTAAAATATTGGGTTTTTCAAGGATCTAGTTTGTATTTACAGCCATGGGCCCCAAATTTTAAACCCCAAGATTTGGTAATTAAGTTTCTCCCTGCATGGATTCAAATGAAATATTTGGCATTGGAGTATAGAGAACTAAAATTAATAGAAGTAATGGCCAATCAAATTGTCATCTTTCTTTGTCATGATAAGGTATTCTTTAAAGATCCTACTAAACCTGTTATATTTTGTGCTCTATTGGATGTATCTAACCCCATTCCTACTCAGATTCATTTGGTATCAAAATTTGGCAAATGGGTTCAAGATATAATAATAGAAAATGTAGAAAATGTTTGTTTCAATTGTCATGAATTGGGACATACTTTGATCAATTGCTCAGTCTTTAAAGAAGAATGTATGAGGCAATCAGGAATTGATGATTAAATGCAGTAGTTAGTGCCCTTTAAACACTTAATAGTTAAGAAGGATGATAAGCATTGCTTGTCTAAGACTATAATATGAAAGGATTCAAGGGATGCTATGATCGTGCTAAGGAATCATTCTATTCCAAAGATGAAAGTAACTGAAGAACCTGTATTCAAACAATATTCCTTTCATAAGCTTCTTTCTAAATCTTTGCATTTATCTAGCCCATCTATTTCTACATGATCTCTCAAGTAAATAGAGAAAATAGTTAAATGCTCAATACATTTGTTGGCACATGTTTCAGTACATTTTTTGGCACATGCTTTAGTAGACAAGGAGCAAAATAAGTGTGTCACTTTGGGTTCAAATGCTCAAACACAAGTATAAATTTTCAATAGCGAGCTAGAAGATTTTGTAGATAATGTGTTAGCCTCGGTTGGCTCAGAGCTCATAGAAGAGATTACAAATGAAGTTATGAATGAAGAAATGAGAACCATGCAATATAACTTGAGGGATTTTGAATCAATGGAATACTTGGAAGAAAACATGGAAGTTGTGCTAGAAGGAGCTGTGAGTGCTAAAGATTTTTTGAATGCTCCTTTGAAGGCAGATGGTCTCTTTGCTTGTGAAGAGATAGTTGGGGTTGGTAAGCCTTCTAGGGGTTTTGATTATTCACATACTTTATCAATTACACAAACCCATTTTTTAAAGTTAAGTCCACTGAAAACTTCGCATAAAAGGGGTTGCAAGTCTTATGCCACAAAAATGCAAGAAGAAATAGAATTTGGTCTACAAGCAACGTTGGATTCTAAATTGTTTGTATTAGGGAATAAAATACTGAGGAGAGCCTAATGCTCTTCTTGATCTTAATGAGGATATTTTCATGGAATGTTAGGAGTATATATATATATATATGTATATATGTATATATATATGTATATATATATGTATGTATATATGTATATATATATATGTACATATATATGTATATATATATATATACATATATATATATATATACATATATATATACATACATATATATATATATATACATATATATATACATATATATATATATATATATATATATATATATATATCTGAAGTTTCAATAGGCAACCGAACACTGAAGAATACAGTTCAGGTCTGTTCACTTTGTATGAATGTGTCAGGTTTGGGTTTCCAACTAAATACACAAGAATAAATATTCATTTTTGAGGTACTCCTCATATGTATCCATATATATATGTATGTGTGTGTGTGTGTGTGTGTGTATAATTTTTTTTCAATGTGTGAATGTCTAAAGTTTCAACAAGCAATAACAACACAGAATAATACATTTGAATAGTGAATATAAATTATATACATACATACATATATATATGTATGTATATAAATGTGTATTTCTAAATGAAAGTGTAAATGCAAAGAGCATACAATTTTGTACTATTATAGATGAAACATATTCATAAATTAATGTAATTAAAATTTTGAATTCTTCAACACATATAATATGAAATAAATCAAATTCTAAATTCTAAATGTATGTGTAAAAAAAATAAAAATAATGAACATTATAAAAGAACACAATGTCTTTCAAGTCATTGATAAAGAAAAGTCTTCAAAGACTTTAGTACCTAAAATTTTAGCTTACAAATTGACAAGCTCTACAAACCTCCCAGCCATTTCACATGTCTGCCATAATAAAAATATATAATTGAAGTTGAGCAACCATTTCCTTAATACAATAGTGGCCAAAATGAAAACACACAAGTTTTAAATTAAGGAGAATTTTAATGGCTCATTCATGGAGGTCCAACGATAATATTCCTGACAGGGAACAACCTTTGCATGAGAGGGATTTGAATCACTTCCAAGGCTATGATCATAGTATTACCTATCAACAAGGGCCTAGGAACAATCCTCAATGGAATGCATGACAAAGTAAGGGTGTTGTCAGATATAGGTTTTCAAAACCTAACTAGAAACCCTTTCAGACATCTAGATGCTTGGTGCGCAAAAAACAACCCATTTTTTACATATATGAAGATGACATGGGCTTTTTGAGAGAGAAGGAAGAAACATGGGTTGGTGAAAAGCCAGATCAGAACTCTTCTTTTCTAAATAGTTTTTATGAAAAAGCAAAGGCTGATTTTAAAGCTCAAGTGAACGGAAATCACATAACACCTTCTCGCGCTTCCTTGAATCCAAAGTTTCTTGTGGTTTCTAGGAATATATTAAGGAAATATAGGGAAAAGGGGAAACAAAGCTCTGTCGAAGGATAAAATAAAGTGGAGGCTAGTCAAAATTCCAATAATGGAAAAGGGAAAGAGGGATAAAAAAATCTAACCTTGCCAGTGTTTGATAATCCATATCCAACAATTGTCCAGAATCAATTGGAGCCTCCTAGCGTCACGGGCCAAGATACTCTGCATAAAGTTCAACATGAGAGCGTAGATAAGGAATCTCATAAGAAATATACAAAAAAGAACAAGTGCAAAAGGGCTTAGAATGGAAAAATCAATGTTGACAAGAAAAGGGTTCTACAATGGAGGAAAAAAGAGGTGTTGGCAAAGGATCAGTAGGAAAATGAAACATCGCAAAATATGGAACCCTTATGTGATTCTTTCAAGCAAACACCTGGTGAATTTGTGGAAATCTCATTCCTTGATAATTTTTTGGAACCTCATTTTCAAGATTTGTGCCAAAAAGCCTTAATAGGTAAGTTTTGGCAATTAACATTGGATTTAAATGCTCTCAAAGATTTATTTTTTACTGAATGGGAGGGGGTTTCTCAAATTTTCTACCTAAATAAATCTAGGAGAATTTTTTGTAGTCTTATTTTTAGACAAAGCATTTAGAGATGCTATATTTCAAGTAAAATCTTGGGTTTTTCAAGGATCTAGTTTGTATTTATAGCCATGGGCCCCAAATTTTAAACCCCAAGATTTGGTAATTAAGTTTCTCCCTGCATGGATTCAAATGAAATATTTTGAATTGGAGTATAGAGAACTAAAATTAATAGAAATAATGGCCAATCAAATTGGAATATTTCTTTGTCATGATAAGGTCTTCTTTAAAGATCCTACTAAACCTATTATATTTTGTGCTCTATTGGATGTATCTAACCCCATTCCTACTCAGATTCATTTGGTATCAAAATTTGGCAAATGGGTTCAAGATATAATAATAGAAAATGTAGAAAATGTTTGTTTCAATTGTCATGAATTGGGACATACTTTGATCAATTGCTCAGTCTTTAAAGAAGAATCTATGAGGCAATCAGGAATTGATGATTAAATGCAGTAGTTAGTGCCCTTTAAACACTTAATAGTTAAGAAGGATGATAAGCATTGCTTGTCTAAGACTACAATATGAAAGGATTCAAGGGATGTTATGATCGTGCTAAGGAATCATTCTATTCCAAAGATGAAAGTAACTAAAGAACCTGTATTCAAACAATATTCCTTTCATAAGCATCTTTCTAAATCTTTGCATTTATCTAGCCCATCTATTTCTACATGATCTCTCAAGCAAATAGAGAAAATAGTTAAATGCTCAATACATTTGTTGGCACATGCTTTAATACATTTTTTGGCACATGCTTTAGTAGACAAGGAGCAAAATAAGTGTATCACTTTGGGGTCAAATGCTCAAATACAAGTATAAATTTTCAATAGGGAGGTAGAAGATTTTGTAGATAATGTGTTAGCCTCGATTGGCTCAGAGCTCATAGAAGAGATTACAAATGAAGTTATGAATGAAGAAATGAGAACCATGCAATATAACTCGAGGGATTTTGAATCAATGGAATACTTGGAAGGAAACATGGAAGTTGTGCTAGAAGGAGCTGTGAGTGCTAAATATTTTTTGAATGCTCCTTTGAAGGCAGATGGTCTCTTTGCTTCTGAAGAGATAGTTGGGGTCGGTAAGCCTTCTAGGGGTTTTGATTATTCACATACTTTATCAATTACACAAACCCCTTTTTTAAAGTTAAGTCCACTGAAAACTCCGCATAAAAGGGGTTGCAAGTCTTGTGCCACAAAAATGCAAGAAGAAATAGAATTTGGTCTACAAGCAACGTTGGATTCTAAATTGGTTGTATCAGGGAATAAAATACTGAGGAGAGCCTAATGCTCTTCTTGATCTTAATGAGGATATTTTCATGGCATGTTAGGGGTATTAATGCCACTAGCAAGAAAGCTCAAATCAAGCAACAAATTGATGCTTGTGGAGAAAATGTGATTTTACTCCAAGAAAAAAAAAATTCTAAAGGTTTTTTGAGTCCTCAGTTGGGAAATGGAAACATTGGAAGTTTGTTCATTCTCCAGCACAAGGAGCTTTGGGAGGTATTATTACTTTGTGGGATCCTAAAATAGTTTCCTTACAACTGATCACTAATGAGAAACACTGGTAGCTTGTGAAAGTTTCACACTATGATCTACATTTTCATCTTATAAATTTTTATGCTCCTACTACAACTTTGGAGAAGAGGAAACTATGCGAATTTTTTTCAAATGTTATATACAATATCAGAAATGAGAAGGTCATTATAGCTAGTGATTTTAATGCTATAGCATCGGGGTATGTGCAGGATCATAATGGGCCAAAAAGTGGTGATATGATGGGTATGTGGCTGGTGACTTTTCTTTTACCCAAAATTGATGAAATGAAAAGGGTTTTTAAAGGAGATTCTCAGCTTTCCACCAATATAAATTATGTTTTACTTTGAATTTAATAAATAATTATTATTCATTTTCTATTTGAATTACGACTAAAGTCCTGATTGATAGGCTAATTGAAAAACATCTGTAACCTTCAAATAGTATCACATTTTTTGAATCTGAAACATGAATCACATTCTATGCTTCGCATACTATGGGATTACAAAAAAAGAATTTCATGAAGTTTTGACCAAGTTAAGGTGGTCAGACATACGAGTTTTTTATATTTTTTAAAAGTTGTAATAAAAAATTCATAATTAATTATTTACTTGGAAAAATTTACAAAAAAATATGCATCACATCCATACATGAGTCTTCTACTTATATCTAAAATTTTATTTAAAAAATATTATCATTTTATTGTGGTTAGGGTGGTCAGAGAGACACCTACTTCTCATTTTTTCCCTAAAATTTAAGTACTACTACATTGAAATTTCAATTTTCACCAAATAGTTTTTTTTAAATAAACATAGTAGTTTAGAAACTACATTCAATTTGCTACAAATTCTATTCTTACATATTTTTGAAATAATATAGCTAACTTATTCAAATTTTTATGTCAAGCTGCCTAACTCTGATTTTTCTAAATTTTTTGCCACTTAAGGGCTTGTTTTTTCCATGATGATCCTACACATACCCATCCTTATGGGAGAAAAGAGGAGGTATTTTTCCCCCATCAAGAGTGATGGGGGATTTTTCAAGCTTTATAAATGACAATGCACTAATTGATATCATGCCAGAAAATGGATTGTTTACATGGACTAATAGAAGAAAATATTTCTTGTAGATTGTAGAACAATTGGATAGATTCTTAACTTCATCTAATTGGTTTATGGGAAAAAAATCTTCACCTCACAAATATTACCTACTACGGCCTCAAATCACTATGATGTTTCTCTAGATATAGAAGTAAATAGTCCTGCATTCAAGCCTAAATATCCCTTCAAGTTCCTTAAGATGTGGTTTAGGCACCCACATTTTTTGCAATTGTTACAACAATGGTGGGTCTCTGCTCCTTTTATTAAGGGATCTAGAATACTTCAATTATGGAATAAGCTTAAGTTTTTGAAAACAAAGATCAAATATTAGAACTATCATGTATTCAAAAATATTTTCCATCAGAAGGAGTTGGTCTTCAAGAAACTATTTGAAATAAATGAAAAAATTATAGCACAAGGGTTGGATGCAGAGACATACAAGTAGCAAAAGAACTTGTAGATGGAATGGGTTGAACTAGTAGCAAGACAATAGATTTATTGGCATGAAAAATCAAGAGAGTTATGGTTGAAAGAAAGGGATAAAAATACAAAAAAAAATCATACCTCAGTGCAGCTTAAAATGACATCATCAACAGTATTCTCAATTCGCCATTTAGTAATAGATGAGTTACTAACATCAAAAGTCGACATTCAAAATGAGGGAGTGAGATTTTTCTCACAACTATTAAGCAATCTGAGAAATGATGTAAGTTCATATGAAGACAAGAAAGAGGAATCATTAGGGTGTATTCCAAAACTGATTTTTGACCTGAAGATAAAAATTTCTAAGTGGGGCCATTCACTTTGGAAGAAGTAAAGAAGGTGGTATTCTCTTTAGCACTAGATAAAGCTTCGGGCCCTGATGGGTATACAGTGCTCTTTTTTCAAAAGTGTTGGGAGTTTGTAGGTGTTGATGTTTTGATGGCATTAGAGGAATCAAGGAGATCAGGTATAATGTTAAATAAATTCAAGACTACACATATTGCCATTATTGCAAAGGTGCAGTCTTAAAAAAAAATTGTAGATTTTAGGCCAATTTCTTTATGCAATATGATATATAAAATATTTACAAAAGCAATTTATTTCAGAATTTAGCCTCTCATTTCAAGGGTGATTTCATCGAAACAAGGTGGTTTTGTGCTAGGCAGAGAAACCTCAGAAGGTGCATTAGTTGCACATAAAGTACTACATTCAATTAAGTCTAGCAACATTCCTTATTTTATCATTAAACTTGATATGATGAAGGTGTATGGCAGAGTTAATTGGGTCTTCTTAATTTGAGTTTGGTACAGGTTTGGTTTCAATAATAAATGGTGTGAATGGATTAGATCCTACTTGGTTGGGGCTAAGTTTTGAGTGTTAGTAAATGGATCACCAGTTGGTTTCTTTAGTGCCACTCAAGGGGTTAGACAAGGTGACCCATTATCCCCTTGCCTATTTATTTTAATGGTGGAATCTTTGAGTAGGTCCATCTGGAGGTCTCATAATCAAGGGCTTTGGCAGGGGATAAAGATTCCAAATACTCAGACTGTTTCAACACATTCATTATTCACATATGACACTTTGTTATATGGTAAATCAACTCTTCAGGAAGCTAAGCAAGTAAAGTCAATTCTTGAAAATTATTCTTTGGTGTAAGGTCAGAAAGTAAATGCAGATAAATCCAAAATTTTCATTTTTAGTACAAGCTCCTCGGTTTCAAAAAGAATCATTCATCCATTGGGCTTTCAACTGGCAGAATTTCCTAGTTCTTACCAGGGTATCCCCTTTTTTTGGGACAAGATAAAATCAAGAACTGGAAAAAAATCATTGATGAGCTCAAGTCGAGAATTATGTCATGGAAAGCTAGATGGTTGTCATTTTCAGGTTGTATTATGTTGATCAATACAGTATTAGCTTCAATCCCAACTTATTTTCTTGTTGTCTTGAAAGCCCCTAAATGCATAATTAAAAGTATTGAAAAGATTATCAAAAGCTTTTTATGGAGGGGCAATATAGATGAAAAGAGGAAAGTGCTTATGATATCTTTGGATAATACATGTATGACTAAACATGTTGGTGGGGCTGGGTTGCATAATCTATCTGCAAGATATCTAGCATTGGGTGAAAAATTGTCATAGCAGATGTATAAGAGGCCTAAACTGAAATGGTGTTCTATAATGCAACATAAATACTTAGATAATAGTAATCCTCAAAGGGTGTTTACAATTGAAAATACTCCTTATGGCTTGGTCATGTGGAATTTTATCATTTTGTGTCATGAGGGTATCCTTCCTTATTTGACATGGGAGGTTAATGATGGGGAGAAAGTTTACTTTTGGAAGGATTCATGGAATGGCTTTCCACTACTTAATTTTTTGCTAGAATTAGAGCCTTTGGTTCAAGTTTTTTCAACAAAATGGGGTAGCAAATTAAAATATTATGTTGTTGTAGTTGATCTTCACACACGAAAAGTTATATGGAAGGTACTTTCTGTCTTAAATATTTCTCCTCATCAAGAGTCAATTCTAAAGAGGGAATTAGGAAAAGGGGAAGTTTTATTCTCAAGGAAAGCAGATAGATTAGTTTGGGCTCCTGTGAAAGATGGATGCTATTTAGTAAGGGAGGGGTACAAGTCAATCATAGCAAGTTCATCTCAGTCCCAAGCTCATAGAACCTTTTCATTTTGTTGGAACTCGATGAATCTTCCTAAGGCAAGAAGTTTTTCTTGGCTTGCTCTCAAGCAACGTATTTTGACTAGTGACAAGTTGCATAAATTGGGCATTGTGGACCCTTTTAATTGTTTTTTATATCAAGAAGTTCTTGAAAATGTAGATTATTTTCTTATTAGTTGAAAAGTAGCTCAAGAGTGTTGGAATTTTATAAGAGGAAAAATGAATATTCAATTCCCATTTCCTAATTCTTTATGGGATCTTTTCTCGAGTTGGCCTGTTTTATATAAAACTTCCTTATATGCCTACATTTGGAAAGTAATACCTTTAATAGTCATATGGTGCATCTGGTGGAAGTGGAATCAAAGGATTTTTTGAAAGCAAGTTCAATCTGTGCAAAAACTTCTTTTCAAAATGGAAAAGCAGATCTTAGAGGTAGTTAATTCTTATGTCAAAAATAATAAAATCCTTTCCTCTACATTTACTACTTGGGATAATTGGATTTTGAGTAATTGGTAAAACATATCCAAGCCAGTCTATGGATTCAATCAAGATCAAAGTTAAAATAAAGTGGATAGGTCTACAGTAAAGTGGTCTCCTCCTACCTAGGGATTTGTTAAACTAAATTTTGATGGGGCATCAAAAGGTATTCCAAGATTTTTAGGTGCGGGTGTATGTATTCATGACTCAAGTGGATCATTTTTAGTGGCTCAAGCACTTAAATTGGAAGAAGACACAAATAATATAGCAGAGCTGAAGGATTTATTATAGGGTTTGTATTTGGAAAAGGAGTTGGGTATAAATAAGGTGCATATTGAAGGGGACTTTCTGATTATTTTAAATGCTTGCAAATTAAAAAGTATTTATAATTGGAGACTTTTTTATATCTTAAGGAGAGCATGGATATTGATGGATTCTTTTCAAGATGTGCATATATCACATGTATATCATGAGGGAAATAAAATAGTGTATAGGATGGGAAATTTGGGGTGTGAAGGGAAAGAGTTTAAGCATGAAGATGTGAATGCGGTGATGGAGGAAGATTCACTTTTAAAAGAGCTAATGATCTATAAATAAAGAATGTTCATTTTTTCAAAGCATACATTTAAAAGATTATTTAAGATAGTCTTGGTATATACCATGTTGTGAGTTGTATGTCGAGAGAATGATCAATCAACATCATAATTGGCATATGTTAAAATGTGGCTGGGATCTCCATGATGGATTTTCTCTGGCTTTGATCATCATATTTTCCTCACTTTGTTTTGATTGTGCAGGTACATAAGCAATAATTAAATATAGTGTGACCAACTAAATGAAATGACGTTCTTCGGCAGATGTGACTTCATCCATCGTTGGAAATGGTTTCCTTCACTTTTCATCATTTCCATCTACATAATTGCTTGGCATGGTAATAGCTGGTGGATGCCTTTTAATTGCGACAACTACTAGGAAGTATTATCATATGTTATTTTGAGTGTGGGTTGGGAAGTATTTCTATATGTGGTGAAACAGAGTAGGTGGTGGAAGGTAGGTGTCAGTGTATACATGAGGGATTCATGGCATTTCTTGGTTGCAGTGGGACTTTTTATTTTGAATAGATGGCGATTTATCCTTGGAATCTTCATTTCAGTTTGCAAGTGCAAAGTTGGGAGAAGCCTTTTGAAAGCAACCTATCTAATGAAGACCTTGGGTTAATTTTTTGCATGGATTTCCCCAAGGTTGCGGAGAGTATCTGATCAGTAATAGGTATGGAGATTATTAGCCCTACTTCACGCCATGCGATACTTCCATCCCATGTTCTTTCAATTTTCTTCTCAAATTTTCTGGATATTAATCAATCTTTTAAGGAGTTAGAAATTTTTGCTCAGAGATATGTCAAGTTTCAATTCCTTCATGGAAAAATGATATTAACGACAGTCCAGGGTTATTGTTTTTTTAAGGGAAAAGGATTAGTAGGAGGGATTTTTCCACATAAGCTTCTTAGAAAATTTTAGGTTATGAATGAGGTATATGAAGCCATGAAATTGGGTCTGCAATGTAACAATGATCGTATTTTTATGAAAGCATCAAGGAAGCACTCGCATTTTCTCTGTGCTCAGATGGAAATGGACATAAAAAACAAATACTTTTCTAAAATCACATGCATGCTTGATTTTTCATAAAATCCCTAATCTGGGGAAGGTCTGCACCATGGTTTAGGGGAATGCTGGGTATGTGCAAGATCAACATGGAAAAAATAGGCCCTTAAGTGGCGAAAAATTTAGAAAAATCAGAGTTAGGCAACTTGACGTAAAAAATTGAATAAGTTATCTATATTATTTCAAAAATATGTAAGAATATAAGTTGTATCAAATTGAATGTAGTTTCTAAACTACTAGGTTTCTTTTAAAAAAAAAAATCTATTTGGTGAAAATTTGAAATTTCAATGATGTAGTACTTAAATTTCAGGGAAAAAATAAGAAGTAGGTGTCTGTCTAACCGCCCTAACCACAATAAAATGATAATATTTTTTTATAATATTTTAGATATAAGTAGAGGACTCATGTCTGGATGTGATGCATATTTTTTTGTAATTTTTTTCTAAGTAAATAATTAATTATGAAAATTTTATTACAAATTTTAAAAAATATAAAAACTCGTGATGTCCGACCACCTTAACTTGGTCAAAACTTCATGAAATTCAATTTTTTTTTTAATCCTATAGTATTCGAATCATAGAATGTGACGCATGTTTCAGATTCAAAAAATGTGATATTGTTTGAAAGCTATAGATGTTTTTCAATCAACCTATCAATCAGGACTTTAGTCATAAATCAAATAGAAAATGAATAATAATTATTTATTAAATTCAAAGTAAAGCATAATTTATATTGGTGGAAATATGAGAATTTCTTTTAAAAACCCTTTTTGTTTCATCAATTTTGGGTAAAAAAATGTCGTCGGCCATAGACCCTACACATACCCATCATATCGCCACTTTTTGGCCCATCATGATCCTGCACATACCCTGCTGCTATTGGAGATAAGCCAATTACAGATGTTGGCGCAAAGAAAGGTACTACAATGAAGGTTTATTTAGGAAGTAAGAGACCTAGGGTGCTGGAAATACCTATTTCAGAGGAAAGCCAAGACGAAAATGAACCAGTTGATATGGAGGAATGACTGATGCTTTTTTTTTTGGTTTCATTTTTCTAGTTCTTCAGTATATAGTTGCTAATATTTTATTTCAATGGAGTTGTCTATATGTTTTCATAGCTGATCGATGTAATACAGGGGTTATGGGATATAGAAGTGATGGGGTTTTCATATAGGGGATGCTAATTACTGATGTAAATCATGGGGCACATATAGGATGCTAATCATATGTTTAGGGAAAGATGTTAATTTTTTTATACTGATCGACATAAAACTCTGAAAATTGATTTCCAAGTCTAATCTAGCAATCAAACATGTTTTTATATATTTCAATATATATTAATATAAATATATAGGCTCTATGCCTCCTCTTTAAAATATATATATACATAATTGAACAAACATACATGAACAATAGTTAATGAAAGAACTAAAATTCCATATTAGTTACTGAAGGAACTATTGCATTATTAAATTGAAAGTTAGAGCCATATGAACAAAATATTCTAAATTATGTCGTGTGTTAACAAACACATTGATTGAAATGTCTTCCATGAACATTGTCATACCATCTTTCCTTGTTCTCCTATGCCTACAAGAAAAAAATTACAATCAAGGGTATTAATGAATAAACATCGAAGGATCTTTGCAATAATGTGTGTACATCGCATAATTAAACAAGTTCAACATCTTAATATTTCCAAATGGAAAAAATATATGTAAATCAACACACAAACACACAGACACATATATGAAAAGATCTGTGTGTGTGTACATGTTGAATTATGAATACTAAAATAGATATATATGTTAAAGTGGCATTGGATACCAAGATATATTCAAGTTATATTCAATAATTTTCATCATCTTTGGATATATGAAGAATGTGAAAATTATTCCAATCAATTCTTTGTAGTATGGAGAGGATATTTGCAGAGGAGAATAATTGTGAATGTTGTTGGCTACTTTCCCTCTTAGTTAGTAATTCAAATTTGATAATTTAATGCATTGAATTTGGTTGTTGTGTTTTAAATTTGAATTTGTTTCAAGATGATGTAATCATTTGAAATTTTAGTTGCCACTTATAGGTTTTTTATGTTGAAATGACTAAATTTTGCATTATATTTGGATTTTATGTTTAATAGGGGAGCCTTATATAATTAACTTTTTTTTCATGTTCATATACAAAATGGTGTTAATAACTAACTTTGCACACCATTAACTCATGAAAAGTAATAAAAGAATAATATGTATTCTTATGTATTCAACTACCAACCCAAACTTCAAACTAAGTGACACTAGTAGATAGATTCATATACATATGCATAGACATACATACATACATACATATATGTATATGTGTGTGTATATATATATATATACATACATACATATATGTATATGTATATGTATGCATATATGTATATATATGTGTGTGTGTATGTATACATACATACATACATATATATATTAATATGAAGATGAAAGCTTACCAATTTTAAATGTATTCAAGTATTCAAAGATTAATAGTGATTATATTGCCTTTGAGGCCAAGAGGAGGCTTTGTCACAGGTCTTATGATAAGTTGATGGATGATTGATCTATGATTCCATTATTTCCTACACATTTGGGGAACACCTATTTTAAGAAGAAGAAGCATCCTATTATGGTGGATTTGAGTCACAAGAAATGGACGAAGTTGATTGAGCTAGCTTTCAACTATGCTTTGGTTTACCTTTGAGGGGGTACGTGTTGTGTGGTGAAGGTGGGGAAGGTTTCTCAAGAGATGGATGAAATTTTGGATAATGTTTCTTCTATGATTGATGGGCTTGTAGAGATGATACTGAAGAATTGGTAGAATGTCAGTTCTTTGCATTTTAATATGTTGGGAGTGTATGGAAGAAATGGTAGAATGCTAGGTATTATTTTATGTTTAGTTTCCAGTTGAAACTTTAGATATTCATAGACAGTGGACATATTCATATAAATATATATATATATATATACATACATACATACATACATACATACATACATACATACATACATACATATATATATATATATATATATATATATATATGTATATATGTGTATATATACATGTATATAGATATATATATATATATATCTATGTATATGTATATATATATGTATATATATATGTATATATGTTTATATATATATACATATATACATATATACATATATATATACATATACATATATATATATATATGTATATACATGTATATATATATATATGTATATGTGTGTGTGTATGTATGTATTTATGTATGTATGTATAGATACATACATATATATTCATATGTGGTCATACATATGAAGATGAAAGCTTACCCATTTCAAAGGTATTCAAGTATTAAAAGCTTAAGATTGATTATGCCCTTTGAGGGCAAGAGGAAGCTTTTTGGGTCTTATAATATGATGATGGATGATCCATCTATGATTCCATTATTGCCTAAGCATTTGGGGAAGACCTTTTTTAAGAAGTAGAAGCATCCTATTATTGGGGAAGAACTTTTTAAGAAGATGAAGAAACATAATGGAGGTCTATTACATGTATTACTCTTTAATATAAAGTAGGATTTTATTCATTAACCAAAAGGACTAAATAAAAAAACATTTTCCTAAATTTGTAAGTAGGATTAGTTAGGAATAACCCATGAGAAAAAAAGAACCTCATCTACTTAAAACATTTAAATAGAAACTTCATGGATATAACTCTTAAACTCACACTACAAGAATGTATCTTTCAAATACTGTACGAGATATAGTTTATAAATTCTATGACCATCCGTGCAAAAATAGATACATACATACAAACACACACACACAAAGATATGAAATGTTGAAAAATAGGGATGTCCCTAGGGTTTCCCAAAATGGAAAAGCAGATCCAAAGAGGGAAAAGGGGTCCTATTCTTCCTCAATTAATTAGGAAATGAGATCTACACTATGAAAGGATAGTTAACCAAAAGATGAGTCAAGTCAAAGTGTGAATCTGCAAATTTCCCTTTTTTACAAGGACGGGAGTCTAGAACAGAAAACACTTTGGGGAGAAAGATTAAAAATAGCAAATCAAATCCGAAATGACTTCTACAAAGTGGATCTAGTATATTTAACATAAAATTGAAGGAACCAACAGTTTTTCTAGAAAAACTAATAAGAATAAATGGTGTGCACCTTTCAAAAGTTGTTGTTTCTGCAAGTTGAACATGGATTCATTCACCCTAGGGCGAATGGGTCCTGGGAGAATTTTCTAGAAATTATGAACCTAAGAATGAAGCTTGAGACCTACAATTCCTTCCTATAACTGTATATCTCTACTCCTAGATCTAGATTTAGGAAAAATCTACAAAACAAATATGTTGTTTGTTGGTGGATAGGGGTTTACCTTGATCAAACCCCAATTTTGGTAATTAAACCTTGCTGAAAAGCATAGATCTGAAATATGAAATGTGTGTACAATCCTAACCTTAAGTGTGTCTAAGAATAAGAATAATAGTGCAAAGAAACCCTAGTCAAGTGTGTTAGAATATGATCCTAAATGAGCATGCACAATGATGAAGACCTACTTTAGGAGATCTCAAATCACCTTAATAAGTCACAAATCTAATTATACCTTCCATAGACTAAAAGTAGAGAGATAATAGAAAATGGAATCAATTAGGAAACAAGTCATTAGGCTTGGTTGAATGTCCTGTGTATCTCCCAAACCTTGGAATCCATCATTATCCTCTATAGGAAACTATCATCAATCCTTTAACAATGCTTGATCTTGATATCAAAAGGAGCTTGAAGACTTGCAAAAACAACTCAAATGATGCTCCAAGACTTCAATCTTGAATGCTTCTCCTTTCTCTTGAATTATTGATCCCATATGAACTTCTCTTGTCTAACTTGCTTCTAGTGTAAAATGAGTGTGAGACATAGTTTTATAGGCTTCCTATCTAATTTTCTAATTATCAAATCCAAAAAGCCATCATGTGAAATTTGAATTTGAGAGATTGAAATTCTTCCAAAATATGTCAAAAGTTTATTTTAGGGTTCTTAATGAGGACCCATTTTCCCATGGGTGAATGGGTCCTAGCCTAAATCAACATGACTCCTAAAATCTCAGGGCATTGATTTCATCCCTAGCATTTATTAAATGCAAGTTGTGGTGTTGAGAATTAAATAAACTTAAGTTAAATAGGACTTGAGATGAATGATAAAGGGGTATTAGGGGCCTATTAATGATATTTTAAAATGAATTAATGAAAAGGTCACCAAAATAGGTCCAAATAAGTGTGAATTGTATTTTCTCCTCGAAAGGGGTACAATTTTCTACACTTACATATATATATAGACACACACATATATATACACATATGTATCTATATATACATATATATACATACATATATACATACATATATATACATATCTATACATATATATATATATACATATATATACATATTTACATATATATATATACATGTGCACGTGTATACATACATATATAATTAAAATGAAAGTTTAAGTATATCCTTTCATGATTTTAAAGGAGGCTTTTATGAATTAATCAAGATATATAAAATCAAGGCTTCCATCAATTAACCAAGAAATATCTAAAAGTACAATGAAAATGTGAGTTGTTAAGTAAAGAATAAAGGATACAAATTTCAAACAATAGAATGAAACTATAAGTTGATATATGTATGGTGCTTTATTGTATATACAATGGAATGTAGTCAATTAATAACACATTTGATAGTAAATGAATGCTATTGTGTTGTATGATGGAATCGGTAAAGAAAGGTAGTGATTAATAATCAAAACATCCAAGAAACCCTTCATGGGTCTAGGTAAATGTGGAATAATCAGATTTAGGAGTACAACTATTTGCATTTTGAAAGGAGAAATGATGGTCAGCTTTACCTAAGACCCTAGAGAGTAGACATTAGCAAACCATTGAGGGTCTACATATATATATGCACACACACACACACATATGTATTTATATGTATATGTATATATGTGTTTGTGTGTGTGTAATTATATGAATACATACATATATGCATACATATATATATATATATATATATATATATATATATGTATTTATATGTATACATATATATATGTATAGATATATTGTAACATCCCTCATCGCAAACCCCGAAGGGTAAGAGCCAAAAGAGGACGAGATAAAAAAAAAATTATAACATGAAGAATAACTTACACAAAAAGTAGATTACAATACGATATAACAATCACAAACATAGCGAAGCATGGCTGAACATAACCCCAAGGAGAAGACTAAACCACCCTCCAGAGAAAAATCCAAACAGAACAAATATATGAGCTCCAGGGAAGATGCTCTGGAACCTTAGCAATGCTGCTCCGAAACTTGCAAAGCTGCTCTGGAACTTACAGCTCGGCGCCGGAACTTCCAGCTCAGCGCTGGAACTTCCCAGCTCAGCGTCTGAACTTTCCAGCTCGGCTCTGGAACTTCCCAGCTCAGTGCCAGAACTTTCTGGCTCAGCGTCGGAACCTTTGGCAGCACTGCTCTGGAACTAATGTAGCAACAACATAGACCAAAATTGAAAGCAGTGATGCTCCAAAACTTCTGCAGCTACAACACAAGACATTAACAAAGGGCGATGATGCTCCAGAACCTTTGCAACCATAACACAAGGCATTAAAAAAGGGTAGCGTTGCTCTGGAACCTTTGCAACCTATAACATGAAGGTAAAATACAACCAATACTCAAATTTTTGCAAGGAAAATACTGAAGAAAAGGCCATTATGCTCATCATAATACAAGTGAGTCTAATACCAACATCGGGACTCGTAAATCAAATAAAAACATCACATTTCTTCTCATTAAATTATATGATCACATTCTCTTTCTCATGAGAGTATAATATGCATAAAGGAATATACAAGAGAAAAATGGCATAGCCATAAATGAAATACATGAACATGAAATACAAATGCAAGCGAGAGCAGCTCGAATTGGCGCTCCAATAACCTGTATGCCAGTCCCCAATGGTGGTGGCAATGCCTCCCTACCATGTGGACTCAAAAGAGGCCACCCCACCATGCTCGGAGGTAGTCACGAGGCCCAAGCAGAAAATAAGGCAAGGGTAACAAAGGCCAACACTCACATCAGAAACGAATCCAACAGAGAATACCATGCATTAAACCAATGTCGCAACATGCAGTTGCTCATACAAGAACATGATAGGTGAAACTCAAGACTACAAAGGTAAAAGTTACAAGAGTAGAGACCAGATGAAATGTCATCATGTGAACTCAAAGGGATGACCCCACACGGAACTTCGTACTCCTCTCATGCAGACAAGGAGACTCAATCATGCCTGTATCAACGCCCTGGAGACGGATAACTCAACGCCATGTAGGCGGATGGCCTTCTCGTTTAACCAAACAAGGAATCCAAAAGCTAGAATGAAACAATGAAGAAAATCCATGATACGTAGTCATAGAAACCATTTAAAATAATCAAGCTTATATTGCTGAAAAGACAAGTTTAATGGCTGTAAATCAACATGAATCAAGTGAAAATTCAAAGTACTCGAATTAAAATTCTAGACCCGACCCAATTCATATTTTGGCATTCCAAGGGGAAATCCACCCTCAATTTTCAATTTTAAGTCCTACAGAATGGTGATGTACTAGAAAACGTCATTAAGGTAAGGTTGGGCAAAAACATGAAAAATAAAAAGTGTCTGGATTAAAGATCAGACGAAGACCTAGTTCATAATTTAACGTGTCTACACGGAATCCAATTTTATTTTACATTTTTATTAGACAGTTAAAGAGCAACAAACAAAAACGTGATTTAATAAGAGGGCACAAATTTTTCCCAAAAACGGAAGTGTCTAGAATGAAAATCTGCCGAAGACCCAATTGAGGTCTTGGAATTTCTACTTGGAATCCATATTTTTTATATTTTTAATAGGTTGCAAAGGAGCAGCAATGAATAAAATGTTTTTACCAGGCGGCACAAATTTTGGCAAAAAATGAAAGTGCTCAAAATGCATTTTGGACTCCAACCCAGTTGAGATTTTGGGCTTATTAAGTGAATCCCAAAGTTGGATTCGAGTTTAAAGTGGGAGGATTGAACAGTTTTATAAAAGTCTCAGATTTCCCAAAAAGAAACAATAACCAGGTTGAAAGAAAACTCAACCCAAAAGCCACAACAACACTGTTGATGTTCAAAACAACACAACAACATTAAATAGAATATCACTATCCTATTTCTCGTGAAAGAGAAAGATAACATATAGCAATCTAACTCCCAAGGTCCTGGTAGTTGGTTCTCAACGGTGCTGATGTTGCTCAATGGTCAATGTGATTGTAATGTTCAAGGGGCCTTTGCTGGTAATAAAGAACAAGAATGCATAACATCGGGTAGTCTACATTTGGGGGGTTTTAAACAAAAGAAAAAGATGAAACAAATCTTTGAATAAGAGAAATATGAATAAAATCCTTATGTATCCAGACATGTAGATCAACAATGAGTGTTCATTCTAACCACAACTACAGGAAGATGCAATCCATAGAATCAACTACGCTATTGCATACAGTTGTAATGCTAATTCAAATATCATCAACTTTCACTAACCTTACTTCAAACTAATCATTCACTCATCATTCAAAACACAGATCAAATGAAATACCATAACAATCTAATTCATAGATAATCCAATGACATGACTTTGAATCCAGTTCCTTCTATTGATTTTCATCAAATAAAGAACAATTAAGCATAGCAAAACGCTGGTGTATGGATTAATCATATATCATTAACCTTATCCAAAAATGGATCCAAACTTTAAAAGTCTTGACATGAAAACATATGAGAACTTGTAAAATCGAGCTTTTCACTAAACTGTTCAAAGTATCTTTCTAAAACATTAAAAATCCTAGATCTAGCTTCTATCTTCTATTCTCAGGTGGCTAATCTTTCTTTTATTCACCGACCTTTACAAAGTAGATTCTAATAGTACATATAGAGTGCCACATGCACAAATTTCTCAATCATTAATCTAGATCCACAATTTTATGGAGTTGGAACTGAACCTAGAAGTGAACCTAAAAACCCCTTTTTCAAGGCTGATTACATCATTGTAAGAAGGAGAATCTGATACTTCAAGAGGAAGATGAAACACACGGATTAGACTTAGAGTAGAGCTTATGTCAATATCCATAGAAAGAGGAGAAGAGAAAATTGAGTACGACATCAAGAGTCAATTACTCTTGCTCTGCATGCCCTTGAATGTACTCATTGTAACTGGAGAATACCTGTTGAAGAGTATCCAAATCCAAGCCATCGAACTAGTCACCTTCAAATTTGATTCTTTTAAACTCCGTAGAAACCAAACTTTGCATCTCCTTTAGCTCAATGAACTCCTTTCTGGCAGTTCTTATCTCTTCCCAAATATCCATAAACTGATCAAGTAATAAACTCTCTCCATCATCTCCCTTTTGCATGATTTCCTCAAACCTGCCCCTCCATTTCTCCCTTAGTTTATTCAAAGACAGGCCTTCTTTGTTTGAGGGATCTATGTTGATTATAATGGCTACCACTGCCTCTAACTTAACCATATGTTGATGCAATTCCTTGCTCATTTCTTGGACTTCTTCCTGTTGTCCATGCATAGCTCTAGATTTGTGTCTTATGATACTCGCGGTCTTTTCCATAAAATATTCATTACCTTGCTCAAGAATTGAATATTCTAACAATGCGGATTTGGGCACTTTGATAATACCCTTCAGCCTTTTAACATATTATTTGTATTCACCATCTTGCTTGTCCAAATCCTTACCTTGTTGGTCTAGATCTTCTTCTAACTCAAGAGCAGCTTCATGAATCTTAGAGCTTTCAACAAGAATATCATCAACCTCCTAATTGAGCTTATCCAACCATTTATCCATCATTCTCACTTTGCTTTTCATCTGAATCAAATCATCAGCTTCCCTCTTTGATAACAAGACTGGGGATTCAGGAGGTGCAGCCTGTATGGGACTAGAAACATCCTTTAAGAAACCATGAAGCTGATCCAATTGAGCCTTAAGCTCATCTTTCCTTTGCTTATCCTTGATCATCTGGGTTTTGGTTGAAGAGGCCACAATATCAATCAAGCTCATTTGTTGATTCCTTGTAGGCTTTCCCAAATTTACCGCTCCCAACTGATAATCAGTCATTTGCATGTCATCGCGGTTCTTTTCCATTACAGGAATAGCACATTCAACAATGATGTCTCCAGCCTTAGTAAGCCTAGTGGAGTGAAGAACCCGAGACTTTTTCTTTGGCTTCTCTTTTCCAATCTCCTTCATCATTTCTTCCCAGTTCACCAGCTATGGTTGAACAACTGGTTTTCTCTCCAAGTCCAACTTGAGCCAAGTTGGAGCAATAGGGGTAGTGGTTGCCTGGGCTAAAGAGGAAGTAACAGTGGTGGAAGACAGAGGTTGCAACAATGTAAGCTTCGGTTGAGAATCGACCTCCTACACATTTTGTTCATCACCTTGCTCCCCTTCCCGTGCTAGCTTTTTGGCTTCCTCTCTATCCTTCTGATCTTGTAACCTCTTAGCCTCGAATTCCCACCTTAAGCATTCTTCTTCTTCGTTCTTTTTTTCTAACATTTCATCTTGCTTCTTTTTCAATGTTTCAACATAATCCCATGCTTCCTTTGATTTCTTTGCATGTTCAGCCATCTCAGTAGCCTCCTTTTCCCTTTTCAGGCGTTCTTGCTCTTTCCTTTTCCTATAGGCCTCCTGCTGTTCCTTGAGTTTAGCTTCAACAACTTCCTTTTCTCTTCTCTGCTGAGCTTTTTCTTCTTCAAGATCATGAATTTTCTACTGCAATGCCAACCTATCCCTTTCTTCTTGTATTTTGTATTCTTTCTCCTTTTGTTGCTGCTGTTGAGTTAACTCATCGGCCTTCACTTTATCTTCCAAATCCTTTTGCTTGGCTACCAACTCAGACTGTGTTCTGGCCCCTTCTTCTTGTAGCTTAGCTGATGCCTCAGCTTGTGCCTTAGCATCGGCCTCTCTTTTTGCCTCCTCAAAGAGTTTCCACTTATCCTCTTTAGTCAACATGTGTTCAGTGCCTGCATCATTTGTCATATCTAAAGATACTGATACATGATGCTCTTTATCCGAGGGATTCTTTTCTGAATCAGTTTCTATATTATGTATCTCCACCTCGTCCTCCATTTACCTCAAGGCTTTAGCTTCGCCATGAAGAGCTCCCAATGGTGATTCATGACCTAACTCCTATGTATCGAAGGGCTGAGCAGGGACCTCCTTTGGAGTAGATGTAGAAATAGCTCCCTTCATAGTTGTTTCATCTTCATGCACCTCTGAAAGATCTTGAGGAACCACCTCCTCTTCTTGCTGCTTAGAAGGAAAAAACTCTAAGGGTTCCATAGGTGCCACCCTTCTTTTTACCCTTTTGTACCCTTGGGTGGTACCAGCCTTCCTCTTCTTAGATGATGATGCCTCGGCCTGATTAACCCTTAAACTTACCCATTGGATACTCCTATCGAGCACTGGTCTAGCAATCTGCATTATGTCAATTGTCTCATCTGCACTGCAATCAACAGGATCAAGATCCTTAGTTCCAATATTATCTGCATCATATCTGGGATCTAAGACTATCCCATCATTAGATAATGTATCAGGAATATCTTCCTTTATCCCAAACTCAATCATGAGTGGGATAGATATCCTTCCATATTTTTTCTTCCTAAGATCATAATCATCCTGCAAGTCCTCCCAAAAATCTTCCAATATATTCAAGTGCTTATCAAAGACACTGGGGAGCAAAGCCCTCATCTTGTGCTTGTGATCATAGTATTTCCTAGCAGTGTATAAGCCCAACCTCAGATACATTAATTCATCACAAACAGCCTTACCTGCCTAAATCTGTGGACAGCAAAAGGCTCCTAGCTTCATTGGAAACTTGTGGCAACAAGTCTTATGTTTGTTGCTAAACTGGAGGTTTACAACTAAGGCTTGATAAATAAATTCCATTAAGATGATTCTATCACCACAATACCTAGGTAGCAAATGGGGATGACCATAGAAGCCTGCTAACCTGAAGTAAGTGAATGTGGGGTACTGGATAAACCAATGTCCCCATTCATTCACAAAGGCCATTGCCTCCCTGCTAAGTCTATACCCAGCATCACCATTAAGTTTATTGATAATAACATAAATAAAGGCATCATTTACCCTTCTATAATATTGCTCAGATGCCTGCAAGGTGAGCTAGTTATAATGCTCCCATACCTTCTTCTGTCCTTGGGCTTATCCCAATATGCCCACTGCTCGAAGTCCAGGAAAGATCCCCACTCGGGCAGCTGCATAGACTACATAGGAGGTCATAAAGAAACATTTGGTTTCTCTCACCCTTATCATCTAATTGTGAATGCTATCAGACACTATCATTGACCAATCATATTGTTGCCTCCCATCCAAAATAGCTTGGATAAAAAGAAACATCCATTCCTTAAATAGTGAAGCATCCCTCTTCCCGAACACCCTAGACAGGAACATGATTATATCCCCAATTTATTTCCTAAAATGCATCCTCTTAGGTTGGTCTGGAAGCTTGGTTAGAGATTTCTTCTCCATTCTCATCCAAGTTTTATTCATGTAGAGTCTATTCTTCTCCCTGTTGTCACTGTAAAGCTTCAGAGCCTCTGCCTCATTTAGTTGTCTAGGGTTCTTGGGATCAGGCATATGAAATAGGAATTTTATCATTGGGGGTGTGAAGTCAATAATGACATTGCCCTTCACATCCATACACTGCCTATTCGTAGGGTTATATGCTCCAGATGTTCCAAGAATCAACTCCGGGCATTGAACAGATAGAGGAAAAAGTGCAACATGTACCAATCCAGATTGAACAATCCTTTCTGTTCTTGGTGTGACCTGCTCCTCAGTGAAAGTCTCCTCAAGCAATTCTTCATAGTTGAAAGGACCCAAATTGGTGTCAGTGATGTCAGTCCAATCAGAATCAATTTTGCTAGCTGTGAGGACGACCTCCCTATGCTTACATCTCAAGGTATATGGGAGCTGCTCCACTTTAATCTTCTTTGGCCTAGATCCCTGCCATGAAGTTTCCCCTAGTTGGCTCCTTTGAGAGGCCTCATCTGATACTCCTGACATCTCTTAATACCTGCAACAATTCCCTATATTAGACGAACAAAGCGTTTAAGTTAGTCACTCATATAAACACTATTCCATCTTCCTAAGATGACACCTGCTCATACTATGCCTTTATCGGAGGCGGGACCGTAGAAGCATCAGGCATAAACAATATTTCTTATTAAGAGGTGGAGCTGGGATCAGGAATGGATACAAAACAAAAAGTATATATATATCGGGACTAGACCAGGAACGAACCCAGAACACAGTCGGGGGCGAGACCAGACTGGGAACTGACCCAGAAAACAGTTGGGGTGGGACCGGACCAGGAACAAAAATTAGCTTCTAAGTTCAACTTCCTCCCCGGATCCGGTTCTGATAAACTGTGAAGTCTGATGTCATAATAAGGAATGGGATCGGATTACAGACAAAGTCAGAGATGGGACGGGAACGAGAATTGGACCAAAAACAAAATTTAGTTTCCCCGTTCAACTTCCTCCCTGGATCCACTTCCGACAAAGAGCAAAGATAGTCATCAACCAAAGACCAAGAGCAGAATAAAAACAACCAATGAAGAGTCTTGAAAACATGATGGTCATATGGATAGCGAAACCCTAGGTCACATGGACCCCAACGAAAGACTAAAAAGAACCCAACGTAATTTAAACTACCAACACCTCCTTCATACACAAGTCATTAAACCAAGAACAACCCATTCTGTAAAACCCTAAATCGCCTGCTACCCTATTTCCAGAAACTAGGGCACAACAAGAAATCAGTATGAGGAACCCGAAACCAAAGTGATACAACCAAAATAGGGTTTCAAAATGGAAAAACATTAGCTAAGTAAGGAAACCCCTTCAAAATCGCAACCCTAGTCAAAACCAGAGCATGAAAAATGAACCCTGTCATGAAAGCGACAGCTGAACTAAACGACAAAACAAAAAATGACAAACGGAAAGGCAACGAAACAAAACAAAACAGGATGGAAAAGAAAGAAAGAAACAAACTGACTGAACAAAAAGATAGAAACAAAGACCAACTGAGTGAACAAATTCACAGAGAGAACCCTCCTGCAAAAATGCCAAAATGACACAAGCGAAAGAATAAAACGAAAGAAAAAAAAGAAACAAGGAACCTACCTTGAAAACGCTCCTTAAGACTAAACAGAAATTTGCCAAGATTTGCTCCTCAATTCGCCCCCACGATCAAATCAATTCTTTGAAGAGTTACCTCGCCGTAATTTTCTCAAACACTTCGTATAATAATAATAATGAGGTGGTTTAAGCATAATTACACCTTTAATCAACAGTTCGTGCATGCGAACAATTTGCATTTAATGCCATAAATGTGGTTGATCGGGGGCGGAGCCAATGATGCAAATAAGCAGTTAAGTCAAGGCAACGAAACATAAATAGGAAGGCAGACACGGAGTTGGGTCGGGAATGAGATAGAGAAACTAAACAAAGTTCCATATTTCACTTCCAACATCGGACCCGGTCCCGACAAAAAGAGCAAGGAAGAAAAGAAAGCGGAAGTGGAGTCGGAACGGGAATACAAAATGGAAAATTGAAAATTCCCCTTTTGAGTTCCAATCCCGGATCCGATGCCGCAAAAGTAAAAAAACAAAACGCAAGGAAACGACCAATTGAGGACAAACAAACCCAAGTGTTAGTAAAAAACAACCAACACAACAAAAATGACACAAAAGAGAAGGCAGAGTCGGAGTCAGAACCGTATCCTAACTAGGAACCTTGAAATTGTTCCATGTCCTGATTTAGTCCCGGATCCGCCTCCGACAGAACAAAAGAGAGACTTAGGAGTAAAAGCAAGGAACTCCTAAGACCTAACCGTACAACCAAAGACACCCAAAACAAAAGACAAAAAGGGCGGACCCATTTTTATTCCAATACAAAACAAAATGGGGTCGTTATGCAAGGCATAACAAATGGCGGCTTGGCTGGGGAAAATGGTTTACCCATTTTTTAATATATTTGAAGAATTCAGTCACCCCAAAACTTATAATTTATGAGACACATTAACTTAAGTGATTAGAATATTAAGTAAAGTTGAGTTGGAATCTCAAATGTAGCACCAACATAAACTACTACTTGAATCTGAGTGTGTGCATACTTATGGTGCATCCTCCTTTATTTGAGCTTTCTCCACACCTAGACAACTATATCTACGATCCAAGCTACATAGGTTGAGTCCTTTGACTGTGGTGCAATTAAATCCTAGGTATTGCTCCGCTGCCAATCAGGCGTCCATAGCCCCGACGGAGATGCCTCTACTTCTCTCAAAGCATTGCTCTACTGCCAGTCAGGCGTCCATAGCCACGATAGAGATACTTGAATTACCCATTTAGTATTGAGTTTTCCTTCATTGTAGTGCTTCTTTCTTTTCCCTTTTTTTTTTACAGGCCTCACTTATGAAAATTCTTTTCAAACCTTCTCAATACAAAGACATTAATAGTCCGGGATGTGGGTTGAGAACTACAGTGGATGTCATGACAGTTTTGGGGAAACAGATTTTTCACTTGAATCGAAGATATAATCACCCTGAGATGAATAGGCCCTTTATAGTCGAATGTTTTATCTATTTTGTGACAGATTTCAATGATAGTTTAGGAGGTTATCTACGGTATACCTTACTCCTAATAACCTTCAAAATTATGCTAAAATGACCATAAGGCATGAGCTTTAGAACAAAATATTTCGACACATATACCCAAAAATACCTAAACCAATTCCTCTCCTAGTACCCACAACATTCTTTGAATAACAACCCCAATGTTTTAAGGTGGAAAGAAAAGAGAATCCCCAAAGAAGAAGAAGACAAAAATAGACACAAAACAACAAAGGAAAGAAAAAGAAAGTAAGAAACAACAAACCAACAAGGAACAAACAACCAAAAGGAAGTAAAAGGACCAGTAATTACATAAAATACATATATACAATCAGTTCAAAAACTCAAACCTTCACGAGCCGAAGTAATGCTTGAGAAACTGCCCATTGACTGGCAATGGGACAGGTTCTCCCATCAAGGTGCTCAAATGGAAAGCGTTCTCACCTAAGATCTCGGCTACTTGATACAGACCTAGCCAGAGTTTATCAAATTTTTGATGATCACCCTTCTTCTCCTTGGCCTTGTCCCACAACAACACCAGATCTGAGATTATGAACGCCTTAATCTTAGCTCTTTTATCAAACCAACGTTTGACAATAGCCTGATGCTTGAAAAACTATTGTAGAGCAGCATCTCTTTGTCCTTCCATGTTTAGAAGGTTGTTTAGTCTTACCTCAATCTGGTCATCTTTTGTATAAAATTCCTGCATGAACTTAAGAACAGGTATCTATAAGTGTATGGGAAAAATCGGATCTTGGCCATAAACTAGTTTAAAGGGGGAACTTCCTAGGGCAACCTTAATATGAGTTCGATCTGCCCATAAGGAAAATCTCAACTGGGTATGCTAGTCCCTAGGATTACTTTCTAGTAACTTCTTTATCACTTCTAGCAAGTTCTTGTTAGTAGATTCTGCTACACCATTTCCCTAAGGATAGTAGTTAGAGGAATACTTCAAGATAATTCTATGTTGGTAAGCCCATTATATAAATTCAATAGATGAAAAGGCAGGGCCATTGTCACATATGAGGGCAAAGGGCACTTCAAACCTGGTAACGATGTTTTTAGTGAGAAATTTAATAACCACCTTAGTGGTGTTGTTCTTGCATGGTTGAGCCTCAATCCAACGGGTGCAATAATCTATAGTAGTTAGGATGAACTTGTGCCCTACAGAAGAATTAGGATTAATCACCCTAACAAAATACAGTGCCCATTGGGCGAATGGTCTTACCTCATATACTGGTTGTAGAGGCATGGATAGATTATGCTCCTTTGATGCAGAAGTCTAACATGTATGACATGTCCTGACGTGTTGATGTGCATCCCTGAAGACATGAGGCCAATAGTACACTGACCTGAGGATTTGATGAGCCAAGGAGTCTGCTGATCTATGTCATATGCCATGCCTACCATGAAATTCAGCCATGGCATGTTTAGCTTCTTGTTGATCCAGACATTGTAGGTACACTCCCTCATAATTTCTTCTGTACAGAGCTCCTCCTTTGAGCATGTAATGAGCACTCTTCATCCTTAGTGCCCTTCTATGGGTAGCATTCATCCCTTCTGGACATCTGTTATTTAGAAGGAAGAAGATCAAGTCAGTATACCATGGGTCCTTGGTAAATGAATGCATAGTATATTGCTAACAGGTAATATTCTTGTCAACCTCTGTCATGGCCTTTGATAAACCTTGTCCTCAGACAAGTTTCATTGGATGGATCTCTAAATCATACTCTTGGAGGATAGCCATCCATTTTCCTCTTCTTTCCCCCAATTCACATTGCATAAGGAGAGACTTAATTGCTGGATCAAGTACTATAGCAATAACTTGGCTTCTCAAAATGTAATGCCTAAATTTTTTTACTGCTTGTACTAATGCAAAAGCATGTTTCTCCAATGATGGGTACCTAACTTCTGCATTCTTGAATGGCGAGCTCATGAAATCAATGGGTCTTTCATCTCCTTCACCTCGGCATTGTGTTCGGACTGATGCACATGAATGATTAGATGCAAATGAATAAATATAAAAAGGCTTTAAGTAATCTGGGCTGGTCAAGACTGGTGCCTCAGATATTGATTGTTTGATTTGCGAAAATGTAGATTTAGCCTCATTGCTCCATTCAATCTTAGCATCTTTCTTCATCATCTCATTGAGGGGTGTGACAAATTTTGCAAACACCATTATGAACTTCCTTACGAAGTTAATCCTCCCGAAGAAGGACCTAAACTCTTTCTTACTACCTGGCATCGTCAATTTCAAAATAGCCTCGACTCTGTCAGGGTCTATGGATATCCCCTATTCAAATATCACATGCCCTAGAAGTTTCCCTTCAGAAACTCCAAAGACACACTTCTTAGGATTTAGAGACACTCCATAGCTGATACATCTTTTAAGGACCTTTGCTAAATCAACAGCATGATCCTTTCTTTTCTTGGAAAATATTGTCAAGTCATCTACATATATAATAATGCACTTACCTATCAAATATTTAAAGGCCACATCCATTGCGCGCTGAAAGGTAGCTCCAGCGTTAATGAGGCCAAACGACATGCGTCTATAGGAAAATGTCCCCCACTTTGTAGTGAAGGCAGTCTTCATCCTGTCCTCATGACTGGCAAGCACTTGGTTATATCTAGAATAGCCATCTAAGAATGACATCATCTGGGAACCATTAACAGTTTGTAATACCTCATCAAGAGAAGGCAGTGGATAGTTATCCTTCTCTGAGGCCTTGTTCAAATTCTTGAAATCAACACACAACCTGATCTCCCCACTTTTCTTACGCACTGGAACTAGATTGGCAACCCATGTGGAATGCCTTACTAGGAAGATGCTTCTTGTTGATAAGAGCTTTTGCACCTCCTTCTGTATTAAAGGCTCGATCAAAGCATTGACCAGGAACTGCTTTTGACGAAAGGGCTTAGCTTCTGGCTTCAGCGGTATTGTGTGTGTGATGGCAGAGGTGTCGAAAGTCTTCAAATCTTCATAGCTCCAGGCAATCGCCGCAATATCTTCTTTTAACACCTTTATTATTTCTTTCTTGATCTCCTCAGGATAGGTCTTGCCTATAAGGACATTTCTTTCAGGGCTTGAATCAGCCAGATTGATGGATTCGTACTTCCCTCCTTCACTCTGCGTTGGCACTCTCTCCCGAGCCCGAGGATCAGAATCAAATATCCTTTCTAAGGCTACCATCCCCTTGGGGATGGTGTTACTCTTTAAGTTCATCACTCCTTTCGTATCACAATCTTCAGGGTCCCATTCTCCCTGATATCTATCTGATTCATCTATGATATGTCCTTCAAAGACATATGAACTTTCCAAGAAGGCAAGTATGTGTTGGTCATCCTCGAAGACCTAAAAATTTTGAACATTGTCAGGAACTACTGGGATTGAAACTAGCTCTACTGAAAATATTTTCAATTTGGAATCCTGCATGGGCTCCAAAGTACTAGCAGTGAGTACCAAAGCATTTGCCATCTGATTTTGCTCCCTAGGAATCAGAGTAGTTCCGAAAGCATCAAATTCCTCGATCAGATTCCAAACCCTATTTCTGTAGGCAGCCAAGCTTTTGTTATGGCAGGTATATTGGCTGAAACCTATTTGACAATAACTTCAGAGTCCCCCATCACCATAAGAGATGTGACCTTCTTTTGATGGGTGAACATTAAGCCCCTAGCTAGTGCTTCATACTCTGCCACATTGTTTGTGCAACCAAACTGTAGCCTATAGGAAGCAAAGTAGGTCTTCCCTTTTGGATTGGTTAATTCTACCCCTATTCCACTTCCTGATTTGGTCTTGGAGCCATCAAATTTCAAGATCCATAACTGGTCTAGGGCAGCGATCTCCTTTTTCTAGCCTACAGTCTTTTGCTTGGCAGAAGTACATGGTGGCTTGGACTGGTGCTGATCCTCAGTAGTTGAAGGCAACTAGAGGCATAGTTCATTAGAAGATTCCCCTGAATTGAAAGTTTGTTCAGGAAGCGATTCCTGAACCTTCCTTTGAGCTAGATCCCAATTTAGTTCCTTTGTCACCAATGTCTTGGGCATTGGGAGTGTTTCTAGGGTAGGTATATTTGGCAAAGACTGAGATTCCTTAGTCTCTAGTAGTAATTTAGAACTCAGAACCTGAGTCTACTCGGGTTGAGAAGATGATTCCCTCTAAGCATAGTCGGCTCTCATAAGGATGGTTGCATCCTCAGCTTGAAATGGAAATTGATTTGTAGGGGTCTGGGGTTGGCCTTCACCAGTCTCTTCTAGCCTAGAGACATGTTTTAAAATGTCCACATAGGGTTGGAAAGTTAATTTAGAGTGATTCTGGTAATGCACCCTACACTAGTTAGGAAGCAGAAGACTCCACATATAGACTTCCTCTCCTAGTACTAGCCTATCCTGTTGTAATTTCCTTGTTAGGACTTGCTGATTAATAGTAACCATTGGGTCATCTTGCTGTGAAGGGGATGAGTCATCAGAATGAAGTACTGAAAAGGTCATGATTTCCTCTTGCTTGTAAACTCCTATCTCAGTTTCAAAATAGGCTACCTCATTGGGGGAATCATATTCAGTAATCATATGTTTGAGCCTGGGCTCACTTTCTATTCTGATCTAGCTTGCTATCCCTTTCCAGGGTAGCCACATGTGTGATAAATCCAAAGAAAAATATCCACCTATACTTTTCATCAGGTCTCTGCTCAAGAGCATACCATAGGTTTCTGGGATATCTACCACTTGGATATCCACATAAGTTTGGATCCTTGGGTCAGATCCAATCTGTACATGGATATTCTTTAGCTCTCCTACTACATTAACTGCGGTTTTATCCAACTGGATGACCTTTTTATTTGTCTGGAGCGGGCTCGGACCTAACTTCCTACAAATGGAAAAGGGCATGACATTCCCTGATGCCCTAGAATCCAACAGATAGTTATGTAAATTCTTTCCAAAGATTCTCAAACTTAGCAAGAAAGGTGGGGTACTAGTCTTACCTTTGTAGAGAGCTACATTCATCTCATTAGTAGGAGTCGCATTTTATTTTCCTCTCGACCTATCTGCTTCCCCCAAGGCTCTCAACAAGATTTCCTTTTGAGCAGGGCACCATTTCAGAACATCAAAGAAAGACATTAAAGTCTTCTGCCTCTACATCTCTGTAATAAAATCAAATTTTGAATCATTCCTAACCTGATATTTAGGAATTGAAAATGAATTACCTTTTTTCTGAGAATCCGTTGGTCCCTTTGGTGGTGGTGGATTATTATCAACATTCTGATTCGGGGGAACCATGTTGTTAGGAGGGGTAGAGGTCGTTAACGGCCCTCTGTTATGATTTCTAAGGAAATGGCCTGCCTTGGTTTGGAAGGCTTGGGCATCATAGACATCTTCTACCGCTTCATTGTCCTCCTAGTTGGGAAATGGAAGTTCTTCCTCAAAGATATCATATGCCATGGCAGTGTCTGTAGATCCACCGGATTTATTGAATGCACCATGGGATGGAGCATCAGCTTGGGAAATCTTAACCATTTTTTCCATCTCTGGACAGTTTACTTTAGAATGGACCGCAGTGTCATGTAGTCTACACCAATTAGTCATAAGGTTGAGGACTGCCACATTAGCAGTGTGCGGCCTCTCATCTCCTGCTTGATAATTGTGGGAAACTCCTCCGTTATTGGGTCCAATATTCCATTGCCTATTATTGCTAGGCCTTTGATTGTATCCTCTATTCTGATTTTGATAATTTTGATTAAAGGAGTTTTGATTCTGGAAATTCCTATTGGTGTTCTGGTTGGCATTATAGTTTTGACTAGGATTCTGGTTAGAATAACCACCCTGATTCTGAAAACCTTGGTTCTGGTTCTGAGGGGGATTTTGTTTGAGTTGAGCCATGTCATTAGACATCTGAGACAAGGTATTCTTGAGAGTCTCCATCTCGTTGGTGAGTTGGAGAGTCTTTTCACTTTCTACATTCTTCACAATGAAAGATGAATTAACTGAACTTGATCCTCTAGCTTGATTCTGATAATTTTGATTTTCCTAGGAGGAATCCTAAGGACCATTATTAAAAAATGGCAAGGGAGATGAACATTGGAATTCAGACATGGGTCCGTATTGGGAATAGGACATCCCTGGGACAGTGTTGAATAGAGGGGGAGGGGGATTGGACATCGGGTATCCTAAAGGAGGGAGAACTCCTCCTAGACTCCCAAATTGCAGACTAATCTGCTACTGCAACTGAATGGCGAGATGATACACCTTAGCCAGAGACTTAGTTTCATTAGCATTATATGTCCTCTTCAAGAATAAGCCAATCAAAGGGTCTACCACAGTCAAGTATACCAAAATGGAAATGTTCTCAGCCACCAGGTAAGGATCTTGCAACCTTCGATACATTCTCTGGAACCTGGTGTTGAACAGAGGGAGTGGTTCATGATGCTCCTTCCCTATGGTGGAAAACTGGTGGTACAGGATAGCAGGGTCTATGTAAACCCTGAACTGGTTGTTGAAGGAATTCTCTAAGTCCGTCCAACTTAAAAAGGACCCTTGGGGTAAATTCAGGTACCAATTGTATGCCATGTCCCCCAATGAATAGGGGAACAATCTGCACACAACGTCCTGATGAGCCACCTTAGAACGAGTACATGCATCTTTAAATGCTTGTATGTGCTCCTTGACACTTCTTGACTCCCCATGCATATACTTAGGACAGAACCTCTCTGGGTTCTTTGGGAGATCGTGTATGCCACCAGGGATAGTCCCTAATGGTGAAGGGTTATTAGTGAAGTAAGCCATAGGTCTTGGCGGTGATACAAGTAGAGCCAGTTGTGGAATGGGTGAAAGTGGCCGGGGAGGTGGCATAGGTGGATTTGGTGGAAACCCAAGCAGTGTGAGTGGTGGTGATAAAGGTTGAATCAAGACTCTACGAGCCCGGGGCCTATGCCCAACAGGGGTTTGGAGTTCAACAAATAGTTTAGGATTCTGAGAAGATCTAAGAACTCTCTCGAACCTATCTGGTGAAAATGACCCAATGCGATCCAACTTGTTCTTTTCCCTCCTTCTAGTGCCAAATCTATTGATGTTCAAAATAGCACAACAACATTAAACAGAATATTACTATTCTATTTCTCCTAAAAGAGAAAGACAACATATAGGAATCTAACTCCCAAGGTCCTAGTAGTTGGTTCTCAACTGTGCTGATATTGCTCAATGGTCAATGTGATTGTAATGTTCAAGGGGCCTTTGATGGTAATAAAGAACAAGAATGCATAACATCAGGTAGTCTATGTTTGGGGGGTTTCAAACAAAAGAAAAAGATGAAACGAAGCTTTAAATAAGAGAAATATGAATAAAATCCTTATATATCCAGACATGTAGATCAACAATGAGTGTTCATTTTACTTAACCACAACTATAGCAAGATGCAATCCATAGAATCAACTACGCTACTGCATACATCCATAATGCTAATTCAAATATCATCAATGTTCACTAACCTCACTTCTAACAAATCATTCACTCATCATTCAAAACACAGATCAAATGAAATACCATAACAATTTAATTCACAGATAATCCAATGATATGACCTTGAATCTAGTTCCTTCTATTGATTTTCATCAAATAAAGAACAATTAAGCATAGCAAAACACTGGCGGATGGATTAATCATATATCATTAACCTTATCCAAAAATGGCTCCAAACTTTAAAACTCTTGACATGAAAACATAAGAGAACTTGTAAAACTGAGCTTTTCACTAAACTGTTCAGAGTATCTTTCTAAAACATTAAAAATCCTAGATCTAGTTTTTTATCTTCTATTCTCAGGTGGCTAATCTTTCTTCAATTCGCCGACCTTTACAAATTAGATTCTAATAGTACATATAGAGTGCCACATGCATGAATTTCTCAATCATTAATCAAGATCCACAATTCATGGGGTCGGAACTGAACATAGAAGTGAACCTTAGAACCCCTTTTCAAGGCTGATTACATCATTGTAAGAAGGAGAATCTGATACTTCAAGATGAAGTACACGGATCAGACTTAGAGTAGAGCTTATGTCAACATCCACAGAAAGGGAGAAGAACAAGTGGAGTATGACACCGAGAGTCAATTACTTTTGCATTGAATGCTCCTGAATGTACTTGTCATAACTGGAGAATATCTGTTGAAGAGTATCCAAATCCGGGCCATCCAACCAGTCACCTTCAAATTTGATTCTTTTAAACTCTGCAGAAACCAAACTTTGCGTCTCCTTTAGCTCAATCAGCTCCTTTCTGGTAGTTCTTATCTCTTCCCAAATATCCATAAACTGATCAAGTAATAAACTCTCCCCATCATCTCCCTTTTGCATGATTTCCTCAAACCTACCCCTCCATTTCTCCCTTAGTTTATTCAAAGATAGGCCTTCTTTGTTTGAGGAATCTATGTTGATTATAATAGCTACCACTGCCTCTAACTTAACCATCTATTGATGCAAGTACTTGCTCATTTCTCGGACTTCTTTCTGCTATCCATGCATAACTCTACATTTGTATCTTATGATACTTGCAGTATTTTCCATAAAATCTTTGTTACCTTGCTCAAGAATTGAATATTCTAACAAGGTGAATTTGGGAACTTTGCTAATATCCTTTAGCCTTTTAACATATTCTTTGTATTCACCATCTTGCTTGTCCAAATCCTTACCTTGCTGATCTAGATCTTTTGCTAACTTGAGAGCAGCTCTATGAATCTTAGTGCCTTCAACAAGAATATCATCAACCTCCCGATTGAGCTTATCCAACCATTTATCCATCATTCCCACCTTGCTTTTCATCTGAATCAAATCATCAGCTTCCCTTTTTGTTAACAAGACTGGGAATTCAGAAGGTGCAACCTGTTGAGAAATGGGACTAGAAACATCCCTCAAGAAACCATGAAGCTGATCCAATTGAGCCTTAAGCTCATATTTCCTTTGCTTGTCCTTGACCATCTGGGTTTTGGTTGAAGAGGCCACAATATCAATCAAGCTCATTTGTTGATTCCTTGTAGGCTTTCCCAAATTTACCACTCCCAACTGATAATCAGTCATTTGCATGTCATCGTGGTTCTTTTCCATTACATGAATGGCACATTCAGCAATGATCTCTCCAACCTCAGTGAGCCTAGTGGAGTGAAGAACCTGGGACTTCTTCTTTGGCTTCTCTTTCCCAATTTCTTTCATCACTTCTTCCCAGTTCAATGGCAGCGGTTGAACAACTTGTTTTCTCTCCAAATCCAATTTTAGCCAAGTAGGAGCAACAGGGGTAGTGGTTGCCTGGGCTGAAGAGGAAGCAACAGTGGTGGAAGATAGGGGTTGCAACAATGTAAGCTTTGGTTGAGAATCAACCTCCATGAGTCTTATGTTTATTGCTAAACTGGAGGTTTACATAAGGCTTGATAAATAAATTCCATTAAGATGATTCTATCACCACAACACCTGGGTAGCAAATGGGGATGACCATCGAAGCCTGCTAACCTGAAGTAAGTGAATGTGGGGTACTAGATAAACCAATGTCCCCATTCATTCACAAAGGCCATTGCCTCCCTGCTAAGTCTATACCCAGCATCACCATTAAGTTTATTGATAATAACATAAAGAAAGGCATCATTTACCCTTCTATAATATTGCTCAGATGCCTGCAAGGTGAGCTAGTTATAATGCTCCCATACCTTCTTCTGTCCTTGGGCTTCTCCCAATATACCCACTGCTCGAAGTCCAGGAAAGATCCCCACTCGGGCAGCTGCATAGACTACATAGGAGGTCATAAAGAAACATTTGGTTTCTCTCACCCTTATCATCTGATTGTGAATGCTATCAGACACTATCATTGACCAATCAAATTGTTGCCTCCCATCCAAAATAGCTTGGATAAAAAGAAACATCCATTCCTTAAATAGTGAAGCATCCCTCTTCCCGAACACCCTAGACAGGAACATGATTATATCTCCAATTTCTTTCCTAAAATCCATCCTCTTAGGCTGGTCTGGAAGCTTGGTTAGAGATTTCTTCTCCATTCTCATCCAAGTTTTATTCATGTAGAGTCTATTCTTCTCCTTGTTGTCACTGTAAAGCTTCAGAGCCTCTGCCTCATTTAGTTGTCTAGGGTTCTTGGGATCAGGCATATGAAATAGGAATTTGATCATTGGGGGTGTGAAGTCAATAATGACATTGCCCTTCACATCCATACACTGCCTATTCGTAGGGTTATATGCTCCAGATGTTCCAAGAATCAACTCCGGGCATTGAACAGATAGAGGAAAAAGTGCAACATGTACCAATCCAGATTGAACAATCCTTTCTGTTCTTGGTGTGACCTGCTCCTCAGTGAAAGTCTCCTCAAGCAATTCTTCATAGTTGAAAGGACCCAAATTGGTGTCAGTGATGTCAGTCCAATCAGAATCAATTTTGCTAGCTGTGAGGACGACCTCCCTATGCTTACATCTCAAGGTATATGGGAGCTGCTCCACTTTAATCTTCTTTGGCCTAGATCCCTGCCATGAAGTTTCCCCTAGTTGGCTCCTTTGAGAGGCCTCATCTGATACTCCTGACATCTCTTAATACCTGCAACAATTCCCTATATTAGACGAACAAAGCGTTTAAGTTAGTCACTCATATAAACACTATTCCATCTTCCTAAGATGACACCTGCTCATACTATGCCTTTATCGGAGGCGGGACCGTAGAAGCATCAGGCATAAACAATATTTCTTATTAAGAGGTGGAGCTGGGATCAGGAATGGATACAAAACAAAAAGTATATATATATCGGGACTAGACCAGGAACGAACCCAGAACACAGTCGGGGGCGAGACCAGACTGGGAACTGACCCAGAAAACAGTTGGGGTGGGACCGGACCAGGAACAAAAATTAGCTTCTAAGTTCAACTTCCTCCCCGGATCCGGTTCTGATAAACTGTGAAGTCTGATGTCATAATAAGGAATGGGATCGGATTACAGACAAAGTCAGAGATGGGACGGGAACGAGAATTGGACCAAAAACAAAATTTAGTTTCCCCGTTCAACTTCCTCCCTGGATCCACTTCCGACAAAGAGCAAAGATAGTCATCAACCAAAGACCAAGAGCAGAATAAAAACAACCAATGAAGAGTCTTGAAAACATGATGGTCATATGGATAGCGAAACCCTAGGTCACATGGACCCCAACGAAAGACTAAAAAGAACCCAACGTAATTTAAACTACCAACACCTCCTTCATACACAAGTCATTAAACCAAGAACAACCCATTCTGTAAAACCCTAAATCGCCTGCTACCCTATTTCCAGAAACTAGGGCACAACAAGAAATCAGTATGAGGAACCCGAAACCAAAGTGATACAACCAAAATAGGGTTTCAAAATGGAAAAACATTAGCTAAGTAAGGAAACCCCTTCAAAATCGCAACCCTAGTCAAAACCAGAGCACGACAAACGAACCCTGTCACGAAAGTGACAACCGAACCAAAGGACAAAACAAAAAAATGACAAACAGAAAGGCAATGGGACAAAACAAAACAAGATGGAAAATAAAGAAACAAACAAACAGATCTAACAAAAAGATAGAAATAAAGACCAACTGAGCAAACAAATTCATAGAAATAACCCTCCTTCAAAAATGCCAAAACGACACAAGCGAAAGAACAAAACGAAAGAAAAAAAAGAAACAAGGAACCTACCTCGAAAACGCTCCTTAAGACTAAACGAAAATTCACAAAGATTCACTCCACAATTCGCCCCCACGATCAAATCAATTCTCTGAAGAGTTACCTGGCCGTAATTTGCTCAAACACTTCGTATAATAATAATAATGAGGTGGTTTAAGCAGAATTACACCTTTAATCAACAGTTCGCGTGTGCGAATAGTCTGCATTTAATTCCATAAATATAGTTGATCAGGGGCGGAGCCAACGACGCAAACAAGCAGTTATGTCAAGTCAACAGAACATAAAAAGGAAGGCGAATGCGGAGCCGGGTCAGGAATGAGATAGAGAAACTAAACAAAGTTCCATATTTCACTTCCAACACCAGACCTGGTCTCGACAAAAAGAGAAAGGAAGAAATGAAAGCGGAAGCGGAGTCGGAACGGGAATAAAAAATGGAAAATTGAAAATTCCCCTTTTGAGTTCCAATCCCGGATCCGATCCCGTGAAAGTAAACAAACAAAATGCAAGGAAACGACCAACAGAAGGACAAACAAACCCAAGTGTTAGTCAAAAACAACCAACACAACAAAAACGGCGCAAAAGAGAAGGCAGAGTCGGAGTCAGGACCGTATCCTAACTAGGAACCTTGAAATGGTTCCATGTCCTCATTTAGTCCCGGATCCGCCTCCGAGAGAACAAAAGAGAGACTTAGGAGTAAAAAAAAAGAACTCCTGAGACCGAACCGGACAACCAAAGACACCCAAAAAAAAAGACAAAAAGAGGGGACCCATTTTTATTCCAATACAAAACAAAATTGGGTGGTTATGCAACACATAACAAACACCTAAGGCAGCAAATTAAAATACCCACATACATATCTAACTCAGAAATTCAAGAAATATACAGGAGAATACCTCCAATTTTTCCCAAATTCATAATTGTAAAATTGCTCTGCTTGCAAGGCACGACTAGATTCCAAAACAGAGCAGCCAGACAACATAGCCATGTTGCACCTCTAGAGCCACTACCCACAAATTTCTTCTCAAAAATTCTCCATGATTCTTCCACACTCAGTTGCCCAATTCATGGCATTTTTCTTCCTCTTTCCCAAAACATAAATTTTTCTCTCCAAAGAATGCTCTGCAAATAAAACTTTTCCCTTTTATATTTTCTTCACAAAAAAGATAACTTTTCCCCTAAACAAAAATAAATAAATAATTTTTAAAGAAAAGGCTGCCCAATCCTTTTCACTAACTCCCCAAAACAAATCATAAAATAAGGCATTTAATTAAACAAGCTTCTAAAGCTCCCTAGCACAATTAATTAAACTCACAAAATGCAACATTAAAATATGCATGGCTTCCCCAAAAGGATTAGTAAATCATTTAAATTTTTTGAATGAATTATATCACTCTCTTGAATGATCAATAAAAATAATTTAAAACAACATATTTTAAAATCTCATGGGTAAAACTATTTAAATATAAAATCAACTGAGTAGAATGAAATACCATATATAAAATCATGAAAAGATGACAACAGAACCACATCAAGACACCGTCAACAAATTAAATATAGATTTAACCACATAAGATATTAACAAAAATTCAGACCAAATACTTCAATGAGACAACTGGAAAACTACATGCAACAAAAAGGTGCGCCAAAACTTACGGCAGAAAGGTGCTCCAGAAGTTACCATTAGGTAATTGGACAGTAAGACACCAATAAAAAAACATTGCCCTAATAGGGTATAGTGGGCTAGGGTAGGGGACGTTTGGCCTGTGACTACCTCCAGTAACCACCATCAGGGATATGAGTATGCTCAAGCCTATGGATCCAAGCAGAGTCGATACTCAATGCCTGCATGACTTTCAATTACACGTTAAAGTACATGTGCATATAACATATATTGAAAGCAACATCAATCATTAGGGAGTCATGATATCGTAAGCCTCTCGAATATGAGTGTTATGACATCATCCCTTTCCTATCCATAATCATGTGTAAGCCATGATAACAATATATAAGCTTGTAATCTAGAATATTAACTAATCATGATAACCTTTCCATACTCATCAATATATAATCTCATTATGACAACATTTAACATTTTAAAATATCAAATCAAAAATCAGAATGCTACCTTACCAACTTGAGATTAGAGAGGTGTTACATCCTCCCTCCCTAAGATTTGACTTACTCCTGGAAGTCATGTAGACTCAATATGCAGCCATGTCACACATTAGTACTCAACATATAATAATCAACATTAAATGATTGTACTTCATTCCAAGGATGAGAACTATAATATACGATATTCATCACTAAACGATATAAAGAGGACATCTGTTTAACATTCACCTTTCTAAGAATCATTATCAATATATTGACATATACCTTACTCATAAAGTCTCAACATGAAACAAATAACATGATTAATCCTTCTAACATCACATGAGCCACGATTCTCATCATAAACATTTATTTTAACATCCACATTCATTCAGGAATAGGTTAAGATACACATTAATTCCACTAAGAAAAGGGTAAAGAAGATGCATAAGCACTCCATTCTTTCCAAAATACCATAATTTGCAACAATATGTGTTTTCCAAACACTTCCAATCTCACACATAGGAACATATTTGACATAATTTTCAACCAAAATATAACAATTTACACTTTTAAAGCATAATAAGCGAAGCTTTGGACTTTTCATATGAATCCATATGCAAGATGAAACATGCATTTATGCATACATACATACTTACATCACTGGGAATCACATCACAAGGCTACACAATGGTCCATTTGGACACTGCTAAGCAGCATACTAATCCATGAGCCAAGAGCCAATATCCATCTCACATACTCCATACCTCACACTTAGTGGTTTGATGGTGTTAGGCCACACACACATGGTGAGACCATCCAAACAAGACCACAATGACCTATCTCTTGTTGAATAAGGTGGTTAGCCTCCAAGAGATTGTCATCATGCATAGGTGGGTAGTGGGTCCTAGCTATGTAACAGCCTCACATACCCCCCCATCCTCAAGGTTCCCTGTGTCTACTTCCTCGTATACACTCAATCGAGTCTGGCTCTCCCATTCTCAAGGAGGAATCACATTACAACACAAGACCAACATTTGAAAACAACAAATAGAAAACTAGTTTAGCCACCAAGATCATAAATAATTATCAAATAAAGATCCAATTGCAGCAATAAAGCAAGAAATGCGCGCAATTTCATCACTAAATCATGTGTAACCGCGAGGGCTACGAGCAAAGAAATTTCACAATCTGTGGCTAAACCATCGCAACCAAGAAAAAAATATCAAATTTTGCCAGTCCTCACAATCAAAGTGAAAATCATCAATAACCAAAAGAAGATTCACAATCTTTGAAATGGCACAATACATAACTATGTGACTAAACGAGCCACCAAATGAGGAAGGAGGGAACAACGTCTGACTATCGCAATAGCCCCTCATGTGTGGCGGAGTGAACACACCAACCACATGGCATGAAGTTTACTCCTTGGCTACACCTCGCATCGCGTCATCACATGGCATGGACTTGCCAAGTGGCCCACGCACTACTTGGCCATCCACATGGAATGTGCACCTCGACCCATCCTGCATCACGTCTTAGTGCGGCATGGTCATATGCTAGCCGAAGAAGGCACGTACTGGTCGTACACTGCATGGTAGTGTGTCTGTGGCTCCGCGCAAGTAGGCACGCACAAAACACACCCTGCATAGCGATACCTCATGGAAAGGGAACACGCAAGTACTCGCCGTAGCCAAAGGTATACATGGAATCATGGTAGAACACTACAAATATGGAATAAATAGTGCATAAATTTGTTTATAAATATGGGGATACTCTAGCCTCACCTCTCATGTGGACGAGGTCGACTCGCTAATGCCAGCTCAACGTCCCTACGGACAGCCAGGCAATACGAACAAATCAATGTTGCTGTACACAAAACTATGGGGATTAGGCTAACACATATGGATCAAGTACCCTGATCCATCATAAGGGGAAGTAGTGAGTACTTTCCTCAGGATCGGTTGAGATGAGAACGCTCTGCGCCACAACATGTGTATGCTACACACTCCACCCAAGGAACTTTGTGGTTGCTACTACCCCTTCATGGATTGAGGGACTAGAGAACCACGAGAAGAGAGTCTACAGAACTATCTTTTGGTTACTCTTAATATATATATGTGTAAATTCCAACCACACATGGGTTGGCCCTCAATCAAGTAACAAACATACAAGAACACATAATGGTATGGTCAATCCCCCACCCCAAATACAACATATCCTCCATGGGTGGGTACACAGTCTCACCATCCCATGGGCACACAAAACAAGTACGGGGTATTCACAACACTCAACATGTGCACTAACAGAGGATGTTCACATAACAGGAAGTACCTTTTTCCCAATTTCCTCATACCAAAATAAACCATTATCCACCTCTAATTATACAAGGTCAATACAACTTTCCAAGAACATGTACTCCCAACATCCATAATACATCATAGTGCTACATGGAGTAAATCAACAATGCCATAACAATTCTCACATTCACTTTCACTTTTATTAAGTGGTAAATCACATTACTACACATATATGTTATCCACATTTATCCCCCACACATAGTGCAATATCATTACAATGTCTACCCAAGACAAGGTATGCAACATTATCACTTCAACATACATTTACCATTTTGCATTTTGAATCCAAGTACAATAATTTAACATCTACATGATTTCATAGGAATTAACAATAAAGTTGGGGACTATAGGCCTCACCAACAAGATGCACCTATTATGCAATTAACATTAACATGAAAATGTTTCACTATTCCCTTTTTCCAACTTTTACTTAATGCAGAACAATTTTCTATTCATATTCATACATGTTCCATGATTATGAATGCAACTTGGGGACTTAGGTCCTTTACCCAAGGTTGAACCAATAAAAGAAACCTTCATGAATGCATAAACGTTTGCTCATAAGAGAAAAGCATACCATGGATTTCAATACACTACACATTCAAAGATAGGCATCTCTGTTAAACCAATGAGAAGAGAGATAAAAATAGAGGGATTTACAATTCTAACACAACCATGAATGCAACATGGTTTCATCATCACACAAATCACTTTCACACAAAAGCATCAATCATAAGAGAGCATATAGTAATCTCTTCGAACTAACCACAAGATCATTCATTTTCTATTACCGTATTTCAAAATCTCAATACAATATAACATGCAAAAGCAACTCCAAAACTAAAGGTTCCATCAAGCAATCACTTGCACAAGGAGGTAAAGCACAAGAAGACATATGCCATAAACTTGCATGATAAAGAAAACAGAAAACTCAAGAAGAGAGTACACACAAAAGGAACTTCTTGGCACCCTCAAGGTCAAACAAACCTTCCAACAGCATGAACCAAGAAACCAAGCAAGGATAATTTTAGGTAACACATGTCACCTGCAACCCACCAACAAGCTAAGTCCAATATGCCCACTCGCAACACAAGATAAGGAAATTAATAAACCTCAACCTTGGGAGACTCTCAACCAAGGGAATAACTCCAATCTCGAAGGGTAAGGAAAGACCTAGGAGGCACCCTTCCTCCACAACACAAGCTAGGGTTGGGAAACTCAACCCTCTAAAACACCATACCAAGGCACTCAAGGCAAGAGATCCTATGACTATCTCACCACAACAAACACTTGGAACACAAACATCAAACACACTGCAACAACAAGGGATACAACCACTCAGGAACCACTCAAGGGTCACAACCCTTTACACAACGAAGGAGCCACACATCAAGAAGGAGACCAATTAGAACACACTTCTTGGTAGGCTTGTGAGTCTAACTAACCCTCACAAAACATTCCTCAATAGGACATGCAAGAGGCAGGAAACAACACTTGTTGCCATCCACCACACACAACACCCAAGAAAGTAACAATGATGAGCAGGGATCCCAACACTGCAACATGGGTTCCACCTCTGACTTTGCCTCTGTCTCTGCCCTTAGGGCATCCCAAAGAAACAAGGGACACATTAAAATAGATCATCACAAGGACGGTCTATACACCATACTAAGGCATAAACACTAGAGAACAAGACTATGAAAACAAATATAACAAGCTCACATCACACACACAAAACACAACATAACATAGAAGGCTCAAGTATGCCAGAGCTCCCAGTGTGTGAACATGGGATCTGATACGAGATGTAACATCTCACATCACAATCCCCCAAGGGTAAGAGCCAAAAGAGGATGAGATAAAAAAAAATTATAAGATGAAGAATAACTTACACAAAAAGTAGATTACAATACAATATAACAATCATAAAACATAGCCAAGCATGGCCGAACATAACCCCAAGGAGAGGACTAAACCACCCTCCAGAGAAAAATCCAAACAAAACAAATATATGAGCTCAAGGGAAGATGCTTTGGATCCTTAGCAGCGCTACTCCAAAACTTGTAGAGCTTCTCCAGAACTTACAGCTCAGCGTTGGAACTTCCAACTCAGCTCCGGAACTTCTAGCTCAGCGCCGGAACTTCCCAGCTCAGCGCTGGAACTTTCCAACTCGGCTCCGGAACTTCTAGCTCGGCTCTGGAATTTCTCAGCTTAGCACCGAAACTTTCTAGCTCAGCTCCAAAACTTCTAGCTCGGTGCCGGAACTTCCAACTTGGTGCCAGAACCTTTGGCAGTGCTGCTCTGGAACTTGAACAACACTGCTCCGGAACTAATGCAGCAACAACATAGACGAAAATTGAAAGCGGCGATGCTCTGAAACTTTTGCAGCTGCAACATGAGACATTACCAAAGGGCGAAGAAGCTCCAGAACCTTTGGAACCGTAACACAAGGCATTAACAAAGGGTGGCGTTGCTCCAGAACCTTTGCAGCCTATAACATGAAGGTAAAATACAACCAATACTCAATTTTTTGCAAGGAAAATACTGAAGAAAAGGCCATTATGCTCATCATAATACAAGCGAGTCTGATACAAACATCGAGACTCGTAAATCAAATTAAAACATCACATTTCTTCTCATTAAATTATATGATTACATTCTCTTTCTCATGAGAGTACAATATGCATAAAGGAATATACAAGAGAACAAAGGCATAGCCATAATTGAAATACATGAACATGAAATACAAATGCAAGGGAGAGCAACTCCAGCTGGCACTCCAATAACCTGTACGTCGGTCTCCAATGGCGGTGGCAACACCTCCCTACCATGTGGACTCAAAAGAGGCCACCCCACCGTGCTTAGAGGTAGTCATGAGGCCCAAGCAGAAAAGAAGGCAAGGGTAACAAAGGCCAAAACTTACATCAGACATGAAGCCAACAGAGAATTTCATGCATTAAACCAATGTCGCAATATGCAATTGCTCATACAAGAACATGATAGGTACAACTCAAGACTACAAAGGTAAAAGGTACAAGATTAAATACCGGATGAAATGTCATCGTGTGAGCTCAAAGGGATGACCCCACATGGAACTTGGTACTCCTCTCATGCAGACAAGGAGACTTAATCATTCCTGTATCAATGCCCTGCAAGCGGATGGCCTTCTCGTTTAACCAAATGAGGAATCCAAAAGCAAGAATGAAACATTGAAGAGAAGCTATGATATTTAGTCACATAAACCATTTAAAATAATCAATCTTATATTGTTGAAAAGCCAAGTTTAATGGCTATAAATCAGCATGAAGAGAAGGCACAAAAATCAAGTGAAAATTCAAAGTGCTCAGATTAAAATTCTAGACCCGACCCAGTTCATATTTTGGCATTCCCAATTGGAATCCACCCTCAATTTTCAATTTTAAGACCCACAGAATGGTGATGTACCAGAAAACGTCATTAAGGCAAGGTTGGGCTAAAACATGAAAAATAAAAAGTGTTCGGATTAAAAATTGGACAAAGACCTAGTTCATAATTTAACGTGTCTACACAGAATCCAATTTTTTTTTACGTTTTTATTAGATGGTTAAAGAGCAACAAACAAAAACGTCATTTAATAAGAGGGCACAAATTTTGCCCAAAAACGAAAGTGTCCAGAATGAAAATCTGCCAAAAACCCAATTGAGGTCTTGGCATTTCTACTTGGAATCCATATTTTTTACATTTTTAACAGGTTGTAAAGGAGTAGCAATAAATAAAACATTTTTACCAGGCGACACAAATTTTGGCCGTAAATGAAAGTGCTCAAAATGTGTTTTGGACTCCAACCCAGTTGAGATTTTGGGCATATTAAGTGAATCCGAAAGTTGGATTCGAGTTTAAAGTGGGAGGATTGAACATTTTATAAAAATCTCAGATTTCCCAAAAAGAAACAATAACTAGGTTGAAAGAAAACCTAACCCAAAAGCCACAACAACACCCAAGGCAGCAAATTAAAATACCCACATACATATCTAACTCGGAAATTCAAGAAATATACATGAGAATACCTCCAATTTTGCCCAAATTCTGAAATGTAAAGTTGCTCTACTTGCAAGGCATGACTAGATTCCAAAACAGAGCAGCCAGACAACATAGCCATGTGGCACCTTTGGAGCCACTACCCACAAATTTCTTCTTGAAAATTCTCCATGATTCTTCCACACTCAGTTGCCCAATTCGTGGGGTTTTCTTCCTCTTTCCCAAAATATAATTTTTTCTCTCCAAAGAATGCTCTCCAAATAATTTTTTTTTTCCTTTTATATTTTTTCACAAAAAAGATAACTTTTCCCTAAAACAAAAAAAAAATGAATAATTTTTAAAGACAAGGCTGCCCAATCCTTTTCACTAACTCCCCAAAACAAATCATAAAATAAGGCATTTAATTAAACAAGCTTCTAAAGCTCCCCAGCACAATTAATTAAACTTACAAAATGCAACATTAAAATATGCATGGCTTCCCCAAAAGGATTAGTAAATCATTTAAAATTTTCAAATGAATTATATCATTCTCTTGAATGATCAATAAAAATAATTTAAAACAACATATTTTAAAATCTCATGGGTAAAACCATTTAAATATAAAATCAACTGAGCACAATGAAATACCATAAATCAAATCATGAAAAGTTGACAACAGAAGCACATCAAGACACCATGAACCAATTAAATATAGATTTAACCACATAAGATATTAACAAAAACCCATACCAAATACCTCAATGAGACAACTAGAAAACCACATGCAACAGAAAGGTGCGCCAGAACTTACGGTGGAAAGGTGCTCCAGAAGTTACCGTTAGGTAACCGGATGGTAAGACACTAATAAAGAAAACACTTCCCTAACAGGGTACAGTGGGCTAGGGTAGGGGACGTTTGGCTTGTGACTACCTCCAGTAACCACCATCGGGGATGTGAGTATGCTCAGGCTTGTGGATCCAGGCGGAGTCGATACTCGGTGCTTGCATCACTTTCAATTACATGTTAAAGTACATGTTCATATAACATATATCGAAAGCAACATCAATCATCAGGAAGGGAGTCATGATATCGTAAGCCTCTCGAATATGAGTGTTATGACATCATCCCTTTCCTATCCATAATCAGGCGTAAGCCATGATAACAATATATAAGTTTGTAATCTAGAATATTAACTAATAATGATAACCTTTCCATACTCATCAATGTATAATCTCATTATGACAACATTTAACATTTTAAAATATCAAATCAAAAATCAGAATGCTACCTTACCAGCTTGAGATTAGAGAGGTGTTACATATATATCTTTGTACGAACATCTGAGAGTACAATAAAAAAGTAAGTTGTTAAGAAAATAATATAGGATACAATGTTCATCCTATATATGTATCATGACATGTTGTATGTGATACAATTACTAACACATTATAAATTAAATGAGTGCTACTATGTTGTACTAGATAGCCAAAGGATAGAAATTTAAACATAGAAAAAATGAATACAAGCACACACACACACACACACACACACATATATAATGAAAATTCAAGTTGATATTTTTTTAATATAACAAAGCCTTCTACGAGTTAACTGAGATATATATAAATGATGGTTCATCATCCTTATATCGATTTGTTGAATGAACAAGAGACACATAATATAAATGATCCTTTTAGTAAATGAACACATAGTTTATTGAATTTATAAATGGGGTTTGTAAGGAATAATTTCAAAGACACCAGCTATTTAGTCCCATTGATATTGGAATATATATCTTTATGTGAACATCTAAGAGTACAATGAAAATGTAAGTTGTTAGGTAAAGAATAAAGGACACAAAGTTCATCCTATATATGTATGGTGCCTTGTTTTATGTGCAATGGAAACTACACAATTACAAACACGTTTTAATGTAAATGAATGCTATTGTGTTGAATTGGATAGCCAAATGATAAAAATTTAAATACAGGTAAAATGAATATAGAACTAGGTTTTCAAATGTATGCCCAAAAATGTAAGCAAGGGTTTCATGATAATAATTCCTTAATCACACGAAAATAGACTTAAGTTTACAGATATATGCCAAAAAAAACCATGCAATGGTTTCATGAGAATAATTCCTTAATCACACCAAAGCAGACCGTGGTTTTCAAATATATGCCAAAAATGATATAAGAAAGGGTTTTTTTACGATATTAGCCTATATTAGTTTAGGTTTTGAACCTAAAAAAAAATTTAGAAAGAGAAATGCAAATGATTATTTCAGATATATTCCCAAAAAAGCAATACTTTATAAGATGCTAATAGTTTCATGATAATAATGTATTATCTAGATGAAATGAGATGTGGGTTTGGAGATATATTCCCAAATACACATGGATTATTAAAAAAAAGGTCCAAGCAAAAAAAATCATTATTTTCTACAGACATGTGGTCAAACCCGAAAGATGCCTCATCATTTTATCAAAAAAAATCATGAAACTATGGAGGGCTTACAGACCATGAGTGCATAGTAAAATGGAGAGTGAGAAATAAACATGGGAAATAATCCACTAACAAACCTGACCATGTGAAACATCACATGGTGCAAAGGGCATGAAAAGGAATGATGAAATCAGTAAAACAAGTAGTAATAAATATTCAATTAGCCTAGAAACCCTTCACAAGTCCACAAAAATGTTGAATAAAAAGATTTAGGAGTATCATTGTTTGCATTTTGAAAGGAGAATGTTGTTTGTCATTACCTGACACTATGGAGAACAGAGAACATTAAACATTTGATGGTTTTTTTAACCATGAGCACATGGTGAAATGATAGGAAATAAACATTTTACCCAAAAGCTATGGGAAATAATCCACCACCAGACCCAACAAGATTATTAATTGGGTTGAATGCGTAGTGGTGTTTTATGTTAAGGCTTGGAAAATAATCTATAGGTGTGAACTATTATGACCACTAACTTAAACCTCCAACGTTAACTCCTGAATTTGACCCATTCACTTTTGAGTATATATGAATGATATAATTGTTATAATTGTACCCTAATATTGACATAATTAGAATTTTTTAAAAATATTAGTTGGTGGTTATAGTAAGTGACAATTGGGATGTGTGAGGGCTTTGAGTGGGTTACACTTGTAAATGGTAGCTTTTTTACCCTTGCATGCTAATCAAACCCTCCCACATTCATCAAAAATGCCCACATGCCAAAACAATAGCTATAAGCTATTAACCCACGTGCAAATAAAACCCAGAAATATAATCTCTATCTAACATATAGTTTAGGAGCTATGATTGTGTGAACTTAGCTATGGTGGTAATTGTGACCTTTCCCCTATAGTTGATTGTTGTTCTTTTTTGATAAGCCAATACATGCGTCACATTCTATGCTTCGCATACTATAGGATTAAAAAAAGAAAAAATTAATTTCATGAAGTTTTGACCAAGTTAAGGTGGTCAAATATATGAGTTTTTAATATTTTTTAAAATTTGTAATAAAAAATTCATAATTAATTATTTACTTGGAAAAAAATTATAAAAAAATATGCATCACATTGGTACATGAGTCCTCTACTTATTTCTAAAATCTTATAAAAAAATATTATCATTTTATTGTGGTTAGGGGTGTCAGACATACACCTACTTCTTATTGTTTCCTTGAAATTTAAGTACTACTGCATTGAAATTTCAAATTTTCACCATATAGATTTTTCTTTTTAAATAAACCTAGTAGTTTAGAAACTGCATTCAATTTGCTACAGATTCTATTCTTACATATTTTTTAAATAATATAGATAACTTATTCAAATTTTTATGTCAAGTTGTCTAACTCTGATTTTTCTAAATTTTTTGCCACTTATGGGCCTATTTTTTCCATGATGATCCTGCACATACCCATGTAATATAACTACATAAACATATAATTTAAACTTAAACACTATATTCATCCTCGAGTAGTGTGGGTTTTATTTCCAAATTGTAAAACAACAAAAAAATATAGATTAGATTTATTTTCCCTAAGTACATTCTAGTGAACACATTGCTTGTGAATATTTTAACCAATAAACATTAAAATTAAAATAATCTTCATCACCACTTTTTTTCATGTATTTTGAATCCTTTTAATTTTACGAGATTCGTCACCCAAACTGTTTATTCTATTTTTTAAAAAAGTGTTCAAAACCCAAAGATATCTTACTCAAGACCTCAAACGAATCCTATTAGAACAACTCTCAATTTCTACATATATTTTAACTATAATAGTACGAACCTTATGAAAATTCCCACTTTTCCTCCTAGTACTTATCATAACATTGAGGAATGCTTTGATCATGAAGGTATGCTTTCTTATAATTTATGTAATTTGGATTAAAATTTGGCTAATTTTCAAAACACATTTAATACCAATGATGAAGTAAATAACACTTATGGATCCATTTTGGATTCCATCATGAACATCCTTCCATGGAATTAAACTAGTCCTAGTTTACCTTCATAAACTTCCTTTATCTGGCACACACTTCGCTTATTTGGTGCAAACATATAGATATTATACACAGTAAACCATCAAATACAAACTTTACTCTGTCACTTCTAACTTGTAACCCTGTAACTCAAATCTGCTAAATTTGGAGAATATGATGCTTCATGTGTAGTCATACTTTAGTTCCAAATCATAGGCCATAGTATTCAACAATTCTAGAATGTGACCTACCAAAAATAATGATATTTTAGTACAATGCATGTTTTGTATCAGAATAAAAAACTTCAAAACATTGTTGCAAACACTTCCACACTTCCAAAAAAGTGGTTGATAAGAATTAAACATCAATTCCATGTGTACCTTGACTTCCTATGTTTCCTTTTTCTCAATAATGATAACATTAATATTTTTCAACTAATCACACAGCTTGTCACATTACTTTCAAAACTCAAATGCTCAAACAAGTCATGTTAGAAGCAATTACATTTAACTCTCACTGATTTGTTGGCCCTTTAGACATCATTGATCTACTAATATTGTATACATCATACCTCTATCACACCTTTGACATCAATGAAAAAATATGTTAAAAAATCTACCCCTTTGTCATTGATGGAAAACAATAAAAAATTTCTAGCATATCAACATGAACCAAGCCTATTTGGAACTCTTGAACTCCACCTATGTGATACAACTAAAGATTCTAATAATTTGAATCACTTGAAAAATATAGCATTTTTTATCCCTTTCTCCCCCTTTTACATCAATATAAAATGAAAACATATACTCATCTGAAAGGTATAACATTTTGGATTCCTTTTAATATTCTCCTCCTTTTATCTTGGGACTCTTTCTCCCCCTATGTCATTACCAAACTAAAAAAAAGTTAGCAAGACCACCAAGATTGCATGCAACACCTAGATTCAATGGTCCCTTGCAACATGTACTTCCTCTTGTTTCAAGGGGGAGCAACCACTCCCAAGTTATGCTAGAGAAACTCAAATGTATCCTTGGGAAGAGGTTTTGTGAAAATGTCTGCAATTTTCTCCCTAGTCTCAATATACTCCAACTTCACCTCTTTTTCTACATCCTTCTCTTTTAAAAAATGATACTTAATTGCTATATGTTTTTTCCTTGAATGCATCACAAGATTCTTGGAAATATCTATAGAATTACTATTATCACAAAGAATTGAAATGATCTCATCAAAATTTATTTTCATCTCCTTTAGGTTTTGCTTCATCCATAACACTTGAGTGCAACAAGAAACTATTGCAATGTAATTTTCTTCTGGTGTAGATAAGGATACTAAATCTTGCTTCTTACTCAACAAAGATACTATATTGCCACAAAGAAAGAAAACTCCACCATTTGTACTCTTCCAAAAATCGTTACTTTGGGACCAATTTGCATCTATGTATGTAGTCAATGCAAATATTTTACTCTTAAGATACCACAAAAAAAAATATCATGTAGCCCTCAGATATCTAAATATCCTTTTTGCTTTCTTGACATGAGCTTCCTTAGGAACTACTTGAAACCTATCTACCATATCTAATTATTACATTATATTTGGTCTAGATGTAGTTACGTACAACAAACTACCAATCATTGACCTAGACAAGGTCTAATTTCCTAGAGAAGATTCATCATCCTTAGTCAATTTATGCCTAGTAACCATAGGTATACTTACTAGTCTAGAATATTCAATATTAAACTTACTCACCATCTCTTTTACATACTTTTTCTAAGAAATGAATATGGATTTTCTAATTGAGAGATCTATAAACCAAGAAAGAAAACTCATGAAACATTGAAATTTAAAACACTTTCTACAATTGCATGATGAAAATATTTGCACATTACATCACTGCTGCCTCCAAAGATGATGTCATATATGTTACATTGGTGGTTGTCATTGCACATTGAAAATATCGACTTGTTAATGCCCGATACAACCACCAAATTTATACAAGATCCATAGGAGGCGGTTAAGCCATGTAATGAACCCAAGCATCATGCTACACAAGGAAGACTAAGGGACACACCATCTTGTAGAAATCCATCCAATGCAAGTGAGGGGTTCATCCCTGTGACCTCAGATCTAATACCAGTTGTTACATTGGTGGTTGTCGTTGCACCAAAAGATTGACTTATTAATGCCTGATACAACCACCATATTTATATAAGATCCACAGGAGGTGGTTAAGCCATGTCACAAACCCAAGCATCATGTTGGACAAGGAAGACCAAGGGACACACCATCTTACAAAAATAAACATAAACAACAACAATCAATAACTGATCACGTTTAGTTTTTATGTATAAATTGATGTCTACACTACCTCTTCTAAAACCTTGTTGAAAATTCCTATCCAATCTAGAATTCCAAGATCTAGGGACATATTTGAGTCCATAAAGATCCTTCTTTAGTCTGCACAAAAAATCTAGTTGTTTTGAATGCTCGAATCCTTTTGGTTGTTCAATCTCGACTTTGTCTTCTAACTCTCCATTCAAAAATATAGATTTGGCATCCATTTGATATACCTTGAAATTATTGAATGTTGATAACACCGAAAACATTATAATTTCCACTAGCCTTGCTACTAGAGAAAATGTCTCTTCAAAATCAACACCCTCAACTTGAGAATATGCCTTGCATACAAGTATAGCTTTATTCTAGATCACTTTTCAGTCTTCATTCAACTTGTTTCCAAAGACCCATTGTTTACCAATGACATGTTTATCTTTATGTCTCAGAACCAACTCCCAAGTTTCATTTTTCTTAATATGAGTTAACTCTTCCATAATGGCCTCTAACTAACCTTTTTCTTTTCTTTCCTCTACATAAGAACTTGTTTTTGTAGACACTAAAAAATGTTCCAAGCCTACAAGCAACATTTTCTCACTAATTGTCCTTCTTTCATGCATAATTAAATAATTTTAATTATTTAATTATTTCCTCATGACATATTCTTCTATTAATTAAATATATTTTAGTTATTTAATTAATTTAGTTTATCCTTATTCCTCTCTTGATTAATTTAAATAAATATCAATTTATTTAAATTGCATAACTAATTATCCTTTTTCCCTCTATAGTTAAATCAATTCTTATTTATTTAATTAGTTATTTCTATTTTATGTCTATAATTAAATAATTATTTTATTTATTTAATTATTTATCATTTTCTTCCTTCCACAATAAAAGAATTAGTTTAATTATTTAATTATTATCATTTCCCCCCTTTATTAAATAAGTGTTTCTAATTATTTAATATTTTCCTACTCCACCTTTCTTCTATAATTAAATACTTATTTTAATTATCTAATTATTCATTTTCCTTCCCTTAAATGAAATAATTTCTATTAGTATTTAATTTATTTATTTTTAGCCAAGCTCTAAATCTCAACTAATTTCTTGATTTTTGGTCCATCCTTCCCATCTTTATCTCTTTTCTTCTCAATTAACCTTGTCCATTGATCATCATACGTCATCGTCCAATCCGCACCATTCATTTGAATTGGGATTTCTATAAAAGCAAGCCATCATATTTATTTCAATGCTAACCATAATCTTTAAATTTTTTCTGTCTTGAGATCTAGCTATATTGCATCAACATCAAGCTTATCAAATATCTTGCATATTACAAATTTGAGGAAAAACAAAGAAAAATGGAGAAGAGGAATGGAGATGAATCAACTATGGAATAGAGATTGAGTATTATTGCATTTTTATTGTGATTTCTATTTCCATCTGTGTTTCATTGTTGGATTAGGGTCTTTATTAGCTTGATTAGATAGTTTTGTGGTTGCTACCATTGATTTATGATCATTCTTGAATTCTACATCAATTTACATTTGGTGAACCTGACATGAATCTAATCATATTTTTCAAAAAATTTGAGAAATTTTGATTTTAAAGAGTGTGACATAATCAATTAGTGCAACGTCACAATTGATCCTTCAAAACGTGGAATCATTTTACTTCATGATGCATACAAGGTCTTTCATGAATCTGTCTATTATCCTACAAAAGTTGAAATTGTTCAATCATTATAGTTTCAAATAATTTTATTAGTTGTTTATTATTTTGACATTCTAATAGTCTTCTTACATCATTTCCATCATTATATTTGTTGTTTTTTTTCAGATCTCTTGGTTTTTGTAGTCATTTTTTTGGTGCCACAATCATGCTTTGGAACGACACAATCATTTGATAGTACGCCATAGTTTCCATTCCTTATGCTATAGTCATTATTATATAAGCCACATCTATCAAATTTTGTGATGCATTACAACACCAAATTTGAGCCTTTGTGGACCACATCCGACTATAATAGCAAAAAGAGGGTATAGATTTGAGATTATCATTTTCTATCTTTTACATTCATTAGGGAAGAGGTTTTTGGTTACTAATATCTGATTTCTAGCTTGTGGAAATCATTTGGAGAAGACCTTTTAATCTAAAATACTAATTCAATTTCTTGCAGGGTTCCATTGTGTGTTTTTTATTTCTAATTTAGGAACATTTGGAATTGGTTCTTAAAAAGAACAAGTGTATTTCATGTTTTCAGCACTTGCATGCATGCTTTATTATTGAATATGTTGTTAGGTACAATATCCTCTCCCCTTGTGATATATCCAGTTCTTGGGTGATGAGAAATAGCAACACAACATAGTCTTAAGTATCTTCTCCCCTTGTGCTATGTGTGACTCCTGGGTGATGAGAAAGATTATTGCACAAGCATACTATTTTTCCTTTTGAGTAGGGTGGGCTTGCCAATGGAGCTTCACCCATAGGAATGACCCCGGATGTATATACCTCTAGTACGCTATATAAAAGTGTGAAAAAAAAAAGGTGAGCATAATCCATTTAAGGCCTAGTGGGCAAGGCCTTTTGGTCATGGGAGATTTTTCATAGTGGTTAGATACTTTGATCTTCCATCACTATATGCCATGGTGTTCTTTGGAGTTCACACGTGATTAAGAACCAATGTTTTTATAAACCTAAGACCTATTTTTTCCATCTACTATTTTTGGTTCATCGTGAAAGCATCGTCATGAGAAGTTACTTACCACATCTGGTGCTTGGTTGAGGTGGAACAGTTCCTTGCTTATATTTCATCCTTTCAATGTGAGAGGGTTAAGGTGTTATATGACCTTGGTATACTATAGCTTCACCCAAAAGGTGAGGTAATCCCACTTTTGTAGATGACCCTATTACTACTAGCTGGGTTGTGCTTGCTTATATTGTTTTTGAACCAAGGCTAAGTGAGTTTTATGTAGCAAAACTTCCCAAATACTTATCTACCATAAGGGAGAAGAGTGAAAATCAACCAAATTTATTTTTCAAGTTTTTTTTGCGTTTTATGATCAAATCTAGAAATTTCAAAAAATTGAAAAGCACTTAAAACATCAATTTTAAGCCAAAAAGTAGAACACTACAATTGAGAGGTAGTAAACTAAAATTATTAATTAAAATAGTGTAGCTATTAGAAACCCTAGAAATCCAGAAACCCCTATTTATTCATGTATTGCAATTGACTGGTCCTACACCACAATTGACTAGCTCGACATCACATATGTGGCCTAAAACACCACATATATTAGAATCAACCATTTTGGGGAAATATTTGTGCATCAAAATTCTAGTTTCCTTACAAATAGTGACTATGCACTCAAATTTGAGACTTGTTTAGGTTTAGTTAGTCCATTCATTGCATTTCATCATTTACCATAGGTTATCTTGCTTAGTCCTACTTTGAATAGACCATATCATATCTCATTCCATCATCATATTTGAGTCTTAATATTATGAGGCTTATAACACTATTGGGAAGACCATAGTCTCATATTTAGGTTTATTAACCTTATCATAGTTTCATTTATCTTATAGTTAGGTTGGGTCCATGAATCATGTGTCTAGTTTAGGCTCACCTTTTATCATATTATCATCATCATCATATTGGTTCTCATCCTCTTGAGGTCTTGTCATTTATAGTTTTTACTTTGGGTCATCATAGTTTGCTTAGCATCCTCTTTTAAGGTTCAAAATTACATATCCAAATCCAAGCATATTCATAGTCTTAGTACCATTTTCATATTACATCCCATTCAAGAATAAGCATAGTCATAGTATCATTAGCACTTTGCATACCAAATAGAGACATTATTGCATTCCCATATTGCATTCTTATATTCCAAAAATCCCAAAAACATAGCATAGTGTCATTGTCAATTTCCATTGAATATTCATCCTTAGTTTCATTCATTCCAAAAGTCTCAAAATCCAAAGGTCACAAGTCTTATATGGTCTTCACTAGGACACAAAGCAAACAAAATGACATGGATTCCTCATACGATCCTCATTTTAATCTAACTACCAGCATGAAATTTGTGTCACCCTCAAACAAACCTCAAACATCACAAGTTGAAATTCCAAATCCATTTGTCAATATTACGTTTCCAAGAATGAGGTTAACCAAAGTTTAACCTTCGAAGAGATTGAATGTAATGCCCCGCTGTGCAAACCCCAAAGGAACTACTAAAGATGCAACAACTTTTTTTTAAAAAGAACATATTAAATGTATTTAAGTATTCCAACATTATAATGTCCTAAGTTGCACAACTAAATCCCTTGGGGTACACGAGGTGGCATTACTATACTAACCCATAACAAAGACAACAAATTAAACAATAATTAAACAATTACGTAAAACCATTCATTAACAATAACCACATTAATAAAAGCTATCCAAATTAAACCATATATGCAAAACACAAATGAATTAATCATAAGGATAATATATATATATATATCCCGTAGATACAACATAACATAATTAGAAATTACAAATCATAGTTCCCGAATGATTACATGGCCTGAATATACATTACATCAATATGATAGTACAACATGGTGAACATATAAAAAAATTACATCAAGGTCCTCCCAACACACATGGGAGACGATACATCAATAATTAAATTACATTTGAAGTATAAACATCCATCTGGTACATAAGAACACTGGAACAAACAACATCAACCAAAACCCTGCAATGAAAGAAAAAACTGCAACCAAAGGGAACCCAATGGGGTGCGAAGCACGTTCGAACCAACCACCCTCGTGCTGGGAGTAGACAAGGAAGGATCCTTGACCAAGTACATCTAACAGTAACACAAGACTAACTCTAGACAAGATAACGTAATATCAAAAGCCCACATGCAAAACTAAACACAATCATTCACCAACAAACATAACATTAGACCACTACGGAACATAACAATAAATCACTTCCAAATAATACAACAATAAGTCATGAAAAAACATCATCACTAAATCTCAAGTTATAATATCAAAGGACTACTTCCAGAGGACTTCAATAAAAACAACTCAAATGGAATGTTAGAGGAGAGTGTCATCGCATGGCTTAACATGAATTATCCAGACAACCTATCACAAGGTGCCGCCTCCATCTATACATGGATTATCCTGACAACCTAGTTCAAGATGCCGCCTCCATCTATAGTTCTCCTGACAGTCTATTTCAAGGCGCCACTCCATAGGGTTACTCATGCAGAATCGTTAACCTTTCGTGAAGACAAGGCAATGATCTTTCCAACCACAACCTTCTCGGTCCCCTTTAGTCTGTGATAACACTAATAGGCAGACAAGGCATCACAATTATCTTGTTAATGTTTAAACCCCACCCACGATTAATTGCTTAGGTTATCACTGATTACTCTAACTCTAGGTGGGTTACCCTAACAACCCCTTTGTGCATCGGACCCCCACTAGAGCCACTCTCTCTAGACACTCAAGCACAAAAATATCCAACACAACAGGATTGTATCAACAAGAAATACTAAACCAATCAAATAGTTTATCTGCGAGGCTTAACCATCTCGCCCACAATCATATGCATAACATTCACAAAACGGTACAATCCAAGTGTACATTAACCAAAATCAAAACATAAGAACAACATCAAATTACAAGATCGAAGTAAATAACAGTATCCCCACCTCTGGAAGTCCTAACACAACTTAAGTTCCTATAATAGGATACATCAACTCTAGGGTTTCCCACATGACCCAAATCTGAATTAAAGAAAATAAAATTAAACAAAATGAATAATCTCAATAGTGCATAAATCATAGATCAACGCCAAACAAACTACAAGCACAATAAATTTCACCAACTTCATAAATCAATAACTCGAGAAAGTTTGAATAAATTCAAAGCACAATTATTTCCAATTCGCACAATTACACAATAACATTGCATCTTTTAATTTTAACTAATTAATTTAATTATAATCACCTAACTTATTCTCAATTTTCTCAACTACAATTAGCATTGCAATTTTTTCAAAATCATCATATTAAATTCATAATCCCCATATATATATAAAATAACACTCATATATTAAAATCCTACTTTTAAAACATATTATAAAATTTTCCCCTATATATTATAATATAAATTTACACACATACATATATATTTATATATATATATATATCGAATTTAAAAGAAACACAGATAAAATAACATAAAAATAAAAATAAAAATAAAATGAAATAAAACAAAAATCTTTTAAACGCCCTTACCTGCAGGGAGTATTGTGTACCTCCCATAAGGGAGGCTGCAGCCCCCACTAGCAGCGATGGGACTGTTGTATGCAGTCCCCATCGGATTGCGCCTAGCAGACTCGGCTGTTGTGCGCGGCCGGCGGTGGCTGCGTACAGTTAGCCACGGGGCCCGTGGGGGGCTACGGCCTGGCCCGACCACCCACTCCCCCATCAAAACAAAAAATTAAATTTATATAAATATTTTTTATTTTTTATATATTATTATTATTATTATTATTTATTAACCATATTGCTGTCCAAACATAGGCAAGAAATTTAAAACCAATAAATAAACGCGTATATCAAGAGAAACATTAAATAATGAATTTTGTTTCTCCAACAGAATACGAACCCCATAAAAATAAAATAAAATAATCATTTAAATATAATTTATATATATCTATCTTATTCAATAGTATAAATACAAATTTCAGAATATATAAATATTCACAAACATATTTTATTCCATGAAATTCACTGTCTGAAAAATGTGTAAATTTTTCTTAGAGAAATAAATAATAGATAGAATATATAATACATATATTTATTTATTTAGTTTTGGTTATACATATATATATATAATAGGTATATATATATATATAACCAAAACTAAATAAATAAATAATATGAACAATCAGATCTTCTTACCAGATACAAAATAAATCAGGCAGATAAATTCAATCCATAATAAAAAATGATTTTTATTCCAAACCATAAATTTCACAATTATATAGAAGAACTTCAGAAGATTTTACTATAGTTTTCCTACTGAAGAATTCAAGAGTTTAATATAAACAACTTTTCAATCACAGATCCTCTCTTCAAAAGTAGAGAATTTTATTTTCAAACCATGGCAGACAGATTTTGCTTATGAAACAATATAATAAAAATAACTTAAAAGAAGAAAACCCGGAGTCCTCCGTTCGATGTAGAATCCCTTCTGTAGCCTCTTCTCGACTTCCTGCCTTCAGCTCTCTTCTCGATCTTCTACCTTCAATGTTCTTCTGAATCTATCTTTTCTTCCAAAAACAATTATTTTACCCCGAAGCACAAAATAAAACTATTTTTCTTTTCTTTTCTTTTTCAGACCAAAACAATCGAAAAATCTTTTGTGTATGAAAAACTCTCTCATAAAAATAATAAATCGAAATCAATAAAGCTCTTCCGCTTTTTTCTCAAAAATCCTCCTTTCTCATTGGTCCTTTTTCCAGCTTTTAAAAGCACACACTTATCTACAATTTTAATTAAAATTTAATTATTTTATCAAGACATTATCCACACAAGATTTTCTAATTTAATATTAATAAAAAGATAATATTTAATTATCATCCTTAATATTCATTTAATTTAATTACTTACACTCTTAATTAATTAAATAACTTTTTAATTTACAATGTATTTAAATTTCAACATGTAACTAACTTACAATTAATTAAATCAACAAGACATCATTAATTAATCTTATAAAATAAGATTAATTAAATGACCACTAGCCATAAATAAAATAAATAAACAACAATCAAACTACATAACAACAAGGACCAACAACCTCAATCATGACACAACAACTCACAATAGGACGACGAACTTGGGACGGGGATACTTCCAAATCAACTCCCTTTTTCAACATTTTACTCGTTGGGTTAATTTAATGCTCGCCTTCTCCTGCCAAAGCAGGTGGAATCGAGACTTATTCCTGCAAATCCTACATGCAAATAACTGTCAAGTAACACATGTATATATATATAATCAAAAATATCATACCGTGAGAAGGAATTGCAGTGTAGCAGGGCACTCGTAAATGAGTGGTGCTACACTGTCCTCTCACCACATCTATTCTAACAATTACAATATCAATGATGAAATAACATTTCTAAACTAACTGATCATATGATAACATGATTACTTATCTACTGCATCATAATATAATACTGAATCCAATTAACATCATCATAGAATCATAACATTGACATATATAATACTAAGGAAAAACCATTGCATAATCAAATAATCTAAACAACACATAAAGTATCATAAATCATAATAATAATGTCAATTGTAGCAGTCAACTAAACTATGCATCCACTCACACCAGGTCGGTGAATTAATCACCATCACAAATCAGTATCACACTAACATATAAAAGTAACAAATAGTAGCAAATAGTATCAGCAACATGGGGGGTATTACATTGAACAAGCTTCCCAAGATCCTACTATAGTGTGTATCATAGAAGAAATGGTCAAAGCAGATCCTAATAAATACTTTCTATCACTTGCTCAAAATTGTGCCAAACTTCCCTTAGGTTTCAAAATTTTCACAATTGTAGAGGGAACAACACAAACACAAACTCAAGGTCAAGGTCATATGATGCAGGAGCATCCAGTGGTGTAAGGGCAATCTTGCATCACCCAAAAATAGTGAAATTTCAAGTTTATCATTTTTTAGATGTTTCTACATTTTTGGATACCCTTTTCGTCATAATAAAATTCCCAATTCACGGTTTTTATTTTCTCTTCCTGAGTGGAAAGATATTGCAATTTTTGTTGCCCAGATTTGCACCTAAAAATCTTCCGAGTGGGATTTGAGGCACTTAGAGCTTCCAGATCGGCCCCGAAACTTGCTGAAATTGGCGTAGAAAATTTTGAGCGCGTTCTTGACTTCTAGAGCTTTCCAACGGTTTGAACGGTTCGCGAATCAGAGTTCTGGATCAAAAGTTATGGCCTCGCGAAGTTGGCGCACTTTCTAGAAGTTACCATCGCAAATGCCCTTTCCAAATTTGAACTTCATGTTGTAAATTTTCGGTGCCAAACCGCCTAAACTCAATTTGAATGTTGTTTTGGCTCCAAACTAATGAGGAGCTCTATTTATGGGCGAGTTTTCTAATTTTTGGGTAACTTTTTGGGGACAAGCTCGCATATTGCGAAAGGGTTAATCTGTAGCTTTCTGAAGCTTGTATATGTTGTAGAACTTGGGGATTTGAGATCCTCTCTATGTAAGAAGCTCCATTTCTGAATAATAAAAATTATTCTCTTGTTTGTGGTTATTTTTGTGTCTCGGCTGCTCTCACCGCGGTATCGAGCTGGTTTTTCTTGAGCCGCAGGGACATCACCACCATCGTGAGGCGCTTTGCACCAGACCGTGGTTGTGGGTCAAGTCAAGGAAAGATGCCTCCAAGAGTGATGCCCTCGCAGGCGGTGGTGGTGCCGTGAGGTGGTCGCAGGCGCAGATGCTGGTGGAAGAGATGCACTGGCAGCCCTCCAGAGACAGGTTGATGCGTTACAAGAGCAGTTGAGAAGAGGGTTAAACCTGAGGGAGGAAAGTGAGGATGAAGGAGAGGAAGAAGGTTCAGAGGTAGAAGAGGAAGAAGAAGCAATTGATCAAGACCAAATGCGGCTAATAAGGGTCATTTCAAAGATTGGAAAAAGACCCAGAGCAGAAGTCCCCAGTTATTCTGGAAGTCTGAACCCGGAAGAGTTGATCGACTGGATCAACGAGCTAGAAGAATATTTTGAGTATGAGGAAATAGAGGACCCAGATCAGGTTAAGTTTGCAAAAATGAAGCTGAAGGGCCATGCCAAGATTTGGTGGAAAGAGGTCCAGTTGGAAAGAAATCGAAAAGGAAAAGTCAAGATCACCAGATGGGATCGCGATGGTGGAGAAACCAAGAAGCGCCATACCAAGGACTACGAGTTAGATCTATTGAAGAAATTGCAAGGGTTGAAGCAAGGAAGCAGATTCGCAGAATATACCCAAGATTTTCACAAGATAATCATCAGAACAGGTCACACAGAGGCTAATAAGGAGAAGGTAGCCCGATATCTTAATGGGTTACGACCAAGCATTCAGGAGGAGTTAAGCCTAGTCAGAATGACCACCATTGAGGATGTGTATCAGTTCGCTTTGAAGGTGGAAGAGAAGCTGAACAAAAGATTTGATGGCAAGCAAAAAGGACGAGGAGGTCAAAGCGGAAGGGGCAATGGTAGACCTTTAGGAAGCCAAAATGATGATGAAAAGAAAAAGTGAAGATGGGTACCGTACCGGCCAAAGGAATGACAATCTCCACCGCCCCTCAAGGATCAAACAAGGGTGATCAAAGAGGTAGAGGACTTAGGAGATATGGACAAGGATCTAGAAGAGGTGTATTTTAGGAGGAACGTGTTTCCGCTTGTGGTGAAGAAGGGCATCGAGCCTTAGTGAATGTCCGGCCAACACCCGCTGAAGGGCGCACAAAAAGGCCGAAGGTCATGGAAGGGTTGTGCATGCAGATGAGGCCCAATCAACACTCGATGACGCAGAAACCCTAGTGATCGAGAGTTCCTTTAGTGGATCGAAGAAAAGGAACCGTAATCGTGAGAAAGAATCTATTTCGCACAAGGTGAAAGTGTGAAGGAAAATGTTGTGATGTCATTATTGACGGTAGGAGCACCGATAATTTGGTGTCAGAAGAGATGGTCACAAAGCTGAAGCTGAAGAGGAAAAGGCACCCACACCCATATCGGATTGCCTAGTTGCAGAAAGACCACAAAGTTTTGGTCAATGAGCAGTGCCTAGTAAAGTTCAAGATTGGGAGCTACTATGATGAGGTACTCTGTGATATCATCCCCATGGATGCATGTCACATGTTGTTGGGGAGGCCGGCAGCTCTGGAGAAGTAGTCGGCATGATGCATGGTAAAACACATATTCCTGAAAAAAGGATGGATTCGCCACAAGTTGAAACCCCTAAAGGAGACTGAAGACAAGGTATGCAGTAGTGCAAGAATTTGTTATGTAGATGGAAGAAAAATTTTAGAAGGTATGAAGCATGAGCGTGTGTGTTATGCATTGATTCCTAGAATGAGTAATGAGGATAGTGAGAAAGTTCCAGAAGAAGTTTCTGGGATGTTGGATGAGTTTCAGGATATTGTTTCTGATAATGTACCTGAGGGTTTACCGCCAATAAGGAAGATCAGTCATCAGATTGACTTGATTCCAAGAGCCAGTTTGCCAAATAAGGCAGCTCATAGAATGACGCCAGCAGAAAATGAGGAGTTGAATAGACAAGTTCAAGAGTTGTTGAGGAAGGGCTTGATACGGGAGAGTTTGAGTCCATGTGCAGTACCGCCAGATTAGCACCGGGCGCATGGGAATGGAGGATGTGGTACAGAGCCCCGAAAGCCATAAACAAGATAACAATCAAGTACGCATTTCCTGCCAAGGATGGATGACCTGGATGGATCATGGCGGAGCTCAAGATTTCAAAGACATTCAAGAGTGGATATCACCAGATCCGGATTCGAGGCATCTAATGCTGGCGACCGCTTTCAAGACCAGCGAGGCCCCGCATGCAGTGGTTAGTCATGCCTTTTGGGCTAACCACGTGACTTGTTAATATTCAAGCGGGGTTCATGAATGAGGTACTTAAAAGAATTTCTAGGAAGTTTTGTTATTGTGTATTTAGATGATATTTTGATTTTCACTAAGACGTTGGATGAACATCTGATGCATATTCGGAGAGCCTTTGAGAAGTTAAGAGAAGAGAAACTATTGATTAATCTGAAGAAGTGCAGTTTTGTGAAGAGGGAGTTGGTGTACTTGGGGTTTGTTGTCTCTGCAAAAGGTCTCAAGATGGACCCAGAGAAGGTGAAGGCTATTATGGAATAGCCTACCCCAAGAATTGCTACTGAGGTGAGATCTTTCCACGGTTTGGCTAGTTTTTATAAAAAGTTCATTAAAACCCCAAGTACTGTGACCCTTGATCAAAACAATGAGAGGGGATAGAAAATAATTCAAGTGGAGCACGGGAGCAACAAAAATTTTTGAACTGTTAAAGCAGAAGGTGACAGAGCAACCTGCTCTGGCTCTCCCAGATTTCAACAAGGTGTTTCAGGTGGATTGTGATGCAAGTGGTTGTGCCATTGGAGCAGTGTTGAGCCAAGAAGGTAAGCCCATTGCCTATTTCAGTGAAAAGTTAAATGATGCCAAGAGAAAGTTTTATGTATATGATCAAGAATTTTATGTAATAGTTCAAGCATTAAAGAAATGGAGACATTATTTGCTGTCAAGGAATTTGTTCTATATAATCGGACATCGCCTTGTAGTACCTAAATAGTCGGGGACAATTAAATCAGAGGCATATGAAATGGGTAGATTTTTTGTAGAGTTATACCTTTGTTTTGAAACATAGGAGTGGGAAGTCAAATAGGGCTGCAGATGCCTTTAAGGGAGGCATACATTGATGACAAAGATGCATTGAAGTGGCTGGGTTCAATGAACTCACATACCCATGGAAGATCCGTATTTCAAGTAAGCTTGAAAGCATGCATATGAACTCAAGTACAAAGGACAGACAAGGTGGTCGGATTTCATAATCCGTGATGGCATGTTATTTAAGGAAGTCAATTGTGTTTCCCAAGGAGTTCCATGAGGGAGAACCTGATAAAGGAGAAGCATAGTGGAGGAATGGCATGAAATTTTGGTCAGGATAAGACCATTGCCATTATCAGTGAGCATTATTATTGGCCTCAGTTGTCACAGGATGTGAAGAAGTTTGTACAAAATTGTAGGGTATGTCAGATGGCTAAGGGAGTGAGTCAGAATACAGGCTTGTATCAGCCCTTACCTGTACCAGAGAGGCTGTGGGAGGATATAAGTATGGACTTTGTTCTTGGTTTTCCAAGGACGCAAAGAGGGAATGATTCAGTATTTGTGGTAGTTGACAGGTTTTCAAAGATGGCACATTTCATCCCATGTCAAAAGACCCATGACGCAGTCCACATTGCTGACTTGTTCTTCAAAGAGGTGGTGAGGCTACATGGTCTGCCAAAAAGTATTGTTTCAGATCGTGACACCAAATTTGTGGGGTACTTTTGGAGGACCTTATGGAAGAAGTTGAAGACAGAGCTGAAGTTCAGTTCTGCACACCATCCACAAACAGATGGATAGACAAAGGTTGTTAACAGGAGTCTGGGTAACCTACTGAGATGTTTGGTAGGAGATAAACCTAAGGGATGGGACTTGATCTTATCCCAGGCAGAATTTTCTTACAACAATTCTGTCAACAGAAGCACTGGTAGATCACCATTCCAGATTGTGTATGGAGGTAGCCCCAGAACAGCTCCAGAATTGAAGAAGATGGACCAAGAGAAGAAAATAAGTACTGAAGCCGAAGATTTTGTAGAACATATCAAGGATATACATGAGAAGGTAAGAGAACATATTAACAAGATGAATATGCAGTATAAGGCTAAGGCAGATCAGAAGAGGAGGTATAAGGAGTTTCAGATTGGTGATGAAGTGATGGTCCACTTGAGGAAGGAAAGGTTTCCAGTGGGAACATATAACAAACTGAAGATGAAGAAGTTCGGTCCCTGTAAGATTTTGAAGAAGCATGATTCAGGGAATGCATATGAGGTAGACTTGCCTGATGGAATCAACATTTCCCTTGTGTTCAAAATTTCAGATTTGACAGAGTATCGTGAAGGTGGCACAGAGGAAGTACCAATGATGGAACAGTGTAGGATTCCAGCACCTACTTCAGAAAAGGAGGAGATTGAAGCAATCTTGGATAGTCGTGTGGGGAGGAGTACTAGAAATAGGCAGTATGAAGAATATCTGGTGAAATGGAGAGGAAAGCCTGTAGAAGATTCATCCTGGCTATCTAAGGTAACAGTTGACCGGTTAGGTTTTCCTCAACCATCTGAGACGTGACGAGGTCACTTCTCAAATTACCCTGGGTGTCTGATGCAGGAGCATCCAGTGTGTAAGGGCAATCTTGCATCACCCAAAAATAGTTAAATTTCAAGTTTCTCATTTTTTAGATGTTTTTACATTTTTGGATACCCTTTTCGTCATAATAAAATTCCCAATTCACGGTTTTTATTTTCTCTTCCTGGGTGGAAAGATATTGCAATTTTTGTTGCCCAGATTTGCACCTGAAAATCTTCCGAGTGGGATTTGAGGCACTTAGAGCTTCCGGATCGGCCCCGAAACTTGCCGAAATCGCTAGCAAATTTTGAGCGCGTTCTTGACTTCGAGAGCTTTCCAACGGTTCGAACGGTTCGCGAATCGGAGTCCTGGATCAAAAGTTATGGCCCCGCGAAGTTGGCGCACTTTCTAGAAGTTACCATTGCAAATGCCCTTTCCAAATTTGAACTTCATGTTGTAAATTTTCGGCGCCAAACTAAACTTTTGAATGTTGTTTTGGCTCCAAACTAATGAGGAGCTCTATTTATGGGCGGGTTTTCTAATTTTTGGGTAACTTTTTGGGGACAAGCTCGCATATTGCGAAAGGGTTAATCTGTAGCTTTCTGTAGCTTGTATATGTTGTAGAACTTGGGGATTTGAGATCCTTTGCATGTAAGAAGCTCCATTTTCTGAATAATAAAATTATTCTCTTGTTGGTGGGTTATTTTCTGTGTCTCGGGTTGCGCCCTCATCATCATAGCACATTTTAACAAGGCCATCCTTCCTCACAATAAATGCACACTAGTATGCCTCTTGTGGGAACTACACATAATGTGACAATTACACACATTCCCCCTACTCCAACATTTGGGACCAAAAGAACACATCTAACATCTCAAGGACCAAGTCCCACATTTTCCAATCCATTTGGTTCATCCTCTAGCACAATGGGTGGGACTTTTGCAAATCTAGTTTTCCACAACATCCACCCAAAATAACACACCATCAACCAACAAAAACACAAATATAAATCTAAACCCACCAAAAAAGAGAAGAAAAATTCATATTACCACACCAAGAGTGAAATCCCAAATGACCAACACTACACCAAACACAAACATGTCTTTTGGGTCAAACCTAAACACCAACTAATCTCCATCACAACAACATGTAAATCCAAACCTCAACTTCATACCACAATACAAACACACAATTCAAACTCTACCACAACATCCTACCAATTCCAACACCAACACCAATAGCATGTTTACATCACACTTCCGACAAGGTAATCAAAATACTTCATAACAAAACATCAACCCAAACCCAACATTTACATCCAACTTCCAAAAACAAAATCCATTATCATCACACAACTACCTCAACACAATTTACACCTACACCAACCCTCTCGTGCAAATTCAACCAAACATGCCACCTTCACCCATGGAAACTTTCATGCAACAAATGCAAGCAATGCAACAACAAATGCAAAACATGCAAGCGAGTGGGACAAAGAAAACATATTCAATGGAAGAACTATGTCCTTATCCTTTTGATTGTAGAATACATGCCACCTTTCCCTCCACACTTCAATGTGCCAAACTTCAACAAACACAAGGGAAATGGTGATCCAATAGAACATCTTACAGAGTTTAATATTGCATATATGGACATCACTTTTGAGCTTACATAATTAATGAGATTATTCCCATATAGCATTTTAGGGCAACCTCTAGAGTGGTTTGCACACTTACCTCTTGGGATAAGAACATAGAATGAACTAGCTGACAAGTTTATCTCCCACTTTGCAAATAACATTGAAAGTGACATGACCCTTGTGAAACTCTACAAAACCAAAAAAAAATAATGGGAGTCACTTACTTCATTCTTTCAAAGATGGTGAAGTATGGCTAGCAAATATCCTTGTCATATACCTAATAGACAGTTGGTCCTTATCTTTGTAGAAAACCTCAATATAGATGTAGTGTAGAAAATTGTACTCCTTTCTGAGTGAAAGTACAATTTCACACATAGTTTGGACCTATTTTAGTGACCTTGAATTTTTTTATTTTTAAACCTCATTAATGGCCTCCTAATACCCTTTATTATGCATACCAAGGCCTATTTTATTTATTTCCCAACACTATAATTTGCATTGAATAAAAGTTATTTATCAACTTAATTCCTTGAGACAAATTAGGTCCTAAGATTTTAGGTCAGGATGCATGGGAGAATGGTTCCCCTTTAAGTTCACAAACTCAAATTAAAACATATTTTTGGTGGAATTTCAAGGTCTAAATTCAAATTCTAAGTGCTCACTTTTGAGATCTAATAAATGGGAAATTAGAAGGGAATCCTATAAAGCTAAGTCTTTCAATCATTTTTCACTAGAGAAGAAAGAGATTAACATGAGATCACAAGGATTTACATTCAAGAGAAAGGAGAAATTAATCAAGCATTAAAATTTGAAGTTTTGGAGTGACATTCTATTTGTTTTTGCAGGTCTTCAAGCTCATTTTTTCAACAAGATCAAGCATTGTCAAAGATTGATGATAGATTCCTATAGAGGATCATGATGGATTCTAGGTTTTGGAAGATGTACCAAGCCATTAAACCAAGCCTAATGACTTATTTGCTAAGTGGTTCCATCTTCTATATCATTCTACTTTTTTCCTAAAGAAATATATATTCAGATTTGTGCTCTATTAGGATGATTTGATATCTCCCAAAGTAGGTCTTTCTCATTATTCATTATTTCATTTAGGGATCCTACTCTAACATATTTTAGTAAGGTTTCTTTGCATTTAATCTCTTGTAATCTTAGACACATTTAAGATTAGAGCTTAAACACACTTTCATGTTTTAGATATGTACTCTTCATCAAAGTTTAATTACCAAACTAGGGGTTTGACCAATGCAAACCCTCATCTATCACCAAACAATAGTTTTTGTTTTGCAGATTTATCACAAGTTCAAATTTGGAAGTGAAGGTTCAGAGGTACAAGAAAGAAGTGCAGGTTCAGGGCTTAAATCTCATATTGAAACTTCTAGAACATGAAACTTAGAACCATTCACACATGGGTGAATGAGTCCCTAACAGGCTTGCAAAAACAACATTTTGTGAGAGGGGTACATTGTTATCCTTTCCTATATTTTCCATAAGATTTATTGTTTCTCCTAGTTTTATGCTTAATCTACTAGATCCAAGTGGTAGCTTGCATTTTGGAGTTGATTTTCTATTTTTAGTTTTTTTTTCAAAAGTGTTGTTTGACCTTGACCCCCTTCCTTCAAGCATAAAGAAATCTGAATATTCTCACATTGGGTTGATTCACCTAAGGGTTGTTAATCAATTCATTGTTTGAATCTTATTTCCTAATGAAAGTAGGAAAATAGGGTCTATTCTCACCCTTTGGACTTGCCTTCCTATTTTTGGAAACCCTATTTTTCTATATTTCATTTTGGTGAACCTAACCTTGTACAAATCTTTTTTGGAAATTGGAGTCCATTTCAACCCTAGATCTGAATCTTGCACTAGTTTTCATTAGGTTTGCATTACTTGCATTATATTTAGGGTTCTTTAAAATTGCATTAGTGAACATTGCATTTAAGGGTTAAGTTTTCATGTTTGTATCACATAAATTCACAAAAAATAAAAAAAATTGCACTAGATCTCCATTCATTTTATATTGTACTTACATCAAGATCATCATTCAATCATCTAAGTTTAGATTTAGATTCAAATTTAATTCTAAAAATAGTCACCTAGTGTGTAAGGGGGAAACCAATGGTATCAAATAAGATAAATGAAATGAATTGAAACTAATCTAATTTAATACAAAAATCAAGATTCATGCCCATTACTCACAAAATGAAACTACGAAGAAATGAGTTCAAGAAACAAAATAAAAAGAGAAAATCATAAATGAATTCACCAAAGTAGTGTTACCACCCCATGTCGAAATGTGTTCAAAAAGATGTTGGGTTGTTTGTATCAATGTGAAGCCTCCATTGTGTGTAGGAAAATCTTGAAGAACATGCAATGTCACTGATCGAAGATGTGTGTAAAGTTTCAAAAGGTTGATTGTGATTTCTATATTACTTTGTTGTGTAAAATAAGTTGATTCACTATCATTTTTGAGGAAGAAGATGATTGTTAAATATAATTTATTTTTTGAAATGAACGCTTGAGATCATGTAGTAAAATATCCTGATCAATGGTTGAAAGATGTTGAGAGGAAATAGATGGGAATAATTAGTACAAATTGACTATGTAATCACTGTAATTGAAGAAATCATTTTGAGTGTTCAGTTGGATTGAGGAAATCGATTGCATAATCTGTGGAATTGAAGAATAGATTAATTTTTCAAGAAATAGATGGATTAGTCAGAGAATAGAGTGAGCAATCGGTGGACCATAATTTTATCAAACATGAAAGTGGGTGACGGTATTTAATTAATTGATTTAATTCATTAATCCTTTTGAGTTGAACGTGTAAATCAAGTTAGACTTTTGCAAACAAAGTTGCATTTTTTTTATTTGACCTTTTGGATGATGTTTTGAATAATTCATTTAATTATTCATGTTGAGAGGAAGTGATTTAATTAAACTATTATGTTATAATAATTTAATTAACTTAGGGGAATAAAGTGAATTAGTGACATAATTAAATAATTGATGTTATTTAATTAATCAGGAGGAATAAAGAGAGACTAGGACTTTATTAAATAAATGAAATTTATTTAATTAGTCAAAAATGATTAAAAAGTGAATTAATTAAATAATGTACTATTATTCAATTAATATAGGAAATTAGTGTTTTAGGACTTTATTAAAATTTAATTCGTAAAAAATGGTGAAAAAGTGAATTAATTAAATAATGTAATATTATTCAATTGATAAGGGAAATTAGGGTTTTTAATGTAGTTGATGTGAAATGTAGTGATATTACATGATAATGATGTCGATGATGAGAAAATGGCATTTAGTATGTGCGATAAGTGTTAGGTCATTTTTGCATGTCTACATTTTTCCCCTCTTTGAGAAAAAGTATTGGTTGCTTTGTTTCAAAGATTTTGATGTTAGATCAAGATGTAAAATTTTTTATATGGCCCACTATGCCCTGTTGGTTAGCAGAATGATGGTAGCATGTTGGGCTGGCCCCTCGAGAGGTTGGCCGAAAAAATCACTTTTGAGGTCGGGCTCACAACACTATTTCATTTTAGTTCTGATATATAGAGGGAAAAAATTAAGTCTATAGGTCTCTTGCTAATAGTTCAGATATTCCCAGGAGGTCCTAATTTCAACCTAGGAAGGTTTCCTAGGTAAAAATTAGGGTTTCAAGGGTTAAAATATGTAAATAGGGCTTAATTCTCCTCTTTTACATCTTGAGCTCATATAAAAAATTCTTGCCTCTAGATTTCATGATTTGTCAATTGTTGAGGAGCTATAGTGAGGATTTGAGGAGAATCACATCGTACAGATGTAGTTCACAAGTTTGGACAACCTCCAGGCATCAGTACCCTAGTATGTACCATTTTGTTTGATATTTTCAACTTTCCATGCTTGTGTAATTAATACATGAAATCAAAGATGTTGATAGTGTTAGGTTTATGAATTTTTGGTTTTGCATCATTTTTAGCACTTTTTCTATTTTTGAATGGTTCACTTTTGATTTTCTTGCTCGCATTTACTTAAAAAAAATTCTCTTGACCTAAGAATTCTCATATTTTCTTGCTTCTACATGAATTTTTCACTTTTGATTTTTTTTGTCATTTTGTACGCCTTTGTTAAAAAATTTCTCCTTTGAAAAATATTTGTGCTTTTGAAATTTTTACTTTTTCCTTTCTTTTGCACTTTCGTCAAAATAGTGTTTGCATTTGGCTGGTTTATTCAATTTCGACATAAATTCTTTTGCTTAAATTGAAAACAAAATTTTCACTTTTTCCATTTTTGGGATTTTAAGCCAATTTGTTAATTGTCATATGTTCATTTCGCATTTCTATAGAAAATCGTTAACATCGTGGGTTGAATGGTTGCAGATGGTTATTAATTTGCTTATGTCAAGGGAGTGACCACCAGGAGAGTTGTTTGATTTAATCGCTATGTTTTAGGAGTTGGAGTGGGATGTTTTAGATGTTATTGGGGTACGACATATATGCTACATGTCCACTATCATATGTCACAGAGCGATGATGTCCACTCTTATGGAGAGGTGGCACTCAAAGACCATGTCCTTTCATTTACCAATTATGGAGGCTAGCATCACCCTAGAGGATGTGTGGAGGATCCTTCATGTACCCATTCATGGAGATCTTGTTACATATTACATTCGATGAGGTACCCATGCTATGTGCCTAGTACTTGGTGTGATACATCTTAAGGTTTGCGAGGAAGAGATAGACTTGTCTGATTTTGTGGGCAGTGTCGATCTTGTTTCCTTGGTTCTCTAGGGTTTGGTCATGGGGTTCATCATTCTTGATAGGTGAGGCAAGAAGTTTCATGTTGGTTGGGGTGTGTGTATAAAGAAAATGTTTGAGCACGACACTAGATATGCATGGGGTTCGTGTCTCCTTACACACTTATATTGAGATATATACAAGGTTTCATACCATGGAGAGAGATATTTTTGTTGGTGTCTCTCTACTACATGTATGGTCCTAGGAGCACATCCTAGTTGTATAGCTAGATAATATTTTTGATCAGAACATTAATGATCCATATTCTTATCATTATGGTTATTTTCTTCATTACACCTAGTCTAGATAGCTTCCCTACTAGTGTCATCTTTTAGATGATATGCTAGGTTTTGTATGGAGTCCATATTTGGATTGTGAGGCATAGCATGATGACCAAGAGGATTTACCATTTTGTAGATAGACTCAGTGGCTCATTGGTCACATTCACTCTTTGCTAGAGAAATATTTCCCGGATCATGTTAGTTGGTAGTTTGGTGAGCAGTAGGGCTATTTTCTAGATGGTTAAGGGGATTCTTTTGGCTAGAATAACAGAGAGGTCCATGTTTGGGGTTTACAGGCTGATCATGATGTTGTCGTTGTGGATTTTAGAGCTCTTGTCCCATTCGAGTGGGGGTGTTTAGTTGGTTTAGTTGATCCTGGGAATACCCTAGATTTTGATCAGTGGTGGGAAGAACATATTCCATTGAGATTTATAGATCCCACTAGCATTCATGTAGTAGGTAGAGAAGATATTGTTGTTCATCGAGGAGAGATACAACGTGTTGATATTATTATTGAGAATCTTACCAAGGCCCGACATGATAGTGGATAGGGCAAATAGGATGATCCGATGTGGCAAGATTAGGAGCAGGATTCAAGTCCTCCGCTACCTAGAGATGGAGCAATATAGTTAGCATAGATGACAACCATGAGGGACACATAGGTAGTGGGGTTATAGTATGTGGAGGCTCAGATTGTTACATTGATAGTAGAGAGGGACAACCATAGGACAAAGTGAGACACCGAGATTGGGCACCATCTTGTTGTCAAGACAAAGATGTAGATTATTACCATTGAGAGGGATAGCCTTAGGACATAGCATGATAAAATCCATGTAGAGCTAGATCAGTTGTTACAGAGGGCGACATACTATCAAACTCTCTATGATGCCCTCATTATGATGTAGGAGCATCTCGAAATGAAATTGACATCACCACTTTTAAAAAAATGGTTGTTGGTGGTTTTCAGTAAGATTTCATTAAAAAAATTCTTTCAGAAAAATTGTGTTATTCTAGCATACAAATACTCTGAATTCTATCCAATAATATTGAAGGTGAAGAAATGAAATGCAGGGAAATTAATGTAAGCTTCTTTTTTTGCAAATTATGAGTTCAATTTAATGTTTCTTTAAGGAAATACCATAAGAAGGTAAAGCACTCGAATGAATTGAAAGAAAGATCAATGGATTTTCATATTCTCATGTACAAAACCTGAAATCTATTAAAACATGGTGTAACAAGTAAAGAGGGAGTAGCAGTGAACACAAGATAGAGGGGGAGACAGTGAAGAAAGAACAAACATAGAGGCTCCCCTCATACCCATGCCAGGATGATTGTGTAACGCCCCACCATGCAACCCTAGAGGAATTTGTAATTAACTACTCAAATGAGCTATTTTTTATTGTTTTTGTTTAAGTGCAAATAACATGCAAGTTCACCACCCATTGCAACAACCTCTAAGGTTACGAGACTGAGATTACATTAAAACACAAACAAGAAACATGAATTGAAACCATAACATTTAATTACTTAACAAATTAAATACACATACATTCCAAACATGATAATTTACACCAAAGCATAAGATATACCACATGATTTCAATTAACGATTATTTACAATACGATTACAACTCTCATTCCCTGAATGAGGTAAATCCAATAAACAAAGTTACAAATTACATCTTCCACCTCGATACAATGAGGGGTAATAAAATTACAATAATAAATGGAAAGAATAAAGCATGAAAGACACTGGATCCCATGAGTTGTCCAACTAGAAATATTCTCCACACGAACAAGAAGACGACCCAATGGATTAAGGTGCATGTTCCACCCAACCATGTGATACCCAAAGGCTAACCCCCGTGCTAGGAGATAGTAACAAGGAATTCCTATACAAGACCATCCACCCCTAGACACAAGCTAACTAACACTGACACAACCAAACACATGAACCATACAACCATAAGGATAACACAAGTACAACTCCAACATCACTGACATAAGTCACATTGCTTCCAGAAATAAAATAGATCGAGTATGATAAGAAGACCATACACATAACACCAAATGCAAACTATTGTCATAGAAAGAGTGTCATCACACAGCTCGTCATGGGATATCCTCTGGGAATCTTCATAGGCTCCGACCCCCACTATGGGTTATGCTGGTGGCCTCAACCGAATCTCGACACCCATACTAACTCATTCAGAATCAAATACCTCTCGTAAGCACAAGATAAATGGCCTTTCCATTCCAGGCCTTCCCACTCATCCCAAGCCTATACGAGCACTTGCATCAATGAGTGAGGCTCAATTATCTTAATTAGTGTGAAATACTACCTAACTTCTAAGTACATTGATTTAGTTATCACTTGATTAAACCACCTCTGAAGGTTATCCAATTTACCTCTTTGGGCTCTGGCCCCTAACAGAAGCCACTCTTCTACTTGACAACATACCCAAAAAAACCAATCACCAAGGGAATCCCAAGTGCAAACCAACAAGATAAAACCACTCCAACTCTAGGAGGAACACATAATGAAAACTCACTCCAAACACTGGAGACAACAAAAGTCAAACCCCTCTCCAAACACTGGAGGCAACAAAACACATCCACTCCTTCCAAAGGAGGCACAAATCACATAACCCACTCCTAATCCAAGGAGGCACAAACCACATAAACCACTCCTAATACAAATGAGGCACAAACCATCCCTGTTCGTGAAAACTAGGTAAAACAACATGATACAACTATACACCCTACCTAAGGAAATACAATGGTTGACTAACATAATACAATCCCAAAAGTTAAACCCCTTATGGAAAACTTAACAACCCTTCTAATCAATTTCCCCAAAGCGAAAACCGAAGAAGTGTGCATTCAAGAAGGGAAACCAAACATGAATTAAATCTATATTTGGATTTCCTAAACCTACTTCCTTTATTAACATTCAGTAATTTATTGCCTTAATAAAAATTGACTTAATAACGTCTCTTCCAGAAAAAAGATGAAATTTAAACCATATGTTCAATTCCTTAGTTGCTTTTAAATAACAATAAAATGAAACAGTTACTTCTTCTATTCAGAACAAATCAATAAATCATTTCTTCTTTTGAAATAATAATAATAATAATAACCATTTCTTCTTTTCAAAATAAATCATTTCAAAAAAATCAATTAATTCCTTTTGCCCAACATCATGAAAGAGGGAGATTACGTCACAAAAGGGAAATTTGACGATTTAATCACCTACTTTAGGATTTCCTAAATCCAAGCCAAACAATGACATATTGCATGTAATCAATTTAACTAATTAACGTTAATTGAAATCAGAAGGTTAAAGTAATTGTTTTCTTCCAACTTCCTTGATTACAACTAATGATCAAAATCAATTCTCTAAAAACATCATTCTCTTACAAAGTCAATATTTGCATCATTAAATAAAATATCCCTCTAAATATCAATATATTTAAATATAAATATATATTAAACATATATATAATTATATACTCAACATATATACAATTATATATATATGTTTAAATATATATAAATATTATATAAATATATATATATATATTTTATATAATCAATTCAAACTTCAACTCATTTAAATCAAACCCCATTTATTTAAAATATAGAATACTAAAATATTTATTTAAATTATAATATATTATATATAAATATATATATATATATATAATATAAAATAAAATATAAAAATAAAAAATAAAAAATAAAAAAGCGAATTACCTTTTGTTGACCTGCGGGCCCCCAAAGGAAAGGGGGCGCAGCCAAAGGCTACGCCCAGCCTCCCCTATGGAGGCCAGCACTGCCTGTGGTAGCGCTTCCCCCACACTTAGTGTGGGAAGCGCTGCCACAACAGCGCCCTCCACGGGCTTGGCTATGGCAGCCAAGGCTGCCGCTCAGCCTACCAATGAAACCCCCCTTTTTTTATATAATTTTTTTTATAAAGAAAAAAACACAGAAAAAAAGCAGAGATCCCCTATTTTCATAGGGAAATTTAGTTTTCTTTAAACGGGAAATATATATATATATATATGAGCATATATATATACAAAATTATATATATATGCATATATATATATATATATATATATAATTTTCGTTGTTTTACACTCAAATCATGCAAGTTTTGTACATAAAATTTTCAATAAAGTAATTTTCAAACTTAGTTTCCTGATTTAAATTTCAAATTTGGTATGAACCATTTCAACTCCAAAATAGAGGTTTCCAAATTTCATTTTGTTTTCTTCCATTTTCTATTGATAAAATTGAAGATTTCAGTTGCAAGTTTTGATTTTCTACCAACAATCTAAATGTCTTCAAGATTTCAATTGGGTTTCCAAGAATGATTGCAACAAGTTTTCAAAACTAAAAACCAGATGTTTAGAACAATAAAAGAACAAGACAACCTGTTTGAAGCTTGAAGAAGAATCTGGTGTTGAGTTGCCATTCCAACTCTTTCAAAAAAACCTTCTCAAATCTTCACTCCAATCCCAAAATGCATCCTCCAAAAACAAGAAAACCCTCATTTTTCTTCACATCAAACTTCTTTGTTTTTCCAAGCATGAATAATCCTCCAAATTTAGTCAACTTTTCCCAAAATAATATCCCAGATATTTTCTTTTTCTAAAATAAAAATAATATCTTCATTCCTATTCTCCACATTTTGTCAACATTTTTCAAAAATCTCCCTTTCTAAGATATTTACTTTTAAATCATTTAAAACAAAATTTAAATTTCAAAATAGATTTAAATCAGTCACTTTATTATAAATTTTCTATTTCAAAATGAGTTTAAATCTTTTAATAATTTCTTTTCAAAAACCATTTAAACTTTTAAAATTTTCTTTTCAAAGAATTTAACACTTTTAAAATTCCAAAATGAATAACTTAATTCAATTACTCATAATTAATTTAATTAATCAATAAAATAAATATAATCCAAGATTATATTATTTTATTAATTAAATTAAATTAATTAATAAAATAACTAACATTTCTAACATTACAACCAAATATAGTTAATCATCAATTTAACTACACAAGCCATTTATTTACCTTTATAATTTGAAATTAAATAAAAACCAAAGAGAGATGAACAATAAATAAGCAACTTAACCCGACTAAATCCCAATGACACACTATGACTAGGGTGATGACTTGGCACATAAAACCTAGCTACTATCTCCCAATCGATTACCGTTGGTCAATGGACACGCTCAAACCTATGAAATCGGGTGGAGTCAATGTCCTGTACATGTCAACCTACGAACAAAGAGTATATCGAACATGTATATATATGATATAATAAAACACACCGTCAAGAGGAAATCTCGGAATCGTAGGGTGCTTGCAAGCGAGTGATACAATTTCGTCCCCTTCACCAATATAGACTTTCTAACTAACGAGTCTAACATCAATAAGATAATCAAAAGCATAAAGCATCTTTAATTAAATATCTGCTAAGCTAATTCAAAACATGCCATAATGATAACATCAGAGTAAAATTCCATCACATCAAAATATAACATACACATCACTTAATAGTTTGCGATCTAATAGCAACCAAGTACCAAGGGAAAATTAATAGCAGAACAAGGCATAACAAATAAAAACACTGCCCAATCAAAAGAGCCAAAATGGAGGGGTGCTACATCCTCCCCCCTAGGGTCAAGCTTATTCCTGGAAGCCCTCAAGTACCCCTAGTACAAAATCCATAAAATCACACATAATCAGTGGTTCTAAAAATGAACCACTCCCTACCTCAACATAAAAAAAAGCAACCGTGCTATAATCAACCCAACCAAGTACACTGTCAATCTATACAAATCAACACGATGAAGCAAACACCAATCAAATCTCCAAAGCACATATCCATGGATTAACATACATAATACACATATGCACCAATACACATCACTGGGAATCATCACAAGGCCACACATGGGTCCATCTGGACACCGGAAAGCAGCATACTAATCCATGATACAAGAATCCATACAAAATATCATAAGTGCTACAAGGAGTAAATCAACAATGCCATGATAACTCTCACATTCACATTCACTTTTATCAAGTGGAAAATCACCTTACTACACACATATGATAACCACATTCATTTCCCACAAATAGTGCAATAGCATTACAATGTTTACCCAAGACAAGGTATGCAACACTTCAACATACATTTACCATTTTGCATTTTAAATCCAGGTACAATAATTTAACATCACATGATTTCTTAAAAATTAACAATAAATTTGGGGACTATAGGCCTCACCAACAAGATGCACCTATTATGCAATTATCATTAACATGCAATGGTTTCCCTAATCCTTTTCTCTAAAATTTTACTTACTGCAAAATGATTTTCTATTCATATTATACATTTTCCATGATTATGAATGCAACTTGGGGACTTAGGTCCTTTACCCAAGGTTTGATCTAATAAAAAAAACCTTCATGAATACATAAGAATTTTCTCATAAGATACAACCTACAATGGGTTTCAATACACCACACACTCAAGGACAGGCATCTTCGTTAAACCAATGGGAAGAGAGAGAAGACAAGAGATATTTATAGTTCTAACATAGGCACGAATGCAATCATGGTTTCATCATCACACAATCACTTTCACACAAATGCATCAACCATATGAGAGTATGCAAAAATATCTATGAACTAACAACATGATCATTCATTTTCTATTACCATATTTCATAATTTCAAAACAATATAACATGCAAAAGCAACTCCAAAACCACATAGGGTCAATCAGGCAATCACTTGCACAATGAGGTAAATCACAAGAAGACATGCATCAGATACTTGCATGGTGAAGAAAAAACAACAAGAATCCAGAAGAGAATACACACAAAAGGAACTTCATGGCACCCTCAAAGCCAAACAAAACTTCCAAGAACATGAGCAAAGAAACCAAGCAAGGGTAATTTTAGGCAACACATGTCACCTGCAACCCACCAACAAACTAAGGTCAACCATGCTAACCCGCAACCTAGGATATAGGGAAGTAATCGATCTCAACCTCGAGAGACTCTCAACCAAGGGAATCACTCCAATCCTAAAGGGTAAGGTAAGACCTAGGAGGCATCATTCCTCCACAACTCAAGTCAAGGCTAGAAAACTCAACCCTCTAAAACACCATACTAAGGCACTCAAGGCAAGAGGTCCTATGACTATCTCTCCTTAACAAGCACTTGGAACACACCCAACAAACACACTACAACCACACTCAGGCACCACTCAAGGGTCACAACCCTTTACACAACAAAAGAGCCATGCATCAAGAAGGGGACCAATCAAAAAAAACTTCTTGATATGCTCGTGGGCCTAACTAACCCCCACAAAAGCATTCATCAACAAGACATGCAAGGGGTGAAAATAAATAAAAAACTGGTTGTCGTCCACCACACACAACACACCAAATTCACACACTGCACAATTTTCCATAATGCATTCTTCCAGTAGGAAGGATATCGGTGCATTGTGCACTACACTGAGGGTCCTATCCTTTCCATTGGATCCTTGCACCATTGGACCTACACCACCTCACAAAAACTTTTGGGTAGACAAGTGAGATCAACACAAAAGGAAAATATAAACTAACGAACAAAGCACCTAGGTCAACGCCATGGCTCATAGTGCCCAAAGTATAACCTACGCAACTAACAGCTTAACGGGTTCCACATTATCCCAGAGTACTCAGTGTTTAAACCCAAGCTCTAATACCATGTGTAACGCCCCTCCACGCAACCCTAGAGGAATTTTCAATTAACTACTCAAACGAACTAATTTTTTTTTTTTTGTTTAAGTGAAAATAACATGCAAGTTCACTACCCATTGCAACAACCTCTAAGGTTGCGAGACTGAGATTAAATTAAAACCCAAACAAGAAACATGAATTGAAACCATAACATTTAATTACTTAACAAATTAAATACACATACATTCCAAACATGATAATTTACACCAAAGCATAAGATATGCCACATGCTTTCAATTAACGATCATTTACAATACGATTACAACTCTCATTCCCCAAATGAGGTAAACCCAATAAACAAGGTTACAAATTACATCTTCCACCTCGATACAATAAGGGGTAATAAAATTACAATAATAACTAGAAAAAATAAAGCATGAAAGAAACTAGATCCCACGAGCTCTCCAACTGGAAATATCATCCATGCGAACAAGATGACCCAATAGATTAAGGTGCACGTTCCACCCAACCATGTGATACCCAAAGACTCACCCCTCGTGCTAGGAGATAGTAACAAGGAATTCCTATACAAGACCATCCACCCCTAGACACAGGCTAACTCACACTGACACAACCAAACACATGAACCATACAACCATAAGGATAACACAAGTACAACTCCAACATCACTGACATAAGTCACATTGCTTCCAGAAATAAAATAGATCGAGTATGATAAGAATACCATACACATAACACCAAATGCCAACTGTTGTCATAGAAAGAGTGTCATCACACAGCTCATCATGGAATATCCTCTGGGAATCTTCGTAGGCTCCAACCCCCACTATGGGTTATACTGGTAGCCTCAACTGAATCCTGACACCCATACTCACTCATGCGGAATCAAATACCTCTCGTAAGGACAAGATAGATGACCTTTCCATTCCAGGCCTTCCCACTCATCCCAAGCCTATACGAGCACTTGCGTCAATGAGTGAGGCTCAATTATCTTAATTAGTGTGAAATACTACCTAACTTCTAAGTACATTGATTTAGTTATCACTTGATTAAACCACCTCTGAAGGTTATCCAGTTTATCTCTTTGGGCTCTGGCCCCTAATAGAAGCCACTCTTCTACTTGACAACATACCAAACAAAACCAATCACCAAAGGAATCCCAAGTACAAACCAACAAGATAAAACCACTCCAACTCTAGGAGGAACACATAATGAAAACTCACTCCAAACATTGGAGACAACAAAAGTCAAACCCCTCTCCAAACACTGGAGGCAAGAAAACACATAATCCACTCCTTCCAAAGGAGGCACAAATCACATAACCTACTCCTAATCCATTGAGGTGCAAACCACATAAACCACTCCTAATACAAAGGAGGCACAAACCATCCCTGTTCGTGAAAACCGGGTAAAACAACAGGATACAACTATACACCCTACTCAAGGCAATACAACGGTTGACTAACATAATACAACAACCCCAAAAGTTAAAGTCCTTCTGGAAGACTTAACAACCCTTCTAATCAATTTTCCCAAAGCAAAAACTGAAGAAGTGCACATTCAAGAAGGGAAACCAAACATGAATTAAATCTATATTTGTGTTTCCTAAACCCACTTCCTTTATTAACATTTAGTAATTTATTGCCTTAAAAAAAATTGACTTAATAACATCTCTTTCAGACAAAAGATGAAATTTAAACCATATGTTCATTTCCTTAGTTGCTTTTAAATAAAAATAAAATAAAACAGTTACTTCTTCTATTCAGAACAAATCAATAAATCATTTCTTCTTTTCAAATAATAATAATAATAATAACAACCATTTCTTCTTTCCAAAATAAATCATTTCAAAAAATCCAATTAATTCCTTTTTCCCAACATCATGAAAGAGGGAGATTACATAACGAAAGGGAAATTTGACGATTTAATCACATACTTTAGTATTTCCTAAATCGAAGCCAAACAATGACATATTGCATGTAGTCAATTTAACTAATTAACGTTAATTGAAATCAGAAGCTTAAACTAATTGTTTTCTTCCAACTTCCTTGATTACAACTAATGATCAAAATCAATTCTCTAAAAACATCATTCTCTTACAAAGTCAATATTTGCATCATTAAATAAAATATCCCTCTTAATATCAATATATTTAAATATAAATATATATTAAACATATATAATTATATACTCAACGTATATACAATTATATATATATGTTTAAATATATATAAATATTATATAAATATATATATATATATATTTTTTATATAATCAATTCAAACTTCAACTCATTTAAATCAAACCCCATTTATTTAAAATATAGAATACTAAAATATTTATTTAAATTATAATATATTATATATATAATATATAATATAAAATAAAAATAAATTTAGAAAAAAAAAAAGAAAAAAAAGTGAATAACCTTTTGTTAACCCGCGGGCCCCCAAAGGAGAGGGGACGCAGCCAAAGGCTGTGCCCAACCTCCCCTATGGAGGCCAGCACTGCCTGTTGCATCGCTTCCCCCACACTTAGTGTGGGGAGTGCTGCCACAACAGCGCCCTCCACTGGCTTGGCTGTGGTAGCCAAGGCTGCCACCTAGCCTCCCAACGAAACCCCCCTTTTTTTATATATAATTTTTTTTTATAAAAAAACAAACACATAGAAAAAAAATAGAGATCCCCTATTTTCATAGGGAAATTTAGTTTTCTTTAAAGGGGAAAATTCCCAGTATACCTCATATAAATATATATATATATAATATATATATATATATATGAGCATATATATATACAAAATATATATATGCATATATATATATATATATATATATATATATATAATTTCCATTGTTTTACACTCAAATCACGCAAGTTTTCTACATAAAATTTTCAATAAACTAATTTTCAAACTTAGTTGCCTGATTTTAATTTCAAATTTGGTATGAACCATTTCAACTCCAAAATAGAGACCTATTTCCAAATTTCATTTTGTTTTCTTCCATTTTCTATTGATAAAATTGAAGATTTCAGTTGCAAGTTTTGATTTTCTACCAACAATCTAAATGTCTTCAAGATTTCAACTGGGTTTCCAAGAATGATTGCGACAAGTTTTCAAATCTAAAAACCAAATTTTTAGAACAATAAAAGAACAAGAAAACCTGTTTGAAGCTTGAAGAAGAATCTGGTGTTGAGTTTCCATTCCAACTCTTTCAAAAAAACCTTCTCAAATCTTCACTCCAATCCCAAAATGCATCCTCCAAAAACAAGAAAACCCTCATTTTTCTTCACATCAAACTTCTTTTTTTTCCAAGCATGAATAATCCCCCAAATTTAGTCAAGTTTTCCCAAAATAATATCCCAGATATTTTCTTTTTCCAAAATAAAAATAATATCTTGATTCCTATTCTCCACATTTTGTCAACATTTTTCAAAAATCTCCCTTTCTAAGATATTTACTTTTAAATCATTTAAAAAATAAATAAATTTCAAAATAGATTTAAATCAGTCACTTTATTATAAATTTTCTATTTCAAAATGAATTTAATGCTTTTAATAATTTCTTTTCAAAAACCATTTAAACTTTTAAAATTTTCTTTTCAAAGAATTTAACACTTTTAAAATTCCAAAATGAATAACTTAATTCAGTTACTCATAATTAATTTAATTAATCAATAAAATAAATATAATCCAAGATTATATTATTTTATTAATTAAATTAAATTAATTAATAAAATAACTAACATAATTTCTAACATTACAACCAAATATAGCTAATCATCAATTTAACTACACAAGCCATTTATTTACCTTTATAATTTGAAATTAAATAAAAACCAAAGAGATGAACAATAAATAAGTAACTTAACTCGACTAAAACCCAACGACACACTATGACTAGGGTGATGACTTGGCACATAAAACCTAGCTACTATCTCCCAATCGATTACCGTTGGTCAATGGACACGCTCAAACCTATGAAATCAGGTGGAGTCAATGTCCTGTACATGTCAACCTACGAACAAAGAGTATATCGAACATGCATATATATGATATAATAAAACACATCGTGAAGAGGAAATCTCAGAATCGTAGGGTGCTCGCAAGCGAGTGATACAATCCTGTCCCCTTCACCAATACAAACTTTGTAACTGACGAGTCTAACATCAATAATATAATCAAAAGCATAAAGCATCTTTAATTAAATATCTGCTAAGCTAATTCAAAACATGCCATAATGATAACATTAGAGTAAAATTCCATCACATCAAAATATATTATACGCATCATTTAACAATTTGCGATCTAATAGCAGAACAAGGCATAACAAAGAAAAACACTGCCCGATCAAAAGAGCCAAAATGGAGGGGTGCTACAGATTGATAGATTGCATTGAAGAAAAGAAAAGGAGTGTAGTGGGTAGATGACGAAATAGTTAAACATCAAAGTCTAAGCAGGCCACACATGGAAGGAAAAGGGCATTTATGCCAAACAATACAAAATATATGTAATATGGGATGCACAAGCTACGTGGGAAAGTTTGAAAGAGCTTGTATTCAAAGATAGGATTCAATATGCAAAGGAGGAAAAATAGAGTGACCATGTTTTCAAGGGAAGATGGCAACACAATGTTTAAGGGGAAATAAAAAATAACTTGTATATGTATACCATATTGCCTAGTTGATGGGCGTAGAGTATGAAGGCTAGTTAGTGGGAGTGCAAGATTGTGTAGTAACTAATTGTGTGAGAATCTAGGCGGTTGATAAACCATTACGTAGATATAAATGGTAGAGATTAAACATTCAATGGAAGCTCATGGAAGGAAAACCGCACCACATTTAGGAGTGATTAAGGTTCAGAAGGGCACGCAGTACTAGTGGAAAGAAAATGGGGCGTGTGACAAATTAGTTGCATGTCTAAATGAAATCAAAAGTTGGAAAGAGAAGGAAATGGGATAGAGAATGTTGCATAGGAGTTATGAATGGTAGCTCTAAAGTAGGATACAAAGGAAGTGTGTAATAGGGAGACAGGAGTCATGATAATAGTTTGAAGAAGTGTAACCATGTTTAGATGTTGACTGCAAAGTACAGGTTGAGTTGAGCATGCCAGATGAAATGGCATAACAACTGCATAGAATGAAGATTCTCGACTGTGGAAACTAGACTAGTATGATGGGAAGTTGAAGCATTGGAGGAGTTTCCTGAAATGTAATCCAAATTTCTTGAAATTGGAATAAATAATAAAGTTTTCTTTAATTTCAAATTTGATTATTGTTGTGTGATTGTTGATTTAGCATTAATCATTAACAAATTCTTTGTAATCTGAATTTGAGATATTAGTTGAGATTGGTGTTTTCTCTACATCAAATTGGTCTTAAAGCAGGAGGTTTCGACCATGCAGATAGAGCACCAAGAGAGATGTGATTCACACTAGGACTACAGGTGAAGAGACAAGTATGTTTGTTGTAGGCATGAAGGAGAGTTTGTAACTGCTATCCTCTAGTAGAGATGAAGCTAGGTAGAAGGTGTAGAGTTCCTCCACTGAGAGAAGGTGGGTAGAGGAAGAATCCTCTAGAATCTTTGTTGGGTAGAGGGTATTTTGAAGAAAGTGTTGTTTGAAGGTAGATTACAACAGATGAAATGGAATCTTTGTGAGAATCTAGGTTCGATTGCAACATGGAACTATTCCAAAGAAGACAATGTGCAAAGGCTTAAGGACATCCAATAAAATATTTCAAACATGGCTCTTCTTTTTTTACCTTCCATTCAAGTGGAGCTTGAATTTTTTCTTCATCGGGAGTGTGATGTAGGATCATCCCCAAAGGCAATCGACATCACCATTTTTAAAAAAAATGGTTGTTGGTGGTTTTCGGTAATATTTCATTAAATGTTTTCTTTCAGACAACTTGTGTTATTCTAGCATACAAATACTTTGAATTCTATCCAATAATATTGAAGGTGAAGAAATGAAATGCTGGGAAATTAATGTAACCTTCTTTGTTTTCAAATTATGAGTTCAATTTAATATTTCTACGGAAATACCATAAGAAGGTGAAGCGCTTGAATGAATTGAAAGCCATATCAATGGGTTTTCATATTCTCATGTACAAATCCAAAAATTTATTAAAACATGGTGTAACAAGTAAAGAGGGAGTAGCCGTGTACAAGAGATAGAGGGGGAGATGGTGAAGAAAGAACACACGCAGAGGCTCACCTCATACCTATGCCAGGATGATTGAGATATTGCGTTGAAAAAAAGAAAAGGAGTGTAGCAGGTAGATGAAGGAATAGTTAAAGATCAGAGTCTAAGTTGGCCAAACGTGGAAGGAAAAGGGCATGTATGCCAAACAATACAAAATATATGTAATATGGGATGCACAGGCCATGTGGGAAAGTTTGAAGGAGCTTTTATTCGAAGATAGGAGTCAATATTGGACAAATAGAGAGACCACATTGTCAAGGGAAGAGGGCAACACAATGTTTAAGGGGAAATAAACAATCACTTGTATATGTATACCACATTTCCTAGCTAATAAGAGTAGAGCATAAAGGCTAGTTGGTGCGAGTGCAAGATTGTGTAGTAACCAATTGTGTGAGAATATAGGCAGCTGATAAACCATTGCATAGAGATAAAGGGCGAAGATAAAACATTCAATGGAAGGTAATGGAAGGAAAACTATGCCACATTTAGGAGTGAGTAAGGTTCAGAAGGGCACAGTGTGCTGGTGACAAGACAATGGGGCATATAACAAATCTGTCACATGTCTAAATGAAATCAAAAATTGGAAAGAGAAAGAAATGGGATCAAGAATGTTGTGTAGGAGTTATGAGTGGCAGCGCTAAGGGAGGATACATGAGAAGTTTGTAGATAAAGAGACATGAGTCATGATAATAGTCTGAAGAAGTGTAACCATGTTTACATGCTGACTGCATAGTACAGGTTGAGTTGAGCATGTTGAACCGTAGATTTTTGGGGCTAGGAATGCTAGGTCTCTTTTGTTCAATTAGGGTCTTTCACCTAATGAAAAGAGATAGATATCACACCCTAAATCTAGGTGATTCACTCAATCTAAGATATGTATGATGAAATTATGCCTAAATAAAATGTTCTATATGTAGCTAATTGATAATATTGATTGATTAAGTATGCAAAACCTAAGAAAGAAGTGATGTTTGAAAACACATTGTGTTATGCAGAAAATGCCTAGAAATGAATGTATAACTAAACAGAAATGAACCAAAATGAAAGTGTGCACTTGGAATGTGGAAGAAAATTGTAAATAACATTTGGAACACTGTTGATTCTAATTTTTAGGCCTAGTGGGACTCATTCGCAATTCTGGGCAAATTAGTCCCAATTCTGAAAAACTGAACTGGAACCCGTTTTAGACAAAAGGGTATCCAAAAATGCAGAAAACTCAAAATTGAACTTGGAGTGGGACTCATTCACTACTCATGGAAAATTATTTCACTTTTTAATTTCTAAATTTTCAAAAGTGGAATCTGGAGCTTCTTATCTGCACTTTAGCTTCCTACAGGTGTATGCTTATGAAACGCTAATTTTTGAACATCAAAATGAGTTTTTGTTGATATTTTGACTTATTGAATGAAGAGAAGACTTGAGAAACCTTAAAAATTGATTCCTAATTATTTTCAAGCTTCCAAGAGTCCTAAGTCTATAAACACACAAGACAAGAGAGAGAAATCGTGAATGTTAAGGCATGGGGGTTTGCCTTGGTCAAACCCCTTTTAGGTAATTATACCAAAATGATGAAATAAAGGAAATAAAAATGCAATTATGGAGTTTATTACCTTACCATGATGTTTTATCTTCAAATTTTGTAGCAAAACATGAAGGATATGCCCTTGAATGTTTGAAAATTGATCTTGAATGACTTGTAGTGTTAAAACCCTAGCTTGCTTGAGAAGATAAATGATGAATGGGTTGTAAAAATGAGTTGAGAGATGTAAATCATGGTTTAGAAGGTTGTATTTATAGGCAATTCATGTATTTTACCTATTAATACCTCATCACAAGCTGACATGAAGACATAGTGGTCTTAAATTTCACTTTTTTTCCGCTCAAAGGTCAAAATTGGGCCAAATGGTACTTATTCGCCACCCATGGTGAATGGGTCCCACCTAGATGGTATTGATTCACCATGTATAGCGAATGGGTCCCACAGGGGCCAATTTGATAACTAAGATGATAGAAAAATAATGAAATAAGGTTTAAATTACAACTTTGTCAGTTATTTGATCAATTTAAGCCTTGGGATGAACAATATGGGTTAATAGGGGCCTATTAGTGATGATGTGAATGTAAAATAGGGCTTGGGACATAGAATTCAACGTGAAAGTGTGATTAAATATACTTTACAACACTAAAATGTGGTCCACATGTAGCCTAGGAAGGCATAAGAACCAATTTGAATGTGTGTGACACATTACAACACTAGTTTATCATTAAATTTAATTCAAAGACCTTCTAGATTGATGTGATAATGTAATTAATCACATTTTATAATGTTGAATTAGGGGAAAATGATTTTATGAAGTCTAGAAAATCGTGAAGTATCTTACAACACTTTACAACACCTTTAAAATACATCATTTAATGCATTTGAAAGGGTCCAAGACCTAGTGTGGATGTGAAAAACACCTTGCAACACCAAACCAAGTCCTTATTAAGTCCAATTTATCATTATTCCCATGTCAAGCAAGGGGTCCTTTTTTCTACAGTGCATTGAGCCCCCACTTTAGTGAGAGGATGATCCTACTTCAAACTCACACTAAAGTAGACATTCAAGAGAGATTCTAGTGTTCAGATGTAGATGACAAAGAATAAAAAAGATCAAAGGAGATAGTCAAGCCCCGAGGATCCAAGATCCTAAGTCAAATCGACAAGATACAAAATCATGCAATGGCAAGAACTAGCGGAAAGAGAAATGAAAGTGAGGTGGATCAAGCTTTGATCATTTGTCCAAATAGTTGTGGATCAGATCTAGGCTTGTTTGTTTTGGAAAGAAAATGCATATTCACTCTAGGGTGATGGAACTCGTGGTTGTCTATTGGGTGAGAAGTCCACAACATACTCACTTTGGGGCCACAGAACTTCTATTTTTCTTTGGGGTGAGAAATCCCAAAGGTTGAGAAACATATGCTAGTTGGTATGCACTCAAACACATAGGTGGCTATGGGGAAATTCATGTCGCTAAATGGGCTTCCAACTCAACCATATCAAAGTTATACCTCCTAATAACTTTAACAAGGCGCCACAAGGGAAAATTATTTTCTGAGTTCTATGAGGTAAGAAAAACTTCATATGCTTGACACTCATAAAAATTGTTAATGCAAGGTAATGTAAGGATTGTTCAAAGGAATTTTTCTTTGTTTGTGCAAGGTCTCAACTTAGGGAACATCATGCTTAATGTTTCCAAGAGAGGATAAGTCAAAATAAGTATCACACTCTTGGAGGGAATCAAGCCCAATGACTCTACCAAGAAAAGGATGCATCGCAAGAAGAAAGAAATCGCACAATGAAATGTGAGTGGTGATAAATGCCCCCACTTTAAAGGGGTTGTGATCACTCGTATTGTGAGAAATTTCTTTAAAGTAGAAGAAGAAGAACATGAGAGCTTACTCGAAAATACCTATGCCAGATCATATTTTTCCAATAAGTTGCATCATGAAAAAGAGAAGTATGTCACATGCGAGTGAAATTAAAGCACATCGTCCACATCCCAAGCTTGCTCTTATTTTTTCATGAAAGGTTAATGAGTAGACAAAGGAGGAAACTACAAATGGAATACGAGGTCAATGTAACTTAACCCCTTTCCCCCACTTAGTTTAGGACAAGGGTTAGCCGAAACAATTGATGAAATGTAGGTGAGAGTGAAAATCGGTATCAAGTAGAGGAATTAGGTGCCCCCACAAAAGGAAGCAGACCAAACTCTTGAAAATTTTGGATTTTACAACTCAAAGCCTTACATTCATTAGTGGAGTGACCATGAACTCTATGATACACAAAAAATGAAGTTTTGTTATAACATTTCTTACAAGTTCTTGGAGGGAGGGTGATCAAGTTATGTTGGAGGAGTCTCGACAAGATACCCTCTTGATCAATGGTGGAAGGTGGTCTTGTGGTTTACATCAAATATACGTCTTTCCTAGTAGTAGATGTCATACTTACGCAAGACTCTTTGGATTGCGAGATTTTGTTCTCTCCATCATATGAAGATATAAAATATAATGAATTCAAATCATGAGCATTTTGTGAGGACATTGACATTAAGCGAAGGTGTAGTTGTGTTTTACATGTTTGGTAAAGGATAATGTTCAAGACCACTAGTTTTGAAGTGTTCATTTAAGAATAATTTAGGAGTATTTTTGGTGAGATTGTTGATGTTGATTGAAGGTTTGTTGATCTCAGACAAAGGACAATAACCAAGACCATGAGTCATTTGTTGTGTGTTAAGATATATAGGGTTGTGGATACCTTGTTCTCAAGCACCACATCCTTTTCCACTATATCCTTGTTGTTTCATGAGTTCATAACCTTTTCCATAAATCTTCTTCATTGCTTTTGGATCAGGTGGTGGTTGGTCATAAGGACCGTCAAAGGTGACTGCATAGTTTTCTTCTTTGTCTAAAGTAGTGGATTTTGGTAGACTATAATCACTAAGAGGGGGGTGAATCAGTGACTCATGTAAGTTACAATTTTTTTAAAAATCTAAGGATTTAATTGAATTTTTAACCAAAATATCAAATAAAATTTTATAGAACAAATTTGATTGGTGCATGAACAGTATTGTGTTTGCATTAATCATGAATTAAAAATATAGCCATAACATTAACATAGGTTGAACTTAAGATAATTTACACTTTCATCTGTATAAGAGTCCACATTAATAACATAACCTTTATGCATGTTATTTTGACATAAACATTGACAGAGATGGAAGACTGATACTTAACAACTATTTAAAGCATTTGGTGACACATTGAGACTGGATAGATAAGCAAAAAAAATCACACACATAAAATCATCACATAACACAGTATATGTCCTAAGTGGAAAACCCTCTTGGGGAATAAAAACCACTCGAAAAATCTTTCTCTTTATTCACTTAGAGCACCAACTCTTTACAATTTAGGAGCACCAAATCCATAAAATATAGGAGCACCAAATCCACAAGTTACAGGAGCACAAAGCCCACAAAATAGAGGAGCACCAACCCCACAAAATACAGAAGCACCAACTTCATAAGATACAGGAGCACCAACTCCTTATACAAAACTTAGAACAATAAAGTATTAGAGGGTTTCTATGTTTCAATTCAACTCATGTATTCCTTTCATTCTGTAGACATGGAAAATATACCGACATAATTGATCCCGACTATTAACATCGATTCATCTTAAATCATCCCTTAGTCTAACCATTTAATCAAATACCTTTATTTGATTAAATTCATCAATTTCCCTCTCTTAATTAAATAAATAATTTTATCTAATTAAGTCCTTTTCTCTTGTTAATTAAATCAATCTATCTGATCTAATTAACCCTATGTCCACATTTAATTAAATAATTCCCTTTATTTATTTAAATCTCTAAAAGTCTATCTATTAAATTAAATAAATTAAACCTTGTTTAATTTAAGCTAACATCATCCCCCTTTATTAAATAAATCAAAAGTCTTTATTTAATAAATCTCTAAAATCACATTCTTCTCACATTTGATTTAAATATACCCATAAATCTAAGTCAAATTTGTCACATTATCTAATCTCTCATTAAATTAATTAACCTTGAATGATTTAATTCTAATCCATGTCCCATCCTCTAGCTTTTTCCACTTGCACATGAAAATAGATTTAATTCATTTATTAAATCTCTATTTTCTTTCAACATGGCATAATGGAGGAATGTTCTCTCAAATTTGAATTTAAATCCAAGTGGGCTTTTGTCCTTCCAACAAGACTTTTATTTCACCTCACATGTCCTTTTACATTGAGCCAAGTGGCCATTACTCCATTTGACTCTTCATCTTCCTTGTCATTTCACCATTTTCAAATTTCAAATATTGCATTTATGGGCACATTCATCAAAATGTGCACATCCTTCATCCATCCATATCTTGACAAGTGGCACCTTGCCATTGGTTGAATGCTAGTCCCACAATGCTCCATTTTGGAAATTTCTCCAACTTGTAAATCTATAAATAAGAGGCTTCTTTCCTCATTTTATCATCCACAATCCAAGTAGAATTATTATAGTCATTTTGAGTTCAACCATCACTTGAGTTTTATAGCTAGGTTATGCAGATTTTATCTTCGAGTACACTTCAATCTTCAACAAAGTGGATCATATCTTCATCAAATCACCAAGGCTTGCATTAGGAGTTGGAAAAGGGCCAATTTCTACATCAAATTTGCACCACCTTTGAATAGGATTTAACATCTTTGGTTTATGTTTGTTTATGTTCTTCATTTCATTCCTTTTTCTTTACAATTCAAATGAATTTCTTGGGGAATCATGATACTATTTTGCATTTGATCTAATATGGTGTTTGTCTCTTGTTTTTGTGTAGATTTGGAATCTTGGTTCACATTTTGGTGCTAGAAGGAGGGCTTACCAGAAGTTCTAATCACATTTTTTTTACCAAATTTTGTGCTTTTTTGTTGTTTTTTGTCTACAGGAAACTCAACTGCTAACAGACCAGCATCACAGTTTAGAACTGATGAGGCTCTAGCGTCACTATTTCACACTGCTACAAACTCCAAACTTCTATGCTCTTTGTTTCTTGCCCAGAATTCTGAATCTGAAATGACATCGTTGAGTCATTTTCTCTTGCTAGAATCTTTCCAAACTTCAAAATCCACCGCTGGTTGAAATGGCGATGCCTTCGTTCTCTCTGTCCTTACTGCAAAACGATTCTTGACTGATAAGCATCACTACATATCACCGTTGAAGTTTTCAAACTTCAAGGCCATCACAGGTTCCACCACTGAAGGGAAGTAAAAAGTGAAAATTAGTTTTATGACACGTGTTTTTTTTTCAAATTATAATCATTTGGATTGTTCTCTAATTTCCTGACCTCTATTTTTTGTAGATCTAACTAATTTTCTTGTAGGTTGGCTTGATCAAAGTTGAAGAGGAAAAAAAGCATGATGACATCATTTCATGATACCAAGTGTTTTTGAACATTTTAGTGTTTGTTCAACACTCTTAGAGAATTCACTATTTCTCTTAAATAAATTGTTACCTTTCATATGCTTAGGACCTACTAGTTTTCTTTTGGGCTCTAAAAAGAACACTTTAATTTTTTCTACAAAAGAGCTTAAAATGAACTTTAGGACACAAACTTACTAGATTTCATTTGAAGCTAACAATTGAACAAGGCAATCTCCACATTTGATTTAGAGCTATAAAAAGAACTCATCATTTCTTTGAGGTTAAAATGAACAAGTGCTTGAATTGTGTGATTTTTTCTTTTGTGCATTTTGAGTGTGTATCCTCTCCCCTTGCACTTCATGCGATCTTTGGTGCAAGAGAAACACTCAAAATGCATTTTATTGGCTTGAGTCACCTTTAAGAGAGGGCTTAGTATGAGACACACCTTGAAATAGGAAACTCATAGGAAAGTTATTGCAAGAACATTTACCGGTAGGCTATATCAAAGGGTGTGAAATTGTGAGAAATTAGCATCAATTCATGCCAACAATAGACTACACCTAATCACATGCCTTAAGTGGAATGGGAATGGTTGAAGAGCCTTAAGTGGCGAAGTGGGTGAGTGTTGGTTCTAGTGTTCATGGTTTGTTGTCATTAAGAACCTTGTTTATAGTAACCAACCAGTCCATCCAACGAGTTTATCAAAGTGGTGCATTGGAAATTAGATTCAAAGAAGTTACTTGCCATGTCCAATCTTGGTTAGAATATAGAGGTTAAGACTTCATTCTTAACATACCTTTATATTTTTTCCTAGGTTGCATGTAAAATCATCTCTTCTACTACAAAGGACATGAGGCAAGCCCACCAAGAAAAATGTACCAATTGAGCTAGGATGTTATATTGCTTGTGAGTCAGTTTCAAAACACTTTGCTTGTTCGAAAACATTTGGAAACAAAAAATTAACATTTTTCATCAAAATTTCAAACCCTTTAAGAAGTAAATACAATTGACCAAATTCATGTGTTATTACTTGCCCTTGGGATTTTATCCTTAGAGGTTTCTAAACACTTGATTTATATCTCAATTTGCTTACTAAAGTTAACAATAGGTAACCCTTGCCTTGATTTCATCAAAGTCCCACATGATATATTTTCTGGAATGAGAAGAAATTGAGACATTGGACATCTAGGTTGAAAAGCTAAATTAAGAAGTGTTTGTGCTAAAAACAATCATTAAGAAAAGACTAAAAATGATTGAATCCCACACATGTGTCTTAAATGATTTCACACAAAATCAAGATCAAGAAACCAAAGGTAAAAGCTCTTAGTTTGAAAGAACACCAAAAGCGTCTCTCAACGCTATATGAATTCAAACGAAGACTGCTTTTTAACTTTTACAGAAAAGCTTGAAGAAACAGTCCCGGATTGTACTCATTTTATTACTGTCAGAATCCAACTCTTTTTTGAGAATTTGAACACCTTGTTTAGAGAAAATCATGTTCTTCAAAACTGAGGTCTTGTAAACAAGAGTCCTTTTAGGTTCACCTAGGATCAAAATAAAACTTTCATCCATCCTTCAAACATCAAATCCAAATCATCTCAACTCTTGAAAAATCTTGAAACCATCCTCCATGCTAGCTATTTTGGCACATCATTGAATCAAACTCCTAAGGGAAAATAAAAATCCTTAAAATCCTTGAAACAAAATATAAAACTATTTTGGCTATGTATGTGTAGATGCATCCTTTTTCATATGCTTAGTCAAAATTGTCATCAAATCATGTTGTTTAACTAGGTATATGTAGATGCATCCTTCTTCATATACTTGGTTGAATTAGCATCTTGTTTGAATAGGTGTGGTTAGATGCATCCTTCTCCCCACACTTACTCAAATTATCATCCTTTGAGAAAATTTACCCCCTAGATAATCATCCAATATCTTGGGATTTATTTGTTCATCATCCAAAACCAAAGCAAACTCAAATCAAGGTCAAATCCAAAAAAAAAAATCAGAATCAAAACAAAATCCAAAAACATCCAAAAGTCCTTAAAAGTCTAGCATCCCCCTCAAGATCTATCAAGAGTACAAATCATCCATATCACCCATATTTTACACATCTCCATCATCCCATCTTTGATCCTTAAAAAAAACCTAGAATTTCTCTTTTGTACCTAAGATTGAATCAATCCAAAGAATTAGAGATTCATCTCCCATATTCTTGAAATTGATCCTCATTTTATGGTTCAAAATAAATCTCAACACAAGAAGAAAATGGAAGCCAACAAAAAAACATCCACTTCAATGACCTAAGTCAAACCAACACTGAAATAAATCCTACTGGATCAAGTAACCCCATGACCAATCTTTTACTCGCTCAAGATCATCAAGAGGATGGACAAGTGGAAGACCTTACACAAAATCCTCTTGGTATGACCCAAGACGAGATCAATGAGATGGTTCAAAATCCTGAGAATCATAGGATTGTCAACATTATGATGAAAATCCATCTCCAACATTACATGCTCAAACTAGCAAAACAAGGGACTAAAATCCCTTCAGATTATGACATGAACACCATTGTCAAATTACCATCAACATCATTCATCCCCCCCATTCCAAAATATCACTCAATCCATTCCCCAAATCACATCATCAATAGGTCCAACTCAACCAATCGTTAACAAAGGGAGTGCATTTCTCAATGCATTACAAACACACCCTCTTGTAAACAATCAAGATTTGGATGCAAACACCATCTTGGGGTAGACCGTACCCAAAAATCCATTACACACATATGTTCTCCTCACTTTTCATGACCCCAATGACCCATCATCCTCATCCTTTCATGCAACACCCCAAAATTTTCTCCCCATAACCTCATAAGGAGAGGGCGACATATTTGGACCATGAGGCATTTTTTACACTACACCATTTCCTCAAGAGATTACACCCCCCACATTTCCACCACTTCCACCATTTCCACCAATATCCACATCACCTCTTGGTTTAGGACTTCCTCCTTTACCAAGCATCAATCAACAAAATCAGATCAATCCAACAAGCATCAATTAGAGAATCATTCCAAATACTTCCACCTTGCCATCGATATCACAACAACAGATGGAAACCATCCTGATAATGCAAAAAACCACCATCACATCATCAACCATCTCCCAAACATCTCAAAACATGGTCTCTCAAGGACCAACCATATTAATCACACCATCTACCACTCAAATTCCAATCATCAACACGACGGTGCCACTCATCACCACAACAAGCACTATTCCATATCCACCTCCACCACCACCACCACCAAACTCAAACACATCAACCCAATACAATATTGCATTGCAAGTCACTCAGCGGGCTGCTTATCAAAAGGAATTATAGAAAATCCAAAACTGACAGGCTGCATAGCTAGCCACTCAGCAAGCCACCCAAGCTACTCAAACCGCACAACAAGCACTAAAAGAACAAAAAGCACAACAGGCTGCACAAGCCTAAGCCTTATTCCAACAACAACAAGCCACTCACGCTGCACAGGCGGCACAAGATGCTCAAGCCGCACAAATTGCACAAGTTGTCACTGAAGCACAAGCATAGGTTCAAGCCCAAGTGCAAGCCCAAGCTTAGGCACAAGCCCAATACCAAGCCCAACAAGCTCAAGCACAAGCGCAAGTGCAAGAATAGGCTCAAGAACAATATCTTGCACAATAACAAGCAACCCAACAACAAGCATATCAACAAGTGCTAAAGAAATACCAAGAATAGCAAGAAATAGCTCAACTAGCAGCCCAATAACAAGCATATCAGCAAGTGCTAAAGCAATACCAAGAATAGCAAGAAGCAACTCAACTAGTAGCCCAACAACAAGCATTGTTGGTGCAACAACAACAACAAGCTCAACAATAGGCAATACTAGCACAACAACAACAAGACCAAAAACAAGTGTTGTTGATACAACAAGTACAAGCATACATTGGCTCACTAGAATGTGCAAATACCATCCATTAGCATACCAACCAACCCACCCATCCAGTCGAGAATTGAACCACCTCAAAACACTTTCATCCCACCCCCTAATCACAAAAATGATGTAGCAACACAAATCAAGTTACTTTCACAACAGGTACTTGATCTCCAATAAGGGAAAACCATAAAAACACCTAGCAACTTGTGTCCTTACCCTTTCGACAGAAGCTTGTAATGAAACCGTTCACAAAGGGATTTTAAATCCCCAAATTCAATAAATATTGTGGGATGGGAAACCCTGAAGATCACATCAGGGAATTCCAGGTTCACTGCATGGAAGTCGCATATGACGATACCTATCTAATGCGGCTATTTCCTAGAAGCTTGGCTGGCCATGCCATGGAGTGGTTTTCTCGACTTCCTCCAGGCATAAATAATTTCCAATAATTCATAGATGCATTCATCAAAACCTACACATTCAACATTGGTATGGATGTTAGTGTTGAGGAACTATCAGCTCTAAAACAAGGTAAGAACGAATCATTTTCTTATTTCTTACAACGATGGTGAACCAAGGCCAATTAGAGCAAATGGGTCATGCCAAAGGAACAAAAAGTGTGAACCATCATATCCAATCTTGAGGGAACCTTGGATTTTCATCTTAAAGTGCAAGGAATTACCACATATGACCAGTTGATCTCCAAGACGCTCAACATCGAACGAGCCCTTGTGACACAACTCGGAGGATCACCCGCATATCCCGAACAACAAAACAATCGCACATCCACAAGTTACAATGACAAACCTAACACATGGGAAAGGAACAAAAATTTCACAAATGATGGTGTGGTTGATGCTAAGGTCATAATTAGTGCTCCAAGGAAAAACACCCAAAACTATCAACAACTGTAAAACAATGATCGCAACAACATTCAAACCAATGCAGTATCACAACACCAACCAATCAAAAATCAAGTGATCAACAACATCAATGATAAAAAGGGATCACCCTAGCAAAACAATAATTCCCCCAAGTGGAAATACACTACCCTTGGGGAACCACTCGAAGTCATCATGAAGACATTGATAAATGAAAACCTCATCAAGGCTCCCACCTATGAGAATTACCAGGAACCAGATGTCAAACCACCCTGGTACAATGAAAATGAGCTCTTTGACTTCCACAAAATCAAAGGACATACCACTAACAACTAAATGAGGTTGAAGAACCTAGTCCAAGACCTCATTAATCAAAAATTCATAAACAGTTGGAAATCATAACCTCAAAATATACACGAACCCGATGCCAAACCATAGCAACAAAGGAAAAAATAACAACGACAAGGGGAAGGGTATCTTCAAGAGCATGAATCATGTGTATGACCATGTTTTCGCATCCTTGGATGACTACTGCACTACCATCACCATCAAAGGAGCCCATGCCAATTGTGGAGTCACCAGAAGAGGCGGGAAAATTACCATTGCAGGGTCATCTTAGTGAAATAGAGCACCCACATCCAACTCAAGATCTATTCCCAATGGCTACAATGTCCATGATCAGCTTAAAAGAACCCCAACACAAATCTTCATCATGGAGCTACTAAAAATTTCATCCACCCACAAGAAGATCCTTGAAGAAGCATTAGCCTCATCAACTATCTCTGCGGATCTTGATATGGAACAATTTCAAGCTATGGTCGAAAACATCATTACACCCAACCTCCTCACATTTTCTGATCAGGATTTTCTGGCTCAACCATCTCATAATTGTGCACTCCATCTAGAAGCCCTAGTGCATACAAAATAAATTTAAGCGAGTCTTGGTGGATGGGGGTGCAGGTTTGAACATTTTTTCCCTCAAGCTCATTAAGAATCTAAAAATCTTTGAGGATTCCATCGACAAAGGAAAAGACATAACAATTAGAGCATATGATGATCAAGAAAGAGTGTCCCAAGGCACAATTCAAATCCATATTCAAGTAGGTCCATCTATCATGGAAACTACCTGTCAGGTCTTGGACCTCGACCCTCCTTATAACATTCCCCTAGGATGTCCATGGATCCATGCAATGCAAGCAGTAGCATCAACCTTCCATCAATGTGTCAAATTCACATATGAAGGACAAGAGGTCACCATCCATGGATATCCTGAACCACTCTCTTACTGTAAGAACGTAGAGGAAAAATACTAAAAAATACCTCAAGTGCCTAAAAATGATGAAGGCCCATCAACACCATACATTGATCCAACCACTCTCGCTTCCACTTCTACGATAGAGACACTCGCCACTCTCACCATCCCCACCATCTTTGATATAAAATTCATCATCCAAGACCATGGTTGCGGAAATTATACAATTCCCAAAAATGCTTTTGTGATAGGAGAGTTACCACAATCTCCTAGATCACAAGGATGACCGCAACCAAATGAGGCTTCCACATCCCAAACATCCATTGAAGACTATCCCAACTTAAAAAGTTGGGATGATCTCGACCGAGAAGTAATAGAGGAGGACTCATCCCACCTCCTATATAAAGAAAATAGACCAGCAGCTGGTTTACCAATGGATGATAGTAGTAAAGGTCTTCAAATGATGCTCACAATGGGCTATGACATAAACCAGAGGCTTGGAAAAAATGACAACTGGCTTCTAATACCCATCATTATAGAGACGCGAATGAGAAATATTGGCCTTGGATGTACCCCTCTGAGTATAACCATATGTGTCTGAAATCCCCTAGTTAGGAAGGTCAGAACTCCTTAGCAAACAACAACTAAACTACGCTTACATGTTTCTACAGGACAAGTTATAGACAACTTCACATTTGACATAACTGATGTCTATAGCAGTAGTGATGATGTGGACCCCATAACCAACCTAACTAGGATTTTTGAGGACACCACCCTTCTCATGATTAGCACCCTATCCTATGTTTCTGAAAACCAACCCCACGAAATCCATCTAGTCTACCCCCAACTCATTGATCACAACCAACGAGGACCGCCAATTCTTGACACATTCAAAAATGATGAGGCACTCTCAAAATTCATGGGACTGGAGGATAATATTCCATGTGGGGATCACAAAGAATGTTTCATCATCGAGCTAGATACACATGCATATTATGGGGAAATGATTGAATCCCTCAGTCGCAAAAGCTAAAAACTGAGAATAATCTCTAGGTCCTTGAGTGAAAACCACACTATGGCACTCTCTGACCTGAAAATAGGAAAAATAAAGGACACATCCAATGGTAAAAACCTCTTTGAGTTGCCCTAGGATGGGGAATTCAATCTTCCTCTCAGAGCTCTCCATCAGGAAAATTAGCAGTCTTAGCCAAAAAATGAAATCTAGTTAACTTAGGAATAGAGGAGACCCCACACATCACATTCTATGCAGAGTCATTACTATTAGAGGAACAAGAGCTCTTAGAAACCTTCTTGAGGGAAAGGAAAGTTAACTTTGCATGGAGCTATGCGGAGATTCCTGGGCTCGATCCAGAAATTGTAGCTCATCACCTAGTAGTCTATCCTGAAGCAAAACCTGTTAGACAAAAACTCAGGAAAATGCATCCCCAAATAGCATTGCTAGTCAAAATGGAATTGAAAAAACTACTTGATGTAGGATTCATATGACCAATTGACTACCCCAAATGGGTATCCAATTTGGTTCCTATTTCAAAACTAGATGGGGGCATCCGAATCTACACAAATTTGAAGGACCTAAACAAAGCATGTTCGAAAGATGACTTCCCATTACCAAAAATTGACATGATTGTGGACATGACAATAGGGCATGAAATGCTTTCTGTGATGGATGGTTTCTCAGGGTACAACCAAATAATGATCGCCAAAGAAGACCAACACATAATGGCCTTCACTTGTCCATGGGGGACTTACTACTGGAATATGATGCCATTCGGTCTAAACAATGCTAGGGCCACCTACCAAAGACCAATGATGCTAATACTTCATGAAATAATCCACAAAACTATTGAATATTACATTGATGACATACTAAAATCCAAAAATCAGAAAGATAACATAGCAACCTTGAGTGCTATCTTCGACAGGCTAGAGGAGTACAAGATCTGCTTAAATCCAAAGAAGTACATCTTCAACGTACAGTCAAGAAAGCTACTGGAATACATAGTGTCAATGAGGGGTATTGAAATAGATCCAACAAAAGTGAAAGAAATCTTAGAGATGGAGGCACCTAAAACATTGAAATAGTTGAGAGGTATCCAAGGCAGGCTTCAATCCATCCACAGATTTATAGCACAACTGGTAGATAAGAAAAACCCCTATTCTCACCTACTTCACAAGGGAGTAGCATACAAATGGGATGAAAAGTGTGAAGAAGCCTTCAAAAAAATCAAAGAATATTTGCTCACACCTCTAGTCCTCATGCCACCGATCCCAAGAAATCCATTGATCCTTTATATGCCAGCAACAACAACAGCCCTTGGAGCTCTCCTAGCTCAGCACGATGAAAATGGGACAGAAAGGGCCATCTATTATATCAACACAACAATGGTTGGGCATGAGTTAAACTACCCATTCATTGAAAAAGCATGTCTAGCAATTGTTTTCACTTCACAAAAAATTAGACATTACATGTTGTCACACAAAATTAAACTCATCGCCAAAATTGATCCCCTCAACTACCTATTGTCAAAAGCAATGCTCATAGGAAGGATGACTAAATGGGTAATGATACTATTAGAGTACGCCATTGAATACGTGGAACAAAAAGTAATCAAAGGCCAAGTCATCATAGATCAACTTGCAAAAGTACTAATCTATTTAGAGAATCCACTTATATTAGAGTTTCCCGAAAAATCCATCTTCAATGTTAGCATAGCTGACAATTTGAAACTCTAATTTTATGGATCCTATACACAGCATGGATCAGGAGCCAGTGTTTTCTTCATCACCCCATAGGGGGATTGTATACCTAGATCCTACAAATTGTCATTCCCCTCACCAACAACATTGTGGAATACGAGGCTTTAACCATAGGTCTCAGAATAGTAATCTGGTGGCACATCATGACTCTCAAAGTATATGGTGGCTCCCAGCTGATAATAAACCAAGTGAATGATGAGTACCAAACAAAGGATGATAATCCGACTCCATACAAGACATTGGTAGAGAGCCTTAAAGAATCATTCATTGATATTAAATTTGAGCAGATTCCTAGAGCCAACAATAGAGCAGCAGATGCCATGGAAATGATTGGATCCCTATTGGTCATCCCTCGCAATGTCCCAAAACATGAATTATTGGTAGAACAACTTCTTGTACCTGCATTGAAGGTAGCAGAGTTAGAATATGTGTGAAAAATCATTGGTCTCAGTGATCCCTGGTACCATGACATTTATACTAATTGCGAATAGGGGTCCTACCTACTGACTTACCCTTAAGCCTAAATAAAACCTTTGTCATGAAAGCATCCCAGTTTGTCATCCTAGGAAACACACTTTACCGTGGGAGCATAGAAGGAACCCTATTACGTTGTCTAAATGTTGAGGAGGCATTGACTGCCTTAACTGAGGTGCATAATGGTATTTGTGGTTCACACTCGAGCAGAATGACCTTGGCCAAGAAATTTTTGAAGATGGGGTATTATTGGCCTACAATGGAAAGAGAAGCACATGACTACATCAAAATATGCCTACAATGTCAGTAGCATGGGGACCTCATCCATGCTCCAGCTCAATAGCCTCATCCCATCATCACACCATGGCCCTTTTCGCAATGGGGACTTGATCTCATTAGAAAAATAACTCCCACCTCATCCAATGGCCACAAGTTCATCATAACTGCCACTAAGTATTGTACAAAGTGGGTGGGAGCCATCCCCATGACATACATCATTGGAAATTAGATTTCAAAGTTCATCCTAAACTACCTCATATGCCAATATGGTGTTCCCAAAGCTATTATATTAGATAATGGGACACCCTTCAAGAATTAGGATGTTCATGACTTATGTGAAAAATTCAAAATCCAACATTGCTTTTCCCCTCCATACTATCCCCAAGGCAATGGCTAGGAAAAAGCCACTAATAAAAACATCCTGAAGATCCTAAAAAAGATAGTCAATGATGTAGGTCATGACTGGCATCTACAACTAAATCCTTCCCTCTGGGCCTATTGAACCAGCACCACACACCAACAAGTTCCACCCCCTTCTCCCTGGTCTACAGATCAGAAGCCATCCTACCCATTGAGATCGAGCTCCCATCACTAAGAATATCACTGCAAAACCTCATCACGGATAAAGAATATAGAGTATCAAGACTAAATGAGATGGAGCTACTCGATGAGTGGCGTATGGACTCCTTGAATCATTTGCAAGTCTATCAAAACTGACTCAAGAGGAGCTATAACAAGAAGATTAGAAGCAGGACTTTCCAAGTCAGAGAATTGGTACTAAAAGAGAATCAGAAGAACACCCCAAACTCAAATAGCAAAGGAAAGTTTGAACCAAATTGGTTTTAGGACCATTTGTCATCATAGCGAGCTATAAGTCAGGGGCATATCAGTTATCAACACCCGAAGGGGAACCTCTGCTAGAGCCCATGAACAACTCCCATCTCAAAAAGTTTTATGCCTGATCCTTCAAGGTATAGAACTAAAAAATTCAAAAAAAAATTTAGAAAAATGTCCTAAAAAAATGGTTACTCTGATGAAAACCTAGCCAACAGGCATCTTGGTGACAAAAAAAAAAAGAGAGAGCAAAAATATCCAAAAAACTACATTAGAAAATGGGTCAAAAACAGTAAATAGAAAAATCGTCCTCTAGTGAAAACCAATTCGGTGGCACTTTGGGCAAGTACCTTGGTGAAAACCTAGCAAATAGGGGCCTTGTGTAAATAAGCACTTTTCATCCACTAGGATCTCCACGGCTTGTTCAGCATCATCCATCCATCAGGCTTCCATCATCCATCACATTCCATATCTCCATCCATCACCCATATGTTTTGCATCTGCATCATAGCTTGGTCATGTGTTCATGTCATGATCCCTCCCAGTACTACTTGGCCCATTCTCAAGGTTAGTTTGTCATGCCTTTATTAGAGTAGTCTATCACTTCACACTGGGGGCATGTTCTCCTCGGATCAGATTCATGTATATTCTGAAGGTCCTAAAATTAGAAAATACAAAAACATCAGAAAATTAAAAAATCCAAAAACATTCATAAAATCCAAAAAATCCAAAAACATTCAAATCATATCAAAATCTAAAAAAAATCCATAAAGTCAGTCAAAAAGTCAAGAAATGGAATCATCTTGTCGAACTATGGGTCTCTGAGCCTTGAATGTAGGCAAGGTTGATCTTTGATCATCCCCTGAGACACTTAGGTCAATCCTCTAGGAATCCGTCATAATAAACTGGCAATCCATTTGTTCATATCTCATCAATAATCAAGCGTGTCGGTCGAACTATGTGGTCTTTGCATGTATAACATAGGCAAGGCTAATCTATTGATCAGCCCCCAAGGCCCCTAGGATAGGTCCTTAGGTTAGTCTCTTGGTCAAAATCTCAGAAAACCCCAAAACATTTGAAAATCAAAAATCAAAACATTTGAAAAATCTCAAAAAATACCAAAAATAGCCTCAAAAACATTGCAAAACATCCAAATATTTGAAAAAATCCATCCGTCTCATCCCGCTTTCAACTGCAATAAACATCACTCACAAATCAATCATCATCATCCTCAACCTTTGGTAAAACAATTGGAAACAAGTCTAGCAGGTCAAAAGTGAAAAATCAATCATCAAAATCTTAAGTCTAGGACACTACCTAAACAAGTTAGTCAACTCTTTGTGTCAATAGCCTATCATCCAATCAGTCCCATATCAAATAATCCAATATCATCATGTCCTAGGATGCATCCTTCCTACAATGGACATTGACATCAGGTATCACTGTAGTTCAGTCTCGGCTAGCGGTATGAAAAACATTAGCTTGTTTGTTTACTTTATCTTTGTCTTTTGATTTATCTTATTGCGCTTATTCCAAGGACCTCTCGATGATGTTCGAAAAAAAGGATTTAGAGAGATAGGAATGGATGAACAATCATTATCTTTTATCTGCTATGCTTTTTGGATATTTTTGTAATATAACTTGGTCATTCGTGCTTTGCTTGGTTTGTAGGGAAGATGTTTTAGGTGTCTTGTTGACCACATAGGAAGGCTTTCTTCCTATGTTTTGGCCTGAGATACTTGAAATATCTAAATTGCACTCTGAAAAAGGTTTCGTATGCTAGGAGTGAATAGAAATACTCCGATCTGACTATTGATTCAAAGTCCATCACACTAGGTGCAATGCCATCCTAGTTCTTCATACCTTGATGCATCGTGCCTGCGTGTGTTATCAAACATAAGGTAATTATCCCTTTGAAAATCTCAACTCCATGAGAAGAAATCATCATCATCATCATCTCATGTCTTGTTGGAATCTTTGGTTTCTTCTATCTCTTGCTTTTCGCACTAACATGGTATCATGACAGTTAATTGATTCATCAATCATTGTTGCATCCATCCTGCATCCATAAATCGTGAACATATCATATCATATAGAAATAGTAGATCACATTGCATACATTGCATTTCCATAATCCACGTAATATAGATTTATTATTCTAAGCATCTAATCATTTAGAACATTTACATCCATAAAAAAAAATATTTTCATCCATCATACCATTTACATCCATAACATATATAAGCATATATAACACTATCACATACACTATCATAGCATCTGCATAGCATAACATTTGCACCATCCATAAATAATCATCATAAAAAAGTACATTAAAAGATAAGGAAAAGGAAATGCATCCATTCATCAACATAATCATTGCATCACATCATAGCAGCATAACATCATATATCACATTGCACAACATTTACAAATAAAAATCCATCCATAAATGCATCACATGTCATAATCGAAGAAAAACCATCATGTCATATATCATCAAATGTACTATCATGATACAAAAAAAATGGATCAAATAGCAGGTATATAAATACAAAATGGCCCATCAGGCTATCAAAAACAAGCCCATGGGGCACCAAAAAGTATCTCGTCTCTGATCAAAATAAAGGCCTAGCCCTGCTGGCTACTACCCTTGTCACTTGCTCTATCCCCGTGGCCCTTTGAAGGTCTGTGGCTAGTCCTCTATGAGAAATCGGGAGCTCGTCCTACTCTTGGCACAACCTGATGATAATGCATCCTGTAGTAATCAACCTCTCGAATGACCTCCCTGTATGACTGAAGTGACACTATGTTCTGGGAGGAGGAAGTAGACATGCTCTCAAATTGCTACTGATGACCCATCTCAACCATTGCCTATAACTCTGCGGCTTGCCTCTACAAAATGGCCTGATCCCACTCGGCCCTAGCCTGATCCCTCTCTACCATCAAAACCTATACTTGGTTTGTAACTGTAAAATATGCCCGTTTCTCAGATCTAGCTATAGCAGTGGCTTTGCCTGATCCTGAACTGGATGATCTGGTGTCAGCCCTCTAACTCCCTCATCCTATCCTCCTCAGCCTCATCGTGCCCCCTGCCTCTCACTCTCTGTCAAGTAGATGGTGTACCTAGAACTGTCAATCTCAAGGGTGGCCTAAACTAATATATGTATGCCTGTGTAACCCCTAGATCTACCTCTCCTTGGTCATATGGCCATAGTTGGGCCACCAACTATCTGAAGCTTTTGACTGCCTCATGAGAAGGTATGTACCACCCCGAATAGCCTTGGCTCCCTTTCCTCACAAATATGGCCATGTACTAATCATCTGGCCAGTCATGAGCCTCTCCAAACTATTGTTGCACCCTCCCTGAGAGGTACATCTCAATCATAGTATGCTCCTACCCCTACATCAAGCAGTCTTGGTGAGCAAAGAATAGCTACTGTACATCATTGAACCAACCTGGCTGTCCAAGGAATGACCGCCATCTGAATACTCACAAATCGTCAAGGACCCTCCTCCAGTGAGGAATCTCGTGTTGTCCTATGTGTGTAAATGAAACACCCCATTTGTATGGCTACACCACCAAATCATCTGGCTCCATCAAAACTAGGACAACTCTCATATGAAGCACTGGGATGTGCTCCCATACCTAGATGTGTAGGAGTGTGACTCCCACTCCAAGTGCCCTGCCATCCAAATAGGAAAACTCGTGAAGATCTCTGTAAAGAGAGGCTAGTAGAACAAGCCCCTAAGCAAAAAGTGTCGGTCACCGTCGAATCATTTGCGCCCAAGGAAGCCCCTATCCTAGACTGAAATATTGGCCCCACCAATCTAGGGCAACAAGATCTAATATGATCGATGCAATCGCTAAACGATAGGGTGAAGTGAGAGAACTATGGTGTTCTAGCTCGATCTGACCCTCATCGAATACAATCTCATTAGTGTCCAGGATGGCATAGTAGTCCTCCCTCCTAGCATCCATGTCATAAATGACCCACTCACCATGAATGGGTAATCTCAAGATCTGCCACACATCCTCCAATGTGACTGTGGCCTCACCCATCGAAAGGTGAAATGACGAGGTCTCATTGTGCCATCTCTCGACAAGTGTTGTCATCATGACTAGGTGTTTCCACATAGGAGTTGCATAGGCGATGTACCAAAGTACCATCTCTCTGAGCTACTCCTGGTCTTGCTTGGACAAATCTGTCAAAAGGCCAAAAATCTCTCGAGACTTGTTCTCACATGAATAGATCTCCCTCGCCTCCTCCTATATCAGGAAAGTCACCATATTAAAAATTCATTGAAAAAAATCATGATCATGGCTTGTCTCAGCATCCCAGACTGACCCTAGCATTGCTTCCTGTGAAGGCGGTGTAGTTTGAAATTTGCAAACTATGCTGCTAGAACCTTCAAAGTCCTAAACTGCATCGTGACAGTCCAGTTTGTAATAGCGTCAAAATTTAGCAAGAAACCCTAATTCTAAAGTGCACCGTGGTGGTGCACCTGGCAATGGCGGCTCAATTTGGATTTTAACCCTAAACTCCACTGCGACATCACTATTTGCAACTGTAGTACAGTTTGAGGCCGAGCAACGCAGTTTAAAAATGTTGAGCAATGCAATATGGCACCACACCTAGAGACCTAGTTTTAAATGCATTAAATGAGCACAAAAAATGGAAAATAAGCTTGGGTCAAGTTGACTCACCAGTGATCCAGTGTTGGGAAGTCTCTTGTACATCTGGACTCGGTCAAAAATGTGCATTAGGAGTTGTCGTTGTGCCATCTCGTCAGAGTGTCAAAACTCAAGGTTGTAGAATCTCTTAAGGATGAATGTGAAAATGAATTGGAAGTGGCCCCTCAAGGCCTATTTAAGCCTAAAAATTAGGGGGTTTTGGCCCTATTTGGCTGTCTTGTTAGGGTTTTAGAACCCCCCATTTCTTTTTTGTTCATCTGAAGGCTGTTTTGCACCATTTTTTGTGTTTTACCTCAATTTTTGGCCTCCTGGAGCCTTTATGGACATGTCGGGCACCTTGTCCTCTTTTTTCATGAGATCACCCAAAAAATTAGAATTTTTGTCCGATCTCTCGAGGGGGCCTAGTATATCGGCATATTTCTCTAACCGAAGCAGCACTGGGGAAAATTTTAAAATTAGAAAATTTTAGCATTTGATCAAGACAATTTATTGTTTGAACCAAGGTAACGAGTACTTTGCTTCAAAGAGGGGTAAAATGTAGACATAGAAAATATACCGACATACTTGATCTCGACTATTAACACTAATTCATCCTATATCATCCCTAAGTCTAACCATTTAATCAAATACCTTTATTTGATTAAATTCATCAATTTCCCTCTCTTAATTAAATAAATCATTTTATCTAATTAAGTCTTTTTCTCTTGTTAATTAAATCAATCTATCTGATCTAATTAACCCTATTTCCACATTTAATTAAATAATTCCCTTCATTTAATTAAATCTCTAAAAGTCTATCGATTATTAAATTAAATAAATTAAACCTTGTTTAATTTAAGCTAACATCACCCCCTTTATTAAATAAATCAAAATTCTTTATTTAATAAATCTCTAAAATCATATTCTTCTCACATTTGATTTAAATAAACCCATAAATCTAAGTCAAATTTGTCACATCATCTAATCTCTCATTAAATTAATTAACCCTTTATTAATTTAATTCCAATCCATGTCTCATCCTCTAGCTTTTGCCACTTTCACATGAAAATAGATTTAATTCATTTATTAAATCTCTATTTTCTCTCAACATGGCATAATGGAGGAATATTCTCTCAAATTTGAATTCAAATCCAAGTGGGCTTTTGTCCTTCCAACAAGACATTTATTTCACCTCACAAGTCCTTTTGCATTGAGCCAAGTGGCCATTACTCCATTTGACTCTTCATCCTCGTCATTTCACCATTTTCAAATTTCAAATATTGCATTTATAGGAACATTCATCAAAATGTGCACATCCTTCATCCATCCATCTCTTGACAAGTGGCACCTTGCTATTGGTTGAATGTTAGTCCCACATTGCTCCATTTTGGGCATTTCTCCAACTTGTCAATCTATACATAATAGGCTTCTTTCCTCATTTGATCATCCACAATCCAAGTAGAATTATTATAGTCATTTTGAGTTCATCCATCACTTGAGTTTTTATAGCTAGGTTATGCATATTTTATCTTGGAGCACACTTCATTCTTCAACAAAGTGGATCATATCTTCATCAAATCACCAAGGCTTGCATTAGGAGTTGGGAAAGGGCCAATTTCCACATCAAATTGGCACCAACTCCCCCAAGAGATTAAGAATTTTCTTTGTATTTGAATAGGATTTAACATCTTTGGTTTATGTTTTTTTATGTTCTTCATTTCATTCCTTTTCTTTACAATTCAAATGGATTTCTTGGGGAATCATGATACTAACTTGCATTTGATCTAATATGGTGTTTGTCTCTTGTGTTTGTGCAGGTTTGTAATCTTGGTTCACACATTCTAATACATCTAATATCCTAAAGATTCATTTTGGAATCTCTAAATTATCAGACATATCAGTTATATACTGTGCATCATATTTGCAACATTTTCATTACAGAATTTTGTGCACTAACCCTTAAAACTCCCAACCACAATAGCAATGATCAACCATCATTTTATATGTATAGAAAATTACACATATACTCTAGTGAATCTTCATCAAAAATTCCAAATGAAGGTATGTGCAGGATCATGATGGGCCAAAAAGTGGCGATATGATGGGTATGTGTAGGGTATGTGGCTGACGACCTTTTTTTTTTTCCAAAAATTGATGAAATGAAAAGGGTTTTTAAAGGATTTTCTCATCTTTCCACGAATATAAATTTTTCTTTACTTTTAATTTAATAAATAATTATTATTCATTTTCTATTTGAATTACGACTAAAGTCCTGATTGATAGGTTGATTGAAAAATATCTATATCTTTCAAATGGTATCACATTTTTTGAATCCAAAACATGCATCACATTCTATGCTTCGTATAATATAGGATTAAAAAAAATAAAATTGAATTTAATAAAGTTTTGACCAAGTTAAGGTGGTCAGACATACAAGTTTTTATATATTTTTTAAGTTGTAAGAAAAAATTCATAATTAATTATTTACTTGGGAAAAAATTATAAAAAAATATGTATCACATCCGGACATGAGTCCTCTACTTATATCTAAAATATTATAAAAAATTATTATCATTTTATTGTGGTTAGGGTGGTCAGACAGACACCTACTTATTTTTTCCTTGAAATTTAAGTACTATTGCGTTGAAATTTCAAATTTTCACCAAATAGATTTTATTTTTTTAAATAAACCTAGTAGTTTAGAAATTATATTCAATTTACTATAGATTCTATTCTTACATATTTTTGAAATAATATAGATAACTTATTCAAATTTTTACATCAACTTTCCTAACTCTAATATTTCTAATTTTTCCACCACTTAAGGGCCTTATTTTTCCATGATGATCCTACACATATCGATCAAAAATGATCGCAATAACTATTTTTCGTCAAGATACCTGAATGCATTAACCCTTTATCTATTTGCTAAAGAATAATCAAGGGTTTCAAAGTAAAACAATGTCATTAACCTCAGAATCTGAAAAATTGGTGTCTTAACAAAATGTCTTAAAGCCTGTAAAAAAAAATTACTTTAATACCTATTTATGGAGGAAGATAAACAAAAAAATACTAGAAGAACCAATTCAAAACTACCCAGCTGAAGACCTCCATCTACAAGCTCTGTCACTTCTGTTTCCAACTTCCACAATCAATAATCATCCAACTTCCATAGTTGACACTCATTCTCTTAATCAAAATACTAACAAGTTACATATTCTGCAGACAAACAAAATGTCCATGGTGGCTAGGGTTCCACTCAAAGTATTTTGCCCTAGTTTTTCCTTCTTTTCAAGTCTTTCAAAGACTTTACACAAAACATAATCATTTGAAATCCACAACCTTTCTAATCAATACTACCAAATAATAATTCTGCTAAAAACACTGACACAATAATAACAACTAAGTCAAATATAGCTACCAACTGCAATGATAAAATTTCAATATCACATGTTTAATGTGATCAAAACTAAGCACCAAAACAAAAATTCAGTTACCAAATATTTTTAAAAATAACTTTAAACTTTAATATGCCTGACTACATTGGTTTGCCTCATGTTTCAATATGCCCAACAAGGGCTGATTTTTCTTTGCTTAATAAAAGTTCCATGTCTCTTAAGTGCCCGACACCATTTATTGTGTAAATTGCAGATATTTCAATATCCTTAACATAGGTCATATCAACTATGAGATCCTTAAAAAAATATAAACCAATATAATACAATGAAATACAAGTTGTCCAAAGTCATATGACTTTCTATGCTTTATGACACCATGAATAAATGTCTTGAAGACCCCTTTAGAAAATTAATCAATGAAGAGAATATATACAAGTGACTTGAACTTGTAATCTAAATTTTCTTGTAAACTTGTATTTTTTGTGCAAATATAAGAAGTGCCACTCATATCACATTTGAACTATCAACCTAAGTGAAAAAAAATGCACAAATGTATAAATAAGTGTATACCTCAAAAAGAATCTGATTTGTGATTTGAAATCATGAAAAGAATAAACTTGACTTGTAGCACCCTATTCAATGATCAAATGTATATTATGCCAACCATGACAATCAACCAATCCAGTGATTCTAAACAAGTAAGCAAGTGTCATCATGTATACCATACTGAATATACCTGTGGCAATCATTGTGACATGTAGTCTTTGAGGAATCAAACTATTGAAACACAAGTAATAAACATTGTCAACCTCAACAAATGTATATATATCAAAGATATAAATGAATATGAACCCAATGAACTTCCTTGGGAAATATATCATGTAAGTGCATAACATCAATGTGTGAAATCAAAATGAATACCAAAGGACTACATAATCAATTTTGACATCAAGGACAAACCAATAAACAACTAAAATCCAACTGAAAGCCAACAAAATCCCCCTTCTCCTTGATGGAAAAACACATATCATCTCTCCCCCTTTTTGCCTCAATGACAAAGACTGAAAGAAGAGAATGTGAGATGCCAATAAACAATTGAAAGGCCAACCAACTAACCAACCATCTGAAAGAAGAAATCAAGAATCAAAGACTATCAACATATCATTACTTCAAATAACTCTGTCATATGTCTCCTTGTGTTAATCACATGAGCAAACACAATATATTCGCATCCACAACAATCAAATAACCTGTCTACCAACTATATATACAATGTTACCAGTATGAATAACTATCTTCCAAGGAATCAACTATGACAACATCAAAAGTATTATGAAATTCTCCTCCTTAATTGAGATAACAAAGAAAACAAGACATTAAAGTGAAAAATGTAACTTCAAACACTTATCAAGAGGGTACCATGCTACCAAAATAAGAAGAATACAATCTGATCATTATACTTGCAAATAATGATCCCTGTATCATTGTCAAGATAGAAAACTTGTGGCCTATCACCTACTCAAGCAATGACACTTCCCCTGGAAACAAGTTTCATACAAAAACTGACATATCATTGAAATAGTAGTAGGAATATTAATCAATCTTATCACCTACAAAATCACCCACAAGTCAATATATTCAAATCTCCATCTGTGTCATGTAGGAAAGTATTTTCCAAATCACTATTAGTATAAAGTATAGTCCTCTTATGAATCATACTATAATGGCAAGTGCAGACCAGTAAACCATGATTGTCACCGTATCTGCATGAAGAATCTTTACCTTATCTAACCTTTGCACCAGAAAGACCTTGTAAGAGCTAATCACTATTACAACAACTTGTGAAATATTCAAGATCATAGATGCACAAATATTTTACTATTTCAGATATAAAAGCTCACTTCAAGACATCAAATCCATAAAACATCAAACAATCATTCACCCATAAAGACTACACCATCACTCAAAGGTTTGCATATGCATAAAATTTGTCACCTCAAAGAAGATAAGTCAGATACCAGCAAGAAATATGCAATGGATCCACTAACCATCAATGCATAAAATGCCAAAATATCATTAGATAATTGAATAGTCAATAAATTACTGCATATTTCTCCCTTTGAATCCATGAACTAGAGAAATTTATTGAATATGAATGAAATATCTCAATAAAAGCCTTTGAACATCATAAAGAATAAGAATATAGTTCAATATGTGACTAATTAGTACTTCCCAAGAGTTGTATGTACCAAACAAGTAGATGCCACCTGTCAAGGTCATGAAATTTCCATGTTGTCTTGAATATACTATCCTTTCACTGAACATTACTCTGATGATGTTCTTGACACCTAGCAACCACCTTATCAGCAGTGAGAGTAATGATGCCAATATTAATCCAGGAACAATAAACAAGCCCAAATTCAAACCTCCATGGCTATGATGATCAATCAAAGACTTATTCTGAAGAAAGTGTCACACTATTGCACTATCCCTGACTCCCTAGAAAGATCATTGTAAATATTGTCATTCTTCCACAATCTAATGAAGATAATAGAATAAAAAAACATATATTTTTAATGCAAAATGTTTCATGTTGCCAAGATAGAAGAGCATCTGATCACTATTATTGCATGAAGTGACTTACCATGCACTGTTTGACAACTCACAAAATAACATCACACAAAACAACATCACACAATGAAACAAACAAATTCACTGTCCCAAAACAAGCATTCACTGCCACATGCAAATATGACTATTCACTATTCCACGTATAAAGAACATTGAACCAACTATGTTCTACTCATTTGAAAACTTTGAATCAAGTTCCAACTATGGGGTATGTGTAGGATCATCGTGGAAAAAATAGGCCCTTAAGTGGCAAAAAATCAGAAAAATCAGAGTTAGGCAACTTGACGTAAAAATTTGAATAAGTTATCTATATTATTTCAAAAATATGGAAGAATAGAATTTATAGAAAATTGAATTTAGTTTCTAAACTACTAGGTTTGTTTAAAAATAAATAAAAATCTATTTGGTGAAAATTTGAAATTTCAATGTCGTAGTACTTAAATTTCATGGATGTCTGGTTAAAATAGGCCCTTAAGTGGCAAAAAATCAGAAAAATCAGAGTTAGGCAACTTGACGTAAAAATTTGAATAAGTTATCTATATTATTTCAAAAATATGGAAGAATAGAATTTATAGAAAATTGAATTTAGTTTCTAAACTACTAGATTTGTTTAAAAATAAATAAAAATCTATTTGGTGAAAATTTGAAATTTCAATGTCGTAGTACTTAAATTTCATGGAAAAATAAGAAGTAGATGTCTGTCTAACCACCTTAACCACAATAAAATGATAATATTTTTTTATAATATTTTCGATATAAGTAGAGGACTCATGTCTTGATGTGATGCATATTTTTTTGTAATTTTTTTCCAAATAAATAATTAATTATGATTTCTTTACTACAACTTTTAAAAAATATAAAAAACTCGTATGTCTGACCACCTTAACTTGGTCCAAAACTTCATGAAATTTTATTTTTCCTTTTGTAATCCTAATAGTATGTGAAGCATAGAATGTGACACATGTTTTGGATTCAAAAGATGTGATACCATTTGAAATCTATAAATGTTTTTCAATTAGTCTATCAATCAAGACTTTAGTCATGATTTGAATAGAAAATGAATAATAATTACTTATTAAATTCAAATTAAAGCATAATTTATATTGGTGGAAAGATGAGAATCTCCTTCAAAAACCCTTTTCATTTCATGAATTTTGAGTAAAAAAAAGTCATCAGCCACATACCCACCATATTGCCACTTTTTGGCCCATCATGATCCTGCGCATACCCTATGACTGTAACTGACTGTTTGCTACAAGAAAAATGTTTACCACTATCAAAGCATATTTCCACTGTCTTGACATGATAAATTCCCCATAAGTCTTCACTTTTTCTCAGGACCTAGAAGGTATCACTTGTGCATAGAGTGCATAGTGCATTATCATGGATTCATCTTTATCACCAGATTGATTATTCTTTCTTCTCCAAACCATATGTGATCCTTTCTTTTTGTCTTGATTCCTAAGTATTATTTCAAAACTGCTTCTATAAAAGTGTCCTATATTCCCAAGATGATTACATTTAAAACATCTTATATTCTTATCTACACTTTTCTTAACAAACTTTGCAGATCTTCTACAATGTGCAACTTTATGACCAAAATTATGACAATTGAAACACATTTTATTCTTTAAAACAATAGAATTTATTCTTCAAACCCCAAACCACCTTTTATCAACAAACTTACAAGATGCAACCTTATGACCATAAGTCTTAACCTTGAAAATGAGAACAATTGTACCTCATCGAATGATGTTGTCTAGTGAATAAAGATTATGTGGATTGATCATTTCTTCTTTTGTCTTTGTTGATGCCATTGTGTTGACTTCTATCAGACACCTTGTCTTTTGTATTAGAAGTAATTGTAGCATGATAGTTCAAGTTTATCTTCTTTCTTGGAGTTTTCCTTACTTTGAAACTCTTTCAATCTTTTGTGACAAACACTATTTCATGATTTAATTCATCTTGAACTCCAAAATTTTGTCCTATTTCATACCCTAAACCATGAATGTCTTTGTGATGTTTTTTCTTATCAAATATATCATTTAGCTTATTAGTACTTTGATCAAAATTCTTATTTTTCTGTAACTAATTCTTTACACTTTCAAGATCTTTCCTTAGAACAACTATTTAAATTTCTAATTTTTGGCACTCAACCGCTATGACTTCTAAATCGGACCTAGTCACTTGGGATATTCTCTTACTTTCTTCATTTTCAACTTTCAGACAAATAATTGACTCAATTAATAATATCAATTTTCCACAATCCATATCGATTAATGTTGCACGTTTCTGGATTAGATTGTGTGAGAGTTTTTTGCATAAAAATAACATTTTAGGTCACACTTCGTGATCCATCATTAGGATGAAAGAGCTCAAGGAGAAAATTAGTTAGCTGCAAACCAAGCACAACTTAAAAAGAAAAAACCAAGAGAGGGAAAAGAAAGGAGGGTGAGGGGAAGGCTGCACAATGACCCATGAAGATAAGACAAATAAGATTAAAAAATAATAAATAAAGAAACAATAGGAAGACAAGGATAACATGTATGTTATAATAAATAAATAACATGTATGCAAAAAACTCTCACGCAATCTAATCTAGAAACATGCAACATTAAATAATTGACTCATTAGATTTTTCAAGTTTTTCTTTCAAAGAGATAATTTCAATTTCTAACTTTTTGCAATCTTCTTCATTTTTCTCTAACTAAATTTTTACTTCCTTGTTCACCTTTCTAAGACTCTTAATCTCATCAAGTGCAGAAATAAGTTCTACCTCAAAATCAACTTCTCCTTCAATATCTGAATCATTCATGTCCATCACAAATTCATCAAGTTCTATATTAGACATCTTTTCTTCTACAATATTTTCCTTATCAACACTTATAGAGTCAACTGGAAAAGAATTTTCTTGAGACACCACTTGACTAGACTTGACACTAGTGTTTTTATTTTGGCTCTTGTTCCTTTTTCACTTACCCATAGTACTTCACTTACCATAAATCCCTTAAATTAATTAGGCTTATGCAAGGGTCTAGCTCTTTACACCAACATCAATCAAAATCATATATGTTTCCATAAAACACATAGTCTGTACCATCAGAAAGAAGTACCTTCTTGAACTTGTGACATTTTTGAAAAACTTCCAAAACTAGAATCAATCCTAGGTGGATGAGACCTATATGAGGAACCAATGCTCTGATACCACTTTTTGGAAGACTAGAATCACTGAGAGTGGGGGGGTGAATCAGTGATTCATGTAAGTCACAAAATTTTTAAAAATCCAAGGATTTAATTTACCTTTGAACCAAAAGATCAAATGACAATTTATAGAAAAAATTGGACTGGTGCATGAATAGTATGTGTTTGCATTAATCATGAATTAAACATATAGCCATAACATTAACATTGGTTGAACTCAACATAATTTACACTTTCATCTATATAAGAGTCCACATTAATAATATAACCTTTATGCATGATATTTTGACATAAACACTGACAGAGATGGAAGACTGATACTTAACAAGCATTCAAAGCATTTGGTGACACATTGAGACCAGAAAGATAAGAAAAAAAAATCACACACATAAAATCATCACATAACATAGTATATGTCTTGAGTGGAAAACCCTCTTGTGGAATAAAAACCACTCAAAAAATATTTCTCTTTATTCACTTAGAGCGCCAAATCATTACAGTTCAGGAGAACCAACTCCATAAAATATAGTAGCACCAACTCCACAAGTTACAGGAGCACCAACCCAACAAAATACAAGAGCACCAACCCCACAAAATACAGAATCACCAAATTCATAAGATACAGGAGCACCAACTCCTTATACAAAACTCAATACAATAAAGTATCAGAGGGTTCCTCTATTTCAATTCAACTCATGTATTCCTTTCATTCTAACACATCTAATATCCTAAAGATTCATTCTAGAATCTCAAAAATATCAGACATATCAGTTATATACTATGCATCATATTTGCAAGATTTTCATTACAAAATTTTGTGCACTAACCATTAAAATTCCCAACCACAACATAAGTGATCAACCACCATTTTATATGTATACAAAAGTACACATATACTCTCATGAATCTTCATCGAAATTTCTAGATAAAACTAATTGCAATAACTATTTCTCTTTAAGATACCTAAATGCATTAACCCTTTATCTATTTGCTAAATAATAATCAAGGTTTTTGAAGTAAAATAATGTCATTAACCTTTGAATTTGAAAAATTGTTGTCTTAACAAAATGTCTTAAAGTCTGTAATTTTTTTTACTTTAATACCTGTTTATGGAGGAAGATAAACAAAAAAATACTAGAAGAACCGATTCATAACTACCTAGTTGAAGACCTCCATCTACAAGCTCTGTTGCTTCTCTTTCTAACTTCCACAGTCAACAATCATCCAACTTCCACAGCTGACACTCATTCTCTTAATTAGAATACTAACAAGCTATATATTATGCAGACAAACAAAATGTCCATGGCGGTTAGGGTTCCACTCAAAGTATTTTTCCCTAGTTTTTCCTTCCTTTCAAGTCTTTCAAAGACTTTACACAAAACATAATCATTTGAAATCTACAACCTTTCCAATCAATACTTCCGAATAATAATTCTACTAAACACACTGACACAATAATAACAGCTAGGTCAAATATAGCTACCAACTGCAATGTTAAAAGTTCAATATCACATGTTTAATGTGACCAAAACTAAGCACTGAAATAAAAATTCCTTTACTAAAGCTTTTTAAAAAGAACTTTAAACTTTAATATGCCTGACTACCTTGGTTTGCCTCATGTTTTTGTATGCCCAACAAGGGGTCATTTTTCTTTTCTTAACAAAAGTCCCATGTCTCTTAAGTGCCCGACACCATTTATGGTGTAAATGGTAGATATTTCAATATCCTTAACATAGGCCATATCAACTATGAGATCCTTAAAAAAATATAAACCAATATAATACAATGAAATACAAGCTATCCAAAGTCATATGACTTTCTATGCTTTATGACACCATGAATAAGTGTCTTGAAGACCCCTTTAGAAAAATAATCAATGAAGAGAATATATACAAGTGATTTGAACTTGTAATCTGAATTTTCTTTTAAACTTGTATGTTTTGTGCAAATATAAGAAGTGCCACTCATATCACATTTGAACTGTCAACCCAAGTGAAAACAAAATCTATGAATGTATAAATAAGTGTATACCTCATAAAGATCTTGATCTGTGATTTGAAATCATGAAAATAATAAACCTAACTTGTAGCACCCTATTTAATGATGAAATATATATTGTGCCAACCATGACAATCAACCAATCTGATGATGCTAAACAAGTAAGAAAGTTTCATCATGTATACCACGCTAAATATACCTGTGGCAATCACTGTGACATGTAGTCTTTGAGGAATCGAACTGTGGCAATCACTATGAAATCTAGTCTTTGAGGAATCAAATTGCTAAAACACAAGTAATAAACATTTTTAGCCTCAACAAATGTATATATATCAAAGATCTGAATCAATATGAAACCAAATAACTTCCATAGGCATTATATCATGTAACTTAATAACATCCATGTGTGAAATAAAAATTAATACCAAAGCACTACATAATCAATTTTGACATCAAGGAAAAAGCACAAAACAACTGAAAGCCAACTGAAAGCCAACAGTGGAGGAGGATGCTTTCGAAAGGTTGTCTGAATTTTGTGTTGTCATGATGATTGGTTGTTCTTGTTTCTCATCTTTCTTTTGTGTGATTATGTATTCATCCATAAATGATGGTGTGAATTCTAAGGATCCCCAATCATCACCAAATAATTTAGACATGGATTCCTCATTAGTTTGTTCAATTTCAAGAGGGTCTATTTTGGATGTTGGAATCAATGTTTTCAGAGGACTTGTAGCTCCTTTTTCAAGGTGCAACCAACTTTCAAGCTCAAGATATGCTTCAACTTGATAAATTTTATTATTATAGACATATTTCATTATATGATGAAGGGTTGAAGGCACTGCATTAATCTCATGAATCCATGGTATTCCTAAAAGAAGATTATACGAAAGATCATAAGGCATGACATGAATAGGAGTTTGCAAAGTAGCCACCCCAAATGTAATTGGTAAAGTAATTACACTAAGTGGTTGCTTTACTGTATTATCAAATCCTCAAATAGATACAAAATCAAGTATTATTTGTGACTTTTCAACACACAATCTATCGAGGAGATTCACACTACACACATTAAGGGCAGAACCATTATCAATAAGGGTTCCCTTTATCCCTATCTAATTGTATTAAGCAATGATCATGAAAGCTTCATTTTGTTTTCACAACTCTAAAGGAGGGAGCTCATGCTGATGGAAAGTAATGTCTAGATTGGTTTGATTCATTCAATGGGTTAAATCTGCTACATCATTCAGAGTTGTACCAAGAGGAATTGCAATTTGTTTCAAGGCTGTTTGAATAATATTGTGGTAATTTGGTGAGTTTTGAAGTAAATCCCAAAGGGAAATATTTGTAGTTGCATTATTTAATTGATCAACAAGATCATACTCCTTTGTGTGTGGGAGGTAATGAGGGTGGGGTTTGTTGTGGTGGTTGTGGATTATTTCAAGTGTTATATGCATGAGCAACAGTATTATAACTTGGTTGTTGTGACACATTAGTTTGAGGTGGGTAGAGGGTGAATTCAGGTTGACGTTGAGGTTGTTGTGTGTGTGAAGGTGGATAAAGAGTAAACTTTGGTTTAGGAAAAGGTTTATGTGATGGTGGGTAAAGGATGAATTGAGGTTGAATAATGTTAACATCCCTTAACAAGTGAGAGTCTATATTTTATTTCAAGGGCATGCTATCATTAGTGTCAATGTTATCTTTGTCTTGTATGCTGGATTCTCCCTAGAAGGAAAGTTTTTATGAGAACAACAAACCTCTTGTTCTTGATAATTAAGGCTTGGTTCATCCAAACTAACTTCATCACAACTAAGGGAATTAGTAATGGTTGAATGTGTGTGATGATGGCTAATGGGTAGAGGAGAAGAATACTCTATTTGATTATCAGTTGTTTCTAAGGTCTTATTCTCTTGTACCATATTATCTACCCTACTAGGAGAGCTTGTAATGTGTTCATCCAAGTTTGAGGTTTGTAAAGTAGCTTCATCACAAGTGGGGGAGGCATCAAGTGAAGGACCAATATTGTTGTCAAATAGATTTTCCCAAATGGGAGGAGCATTAGGGTAGGGAGGATCAAGGGTGTCATGATGCTTAATAGGGATATCTTCTAAAACCAACCTATCCTCTTTACATGGAGGAGGGATATTAGGAGAGAGACAATTTTGATTGTCATGACCATGGAGACTTGGTAAGGTGATGTTTAGGAATTTTTCTATGATTTCATGTTCTTGTTGTCTAACATCTTCCAAAGGGGAATAAGGAGATGGACAATCGAGACCCTCAAGAATTGTAACTTCCTTCACCAAGATACCTTCATCACTAATAGGAGAGTTATTGGGAGAAGAACAAGTATGATTGTTATGATTGTCAAAAATACTATTCTCAACAATGGGAAATGTAAGATGAAGGATTGTATCAATGGTTTGATCATGTTTCTTAAGGTCCTCATTGTGGTAATCAAAAGTGAACTCATAAGAGGGAATGTTGTACTTATACAATCCACTATTAACGAAATGAAAGCCACGTCTTTTGAAAGAAAACCTATTATGATGAAAAAGGAAAGAAAGTACAATGCCAGGACTTAAAAAGAAATGCAATTTTTAGTTTTTATGTAAGCTAATTTTTTTGTTTACACAATGCAACAATCTGAAAATAAAATGTTGTGAATGCAAAAGTGAAATTAAACAATGCATGAAATGAGCTAATCTAGGCTAGATGTGATGCAATGCATGTTATAGAAATGCAACCAATTGATATAGCTATGAAATGGCACCAAATAGAAGCCTAAAAATAGGGTTTTCTGCTTTGTAAATGGCAATTTCAAGGGTCAAAAGGGACTGATTCGCCTAGGGTGGCGAATGAGTCCCAGTATGGACTTTTTTCAAATTTTTTTGAAATTTTTGACTGATTTTGATGGTTTCTGAGTGCTATGATGTAGAACTAAATGAAAAATGCAGAGTTGTAGAGAATTGAAGTGAATTTAGATGCCAATAATGCAACCTAAATGTGCTTTTTTATGAATGCAAAATTTGGAACCTAGTATGCATATGAATTCATGCAAGTCCTAATGCAAGGTCAATGCAAGCTAGATGTATGATGAAGGAATCCAAATCAGACAAGAAGGTATTTGAAAAAGTGGGTTCACCAAAATGAACTGTAGATTTTTGGGGCTAGAAATGCTAGGTCTCTTTTGTTCAATTAGGGTCTTTCACCTAATGAAAATAGATAGATCCCACACCAAAAATCTAGGTGGCTCACTCAATCTAAGATTATGCCTAAATGAAATGTTATAGATGTAGCTAATTGATAAGATTGCTTGATTAAGAATGCAAAACCGAAGAAAGAAGTGATGTTTGAAAACACATTGTGCTATGCAAAGAATGCCTAGAAATGAATGTAAAACTGAACATAAATGAACCAAACTGAAAGTGTGCACTTGGAATGTGGATGAAGACTAAATGACATTTGTAAAGATATTGATGCTGATTTTTAGGCCTAGTGGGACTCATTCACCATTCTAGGTGAATTAGTCCCAGTTCTACAAAACTGAACTGGACCTGTTTCAGACAAAAGGGTATCCAAAAATGCAGAAAACTCAAAATTGACCTTGGAGTGGGACTCATTTTCCGATCTGCACTTTAGCTTCCTAATGGTTTCCAAGCTTCCAAGAGTCCTAAGTCTATGATAGGGAGTGGGGTTGGAGGAACCAATCACTAGTTCCTACTCTAGGTCTTTCCTTATAAGACCTCCTTGGTGCTTGACTTCACCCTTCTAACCTATAGGCCCCTACTCATAACTAGGTGCCCCTAGTTTTTCAGACCAACCCCTCTCCTATCAACATGTTGTCCTTCTACCAATCCAACCTTGGTTCTTCGCCATGTACTCTCCTTTGGCCCTTAATCTGCCCTAAAGGCCAAATAACCTCAACCTTCTTCTAGGATCTTGCAAGGGTTTGAAGGTGTTACAAAACTTTAAAATGGATTATCTAAGGTATTTATGCAACCATAAGTTTCTATCTTGCCATCGCTTTCTCAAAATGCTCTCCTAGGGTTTGAAAGGCTACAAGCCTAGAGCCCAACTAGGCCTCTAAATAGGGTTAAAATGCAACTTTCTTTAAAACCCACCAAAGACTTAAGCTCTTTGTTAAGAATCTATGTTTCTCATGCCCTCTCCTCCAATATTTTTTAGGGTTTCAACCTACTTAGGCCATACACCATCCATACACCAAAATGGTCAAGAACTCTAGGGTTTCTAAACTTTTCAAGTTGTTTTCAGACTGTCAGGAAACTCTCCTATCAAATGAATTGATAAAGCATCTTCCTGATCACCATGCATATTTAGGACCTTCCCCTAAATTCAAAAGAAAGAATTTCTCAAAGATCTCTTTTCCCCTGCAAGATATGCAACTTTTTCTCCAAGTCTGCCCCAACCGGGCCTACACTGGCTCGCCTAGGGCAAAGCTTTTCTAGCGCCTCCTGCACTGCCAAAAAACCTAAATGCTACCATATTTACAATGCAGAAGCCTAGAAAATAATCCCAAGAGGCCATACAATTTGTTTGGTGGGAAGGTGCCCTAGGACTCCATTCTTTAAAAACTGCCTGTTATAGGCCAGAAAATATAGGAACAAGAAGTATTTACAAATACAAGTTGAAAACAATCTACAAAAACAAAAGGAAGGCACACCAAGTTTTTATAAGGCTAACACTACATACTACACATAGAAAAACAATAGGTTCACTCCATTAAAGTTCAGTTTTAATGCAAAAATACATAAAAATTGTCTTTTTTAACGCTATTTCCTTCAATCTTCAAATATGTCACTCAATAATAATGCTTGCAACCCTACCTCAGCATCGAGTCATGCCTTAAATAGGCTTCCAAAACCATTTAGGAGCTTGGGTCGAGCTCATAGATGACCTAATGATGCAATCTATAAAACCCAATGTGTTTACAAACACTTGACTAGATTGGTAATGATGACAAGTTGGAGCTTCAAAACCCATTCATGATTGCCACCTCCCAATCCATTGATCATAGATAGATCAAGATTTATTCAAAACAACAAAACCTAGCTAGATGGTGAACATGACCTCAAAATAACACAACAAAATTTAAACTTCCTTCAAGACTCCAAGAAAACCCAAGTTTCCCAGGTGCTCCTACACGTAGTTATGAGTAGGGGCCTATAGGTTAGAAGGGTGAAGTCAAGCACCAAGGAGGTCTTATAAGGAAAGACCTAGAGCAGGAACCAGTGATTGGTTCCTCCAACCCCACTCTCCTATCAACATGTTGTCCTTCTACCAAGCCAACCTTGGTGCTTCGCCATGTACTCTCCTTTGGCCCTTAATCTGCCCTAAAGGCAAAATAACCTCAACCTTCTTCTAGGCTCTTCTAGGGGTTTGAAGGTGTTACAAAACTTCAAAATGGCTTATCTAAGGTCTTTATGCAACCATAAGTTTCTATCTTGCCATCGCTTTCTGAAAATGCTCTCCTAGGGTTTGAAAGGCTACAAGCCTAGAGCCCAACTAGGCCTCTGAACAGGGTTAAAATGCAACTTTCTTTAAAACCCACCAAAGACTTAAGCTCTTTGTTAAGAATCTGTGGTATGAAAAACCAGGGGAACCTAGTTATGAGTAGGGGCCTATAGGTTAGAAGGGTGAATTCAAGCACCAAGGAGCTCTTATAAGGAAAGACCTAGAGCAGGAACCAGTGATTGGTTCCTCCAACCCCACTCCCTATCAGATTGGTATCAGAGCAAGTTAAAGATTTGGGAAAGAAATCATGTATGTCAGACGTTGATTCAAGTGATTCTTCCACCATGGTGACCAATGCAGAACTGGCTAAGATGGTTGAGGAGTAGGAGGAAGACAATAAATAATTGAGGGAAAGAATAGCCTAGCTTGAGGCAGCAGTGAGGAGTGCACAGTTTGAGGGAAGAATACCAAAAGAAGAAGAGGTTGCAGAGGAAGATAAGACCCCTGAACCTGACCCTGTTTTCAAGGAGGAGCCTTTCTTGAAGGCATTGAAAGCCTTGAGTGGAAAAGCACTTGAAGGCATACCACTATTTAGCGGAAAGATGGAACCAGACCTGGTCATGGATTGGGTAGAAGGCATGGAGAACCATTTTGAGTGTGATGGAGTCACTGAAGCACAAAAGGTGAAGGTTGCTAAGTCAAGATTGAGAGGATCAGCCTTGACATGGTGGAATTTTATTCAGACAGAAAGGGAAAAAGAAGGAAAACAACCCATATCAACTTGGAAAGTAATGGTTGCTAAGGTAAAGGAAGCCTATATGCCAGATGACTATGAGATTCAGTTGCACAAGAAGAGGAAAAGTTTGAGGAAGAAAGACCAAGATGTAAACACCTATAATGAAGAGTTTCAAAAGCTTTGTATGAGGTTTAATGTGACAAAGGATGAGAGCCTCAAAGTGGCTAGGTATCTTAATGGCTTGAAATGGAACATCTAAGAGGAGATGGCTCTTTTGAGTCCTAAAACAATACATCAATATTATCAGTTGGCTATCAAGATTGAGGAAAGGAACAAGAGGAAGCAAGATCAGACTTCTAAGGGTAGAGGCAAAGGCAGAGATCAAAGAGATCAAAGAGGACAGTGTGGTGGCTACCAAGGAAGAGGCAGTGATCAGAGAAGCCAAGGTGATTCAAAACTCACAGAGCATGGAGGTGAAACATCTTCTAGAGGAGGATACAATAGAGGAAGATGGCCTCAAGGAGGTTCAAATAGAGGAAGAGGAGCAGGCAGGAGCAATTCGTTTTTTGCAAACATGAAATGTTACCATTGCAATCAAATAGGTCACCTTGCTTATAGATGCCCAGAGAAAGCTTCCTCATCAAGCAATGAAAAGAGAGTGGCTTATGCACAAGAGGACGCCATGAGTCCTAAAGCATCTGAGATCAGTCATATAGAATATGAGGTAGGAGATAATCTGATGTTTAACAGGGTTTTGATTAGACAACCGGTCAAGGAATAACCTAAGCAAAGAAGAGCTCTTTTTAGAGTAAGGTGCAAGATACTTGGTAAAGTATGCAAGGTTATAGTAGACTCAAGTTCAATAGACACCATAGTCTTAGAGGAGGCAGTAATGAAACTGAAATTAGAAAAGTCACCTCATACTAAACCCTACAAGGTCACTTGGCTAAACAAAGCGCAGAGTGTTTTAGTTAATGAGTAAGTAACAATGGAATTTTCAATAGGAGGATACAAAGATAAGTTGGTTTGTGATGTATTACCCATGGATGCATGCCATCTACTACTGGGTAGACCATGGAAATATGACAAAAATGTTGTTTATAATGGGAAGGAGAATACCATTTCATTTAAAAAGGATGGAAGGACCTTCAAGCTGCAGTCACTGTTAGAAGAAGATGAAGGACAGTCCAAGACACCAAACATCATGTTGAGCAGTGGTAAGGAGTTCCTTAAGGACCTACACCAAGGGAATGAAGGATATATGGTTTTAATGCAATCAAAAGAGGAAGAAAAGGCTGAAAAGACAGTCCTACCACAAGCAGTCCAAAAGTTGCTTGATAGGTACAAGAGTATAGTCAGTGATGGTACACCTGCAACTTTACATCCAAAGAGAGCAATAAGTCATCAAATTGACTTCATACCTAGAGCCTCATTTCCTAACAAAGCAGCATACAAGCTTACACCAGAGCAGAACCTAGAGGTAGCTAGGCAAGTGCAAGAATTATTGGATCAAGGATTGATTCAAAAGAGCATCAGCCCTGTGTAGTGCCAGTGGTTTTAGCCACCAAGAAAGGAGGTAAGTGGAGACTTTGTACTGATTCTAGGGAAATAAATAGGATCACCATTAGGTATAGGTTCCCTATTCCTAGAATTGAAGACCTGATGGATTGTCTTGGAGGTGCTCAGTTCTTCACAAAGTTGGATCTCAAGAGTGGAAACCATCAGATCAGAATTAAGGATGGTGATGAGTGGAAGACAACTTTTAAGACAAATGATGGGTTATATGAGTGGAAAGTGATGCCATTTGGCCTCTCAAATTCCCCTAGCACATTCATGAGACTAATGAATGAAGTGCTAAAGGACTTTACAGGTATATTTGTGGTAGTGTACCTTGCTGACATCCTCATATACAGCAAGACAACAGAAGAACATTTGAAACATGTGGAGCAAGTTCTTAGAAGGTTGCAAGAAGAGAAATTGGCAATCAATCTAGAGAAATGTGAGTTCTTTAAGCAAGATCTTATCTACTTGGGTTTTGTAGTGTCAAAAGGATCATTAAAGATGGACCCAAGCAAGGTGAAATCCATCCTAAACTGGCCTACACCAACCACAGCAACAGAGGTAAGGAGTTTTCATGGTTTGGCTCAATTCTATAGAAAATTCATGAGGAATTTTAGTGGAATATGTGCACCAGTCCTAGATACTATCAAAGGTGGTCTGAAAACAAAGTTTAAGTGGACTCAAGAGGCTGATAAAGGGTTTGAGAAACTAAAACAAGAAGTAGCAACTCAACCTATTCTATTATTGCCTAGTTTTGACAAGTTGTTCACAGTTGAGTGTGATGCAAGTGGAGTAGCAGTAGGAGGAGTACTTAGTCAAGAAGGTAGGCCTGTGGCCTTCTTTAGTGAAAAGCTCAATGAGGCCAAGCAAAAGTACTCTACCTATGATCTAGAGTTATATGCTTTAGTGTAGTCCCTTAGGAAGTGGAGGCATTAATTATTACCCAAGGAGTTTGTGGTTTTTACTAATAATCAGGCCCTTAGTTATATCAACACCCAAGAGAATCTGAGTAATAGGCATTTGAAATGGATGGAATATATCCAAGCTTTTACTTTTACCATCAAGCACAAGAAAGGACAAATGAACAAGGCGGCAGATGCATTAAGCAAAAGATTGCTGATAGTGCAGGAGATACAGCTAAAGAGCATTGGATTGGAGAGTTTCAAAGACCTCTATGGTGAAGATGAAGACTTCTCAGAAGCTTACAAGGTATGTTATGATTTTGAGAACCATTTTCATAGCCAATATTCTTAGTATACATTGCAAAATGGACTATTATTTAAGGGTAATCAGTTATGTGTTCCACGAGGGTCAATGAGGGAAAATATGATTCAAGAAAAGCATAATGGCAGTCTTAGTGTGCATTTTGGCATAAATAAGACCTTAGAGCTAGTACAAAGATTCTATTATTGGCCTAAGTTAGCAAGAGATGTTAGAAGGTATGTGGAACGGTGTGTGGTGTGCATGAAAGCTAAGGGAGGAGATAGCAATGCTGGTTTATATCAACCCCTGCCCATTCCTAACAGACCATGGGAGTGTGTGAGAATGGATTTTGTGGTAGGTCTTCCTAGGACCAAGACTAGTTTTGACAGTGTTTATGTTGTGATAGACAAATTTAGCAAGATGAGTCATTTTATTCCCTGCAAAACTACTCATGATGCAAGCTACATAGCTCACCTTTTCTTCAAGGAGGTTGTAAGGATCCATGGCTTGCCTCTAAGCATTGTTTCTGATAGAGATGTGAAGTTCATGAGTCACTTTTGGAAGACTCTATGGAGCAGATTGGGTACAAATCTGTCATTTGGATCAGCTTACTATCCTTAGACTGATGGTCAAACAGAGGTGGTTAACAGAGTGTTGGGTAATCCACTAAGGTGTCTAACCAAGCAGTATGGACAAACATGGGATATGGTTATCTCCCAAGCTGAATATGCTTATAATGACAGTGTCAATAGAACTACAGGGAAAAGTCCTTTTGAGGTTGTGTATGGGATGCACCCAAGAGGCATTTGTGAACTCAGAGATCTTGGATCTCTGGAGCATAGGAGTGGACATGCAGAAGACTTCAGTCAGACCATGAAGGAGATCCAGGAGTTTGTCAAGAAGACAGTTACTGAGGCTACACAAAAAGTGAAGGAGAAGGAAAATATGACAAGGAAAGATGTGCAGTTTCAAGTAGGGGACTATGTTATGGTCCACCTAAAAAATTCAAGGTTGTATAAGGGAATGTCAACCAAGTTGCAGATGAAGAGAGTGGGTCGCTACAAGATATTGGCCAAGTATGGCAAGAATTCCTACAAGGTGGAGTTACCTACTGATCTAGGAATCTCACCGGTGTTGAATGTTGCTGATTTGATCAAGTATAAAGGGACAGTCAAGGATCTGGATCAGGACAGTAAGGAGATCTTCAAGGACAGCAGCAATGTACCCTTCCCTCATCCAGACAAGCTACAAGCAGGGACGATCTTGGAGTCAAGAGTGCACAAGTCTACAAGGAACAAGGTGTACATGGAGCATCTTATCAAATGGAAGAACAAGCCTGAATCAGAAGCTACATGGGTACAAGTAGATCAGTTCAAGAAACTTGGCATTGACTAGATATTGATCCCTCCTTCCATTCCTTAGTTGTTTGTGCTAAGAGGGGGAGAATGGTGCAGGAGCACCTGGGAAACTTGGGTTTTCCTGGAGTCTTGAAGGAAGTTTAAATTTTGTTGTGTTATTTTGACGTCATGTTCACCATCTAGCTAGGTTTTATTGTTTTGAATAAATCTTGATCTATCTATGATCAATGGATTGGGAGGTGGCAATCATGAATGGGTTTTGAAGCTCCAACTTGTCATCATTACCAAGCTAGTCAAGTGTTTGTAAACACATTGGGTTTTATAGATTGCATCATTAGGTCATCTATGAGCTCGACCCAAGCTCCTAAATGGTTTTTGAAGCCTATTTAAGGCATGACTCGACCCTGAGGTAGGGTTGGAAGTATTATTATTGAGTGACATATTTGAAGATTGAAAGAAACAACATTTAAAAAAAATAGTTTTTCTGTATTTTTGTGTTAAAACTAAACTTTAATGGACTGACCCTGTTGTTTTTCTATGTGTAGTATGTATTTTTAGCCTTATACAAACTTGGTGTGCCTTCCTTTTGTTTTTGTAGATTGTTTTCAACTTGTATTTGTAAATACTTTTGGTTCCTATGTTTTCTGGCCTATAACAGGCAGTTTTTAAAGAATGGAGTCCTAGGGCACCTTCCCACCAAACAAATTGTACAGCCTCTTGGGATTAGTGTCTAGGATCCTTCATTGTAAATATGGTAGCATTTAGGTTTTTTGGCAGTGCAAGAGGTGCTAGAAAAGCTTTGCCCTAGGAGAGCCAGTGCAGGCCCGGTTGGGGAAGACTTGGAGAAAAAGTTGCATATCTTGCAGGGGAAAAGAGATCTTTGAGAAATTATTTCTTGTGAATTTAGGGGAAGGTCCTGACTATGCATGTTGATTAGGAAGATTCTTTAGCAATTCATTTGATAGGAGAGTTTTCTGATAGTTTGAAAACAGCTTGAAAAGTTTAGAAACCCTAGGGTTCTTGACCATTTTGGTGTATGGACGGTGTATGGCCTGAGCAAGTTGAAACCCTAAAAAATATTGGAGGAGAGGGCATGAGAAACACAAATTATTAAGAAAGAGCTTAATTCTTTGGTGGGTTTTAAAGAAAGTTGCATTTTAACCCTATTCAGAGGCCTAGTTGGGCTCTAGGCTTGTAGCATTTCAAACCCTAGGAGAGCATTTTGAGAAAGCGATGGCAAGATAGAAACTTATGGTTGCATAAAGACCTTAGATAAGCCATTTTGAAGTTTTTTAACACCTTCAAACCCCTGCAAGAGCCTAGAAGAAGGTTGAGGTTATTTGGCCTTTAAGGCAGATTAAGGGCCAAAGGAGAGTACATGGCGAAGCACCAAGGTTGGCTTGGTAGAAGGACAACATGTTGATAGGAGAGGGGTTGGTCTAACAAAATAGGGGAACCTAGTTATGAGTAGGGGCCTATAGGTTAGAAGGGTGAAGTCAAGCACCAAGGAGGTCTTATAAGGAAAGACCTCGAGCAATAACCAGTGATTGGTTCCTCCAACCCCACTCTCTATCAGTCTACAAACACATAGGACAAGAGAGAGAAATGGTGAGTGTTAGGGCATGGGGGTTTTCCTTGGTCAAACCCCTTTTAGGTAATTAAACCAAAATGATGAAAGAATGGAAAGAAACATGCAATTATGGAGTTGATTACCTTACCATGATGTTTGATCTTGAAATTTTGTAGAAAAACATGAAGGATCTACCCTTGAATGACTTCTAGTGCTAAAACCCTAGCTTCTTTGAGAAGATAAATGATGAATGAGTTGTAAAAATGAGTTGAGAGATGTAAATTAGTGCTTAGAAGGTTGTATTTATAGGAAATTCACCTATTTTACCTCATTAATACCTGATCACAGGCCGACATGGAGAAATAATAATCTTAAATTTAACTTTTTTCGTACTCAAAGGCCAAAATTGGTCCAAATTGGATTCATTCACCACCCATGGTGAATGGGTCCCACCTAGATGGGACTGATTTTCCATGTATGGTGAATGGGTCCCACAAGGGCCAATTTGATAGCTAAGATGCTAGGAAATAAGGAAATAAGATTTAAATTGCAACTTTTTCAGGTATTTGATCAATTTAAGCATCGAGATGCAAAATATGGGTTAATAGGGGCCTATTAGTGATGATGTGAATGTTGAATAGGGCTTGGGACACAAAATTTAATGTGAAAGTTTGATTAAGTACACTTTATAACACTAAAATGTGGTCCACATAGCCTAGGAAGGCACAAGAACTAATGTGAATGTGTGACTCATTACAACACTAGTTTATCATTAAATTTAATTCAAAGACCTTCTAGATTGATGTGATAATGTAATTAAACACATTTTATAATGTTGATTGAGGGGAAAATGAGTTTATTAAATCTAGAAAAGTGTGAAAGTATCTTACAACACTTTACAACACCTTTAGAACACATTGTTTAATGATTTGAAAGTGTCCAATACCTAGTGTGGATATGAAAAACACCTCACAACACCAAACCAAGGCCTTATTAAGTGCAAATTATCATGAATTATTCCCATGTCAAGCAAGGGGTCCTTTTTTCTATGGTGCACATGCTAGATGGAATGGCATAACAATTGCATAAAATGAAGATTCTCAACTGTGGAAACCAAACTAGTACATGATGGGAAGTTGAAGCATTGGAGGAGTTTCTTGAAATGTAATGTGAATTTCTTGAAATTGGAATAAATAATAAAGCTTTCTTTGTTTCCAAATTTGAGTATTGTTGTGCAATTTTCAATTTACCATTAATTGTTAATGGAGTCTTTGTAATCTAAATTTGAGAGTTGAATTGAGATTGGTGTTTGGTCTACATCACATTACTAGAACTTAGCAGTAATCATGGTTTGGAAATCCTAGTACTGCTACGGGTGTCGAGTTAGGTGGGAACTCTATTAGATAGCCTGATCCACAGCCTAATCCTTAGAGTCCTCCTCCAATTAGGAAGTAGTTTTATTATACTTGATATTCATGATGTTTCATTGTTTTAGAGACATTGTTGTAGACATGCTTTTGTATATATATTCATCAGCCTAATTGAGGCCTTGTATATATGTATTTTTTGTATTATGATATCACACATGTGTCATTATGATGATGTACCTAATATTCTCATTTTTGATGATGATATATATGAGATATACATTCTTTGATTTAGCTTCATTATGTGTTATGTGATGATTATGTATGATGATGCATGATTTATACATGCTTTTGTACTTTTCTGATGTATGCATATGATGTGGTGTAATGGATTGATCATATTTTATTTCATATGATGTTTTATTATGTATATGATGGATGTTGATACATGATTGATGTATTCCTTATACATGATACATGATTTTTAATTTCTTATTATCATCATGATATGTATTGACAAAATTGTGAATGCGGGATGCATGTGGTACTAATGATATTGTGATGCAAGATGGAGCTATTAGTTAGAAGAAATGTTTGATGATGGATATAAATTTGATGTTGTTATTTTTTTTATGAGTTGCTTTAAATTTTCATAAAGGCTTCATATCTTTAACAATCCTTTTTGATGTAGCAAATGAATACAATGCACTACCTAGTATTGATAACCAAGATGATTTTGTATCCATTGCATGGACTTTGACTCGACATACAAAGAATATTCTTGCTTATAAAAAATACATAAACTTTGTTTAAAATATATGGTTGGGTTCTGTTAAAACTTTTTCAAATGAATTACATAGAGAGCTATGAAATATCTAATATGTAATTGCTACACAAATTTTCTTAAAACAACTTCTACACACTCAATAAAGCAAGTATTCATCGTGGTAGCATCACAAAAACATCTTACAAATAGAAAACAGAAATGATGCTCAATTTCCCCCATTCCTTCTTCTCTAAATCCTTTTGGACATCCTCGAGAGATTCTGGGATTGATTCAATAAACTAAATCATAAGGATAAGACTATAAAAAGATGAAACAATATTGTAGTATCACTTGCTATATCTATTTTGAGGTTTTTGTCTATTATTCATTGTTGATCATGTCTATTGTAGGAAGGGATACGCTAAGGAATATCTCAGGAAGTTGTTGGTGAATTTTCAAAAGATAGGTAGTTAACACTTTGTCATTATTTTTCATATATTTGTAATCAAAGCTTTGTGATGTTTTGCTTGAAAGTTCTAGCTTTTGATGTTTTCTCTATGTGTTTGTCTATTTTGTTAAAGGGTGAAGATGACAAGTTGTTTATTATGGATGAGATTTTTATTTCATATTGTGATGATGGAGTTAGGATCTTTTTGATTTTTTGGGTTTTGTGATGTTTTTGTTGTTTTTGGGGGACTAACCTAGGGCCTCAAGGGCTCATCAAAGATAAGCCTTCCCTACATTGTACATGCAGAGGCTCATAGTTCGCTTGGTTTGATAAGAACATGTTAATGATCTTTTCTATTTTTTGGATATTAATATTTTTGAATAAGTTGAAAGAAAGCATGATAAATACCTAAGGGGACTAACCTAAGGCCTCGAGGGCTGATAGGAATTTCCTACATTGTACACATAGAGACCATTTTTTACTAGTGTTGACTCAAAGCATAACATGTTTTTGGGGCTTTTTTTATGTCTTTCAACTTTTTTTTGATTTCTGATATTTTTGACCATGATGGGACGCACATGGATCTAATCCATTACCTATTTCAAGAATTTTTCCCTAGTTCAAGACAAGACTACCTTCTCAAGGAAAGATGAATATTGATGGTGCAACAAGGTTCAATACTTAATTAGTCATCATGCCATGGTTGGACACATGTTTTATTATGGGACAAATGGGTGGATGCTTCTAATGGTACTGATAGATAATGATGCATGTCTTATTCAAATGTACTTCCTATTTGCTAGGTTTTCACTACTGTACCTATTCTAGAAGCACCACAAAGTGGTTTTCACTTAAAGAAAATTTTATTTCTCTTTATATTTTTTCTTGCTTTTTGATTTTTTTGATTTTTCATCTTTTTAATTTTTGGATTTTTACCCTTTTTCCTGGGGTATTCTGACGTGCTTCAAGTATAGAACTTCATGAGGTGACTATTGTTTAGCAGTTCAGTTAAGGGTTCTCCTTCAGGAGTAGCCAACTAATAAGCTCCAGAGTTGTAGCTTGCTATGATGATGAATGGGTGTAACAATTTGGTTTCAAACTTACCTTTTCCATATTGATTTTCCTATACCTTTTTATTCTCTTTGAGTACCAAGTGACCAACCTAAAAGTTTTTGTCTTGGATCCCTTTATTGTAGCTTCATTTGAGTCGATTCTGATAAACCTGAAGATGGTTTAATGCACTCAAATTCCTTTCATCTAGGAGTTCCAAGTCATTTAATCTAGATACTCGATACTATTCATTGTTGGCCATACCTTTTAGTGATATTCATAATGAGGAGATTTGTTACTTCAATAGCTAAGACAACTTCTAATTTTTAAACTAGGGAGAAAGGTGTGGCACATGTAGATGTTTAGATACTGGTTCGGTAATCCCATAGGGATAGGTTTAGTTGCAAATGATGATCACGACTAATGTCATTAACAATATTCTTTAGTATCTTTAGGATGGTTTTCTTAGATGCTTCAGCCTAACTATTTCCTTGTGGGTAGTAGGGCATGGAAAATATGTACTAGATAAAGAACTTGGAATAAAACTCTTGAACATCTTGGTTCTTGAATGGGGTTACATTGTATGTTATGATGTTTTGGGGAATTCCATATCTACAAATTAGATAATTCAAGATGAACTTTGATATCTATTTTTTCAGTGATGTAGGTCAATGGAATTGCTTCTATCCATTTAGTGAAATATTTAGTTGCGATAGTAATAAAATTATGCCCATTAGAGGAAGTAGGAGAAATCTTACCTACAAAGTCTAATCCCCATTATGAAAAAGGCCATGGTGTGGTGATAGGTCTCAACTCCTATGCTGGTGTGTGAACAAGGTCACTATGTTGCTGGCACTAATGACATTTTTGGTAATACTGAATACACTCCTCTTCCATGAAGGGCCAATAGTACCCTATTCTCAACAACTTTTGTATGAGGTTAGGTCCACTAGAGTGGGACCCACAAACACCTTCGTGTACCTCTTGTAAGGAAGTTCGTGCTTCTTCTACATTAAGACATCAGAGTAAACACCATATAAAATTCAACGATATAATGTATCTCCGAGGATCCTAAATCAAGAAGTCCTATGGGTAAAGGTATTATTTTGGGTTTTTGTTAGGTCAAGTGGTATGATATCATGATAGATGTAATCGAATGTGTCTTGGTACCATGGTGAATTAGGACCAACAACAACACACACTAGTTCTAATTTAAGGATATCGAACACCAATATGAGTAATTTCTTTACAAGGAACTCATACTTAGGAATATTTTGTGTAATATCGATAAGTGAACATATTGTTTCCATGGAATCAATTGCTATGTTGTTGATTTGAGGAATCTGTTCAAATTTTATGGTGATAAAATAGTACTTTAAGCTATCCACCATCCTTTTATATGGCATTAGATTGTCATATTTTTTTTGATAATGATAATTCACTTGTCAGATTACTAGTTGAGAGTCTTTGTAGACCTACAGTTATTTTATCCTCCATTTAGTATCCATCTTGAGTCCTGTGATTATGGATTCATACTCTGAGATATTATTTGTAAATGGGAAATCAATTTTGTATTCCTTGGGTATACTATCTCCCTATGGTGTGAGAAATAGGATACCTACTCCAAAGTTGTGTTGAGTGTGGGACCCATCAAAATACAAGGTCCAACGAATTGTCCATTTTGTCAGCAATATACTTTCATTTGGGAATTTTTTGTAAGAGGCTTGTGATCTTCCATTGGTGCTTCAACTAGTTGGTTTGCTATTATCTATCCTTTGATGTCTCTCCTATCTACATAATCTATGTTGAACTCACTCAGAGTCATTACCCATTTTGCAATTCTTCCTGTTAGAGTTGCTTTTTCTAGTAGGTACTTTAGTGGACCTACCTTTGAAATCAACTTTAATTTTTTTCTTAAGATATAGTGTCTTAGCTTTTGTGTCACAAATATGATAGAGAAACATTCTCTTTCTATGGATGAGTAGTTCAACTCATAGCTCACCAATGTTTGGATAACATAGTAGATTTCTCTTTCTTTGTTCTTAATAACTAGATATGTTGGGAGAGCTCCCAATGTTGCTTGTGTTGTAGACACATAGAGTATCATTTCTTTATCTGGAATAGGTGGCATCAAGACTAGAGAAGTGAGTAGGTACTCCTTGAATTTCTAGAATACTTGGTCACATTTCCCATGCCACTTGAATGTGATGTCTTTGTGGAGGAGATGGGTAAAAGGGTGACAACTGTCTTCCAGTTGTGCAATGGATCACCTAATATATTGTAGCTTCCCTTGTAAACTTCTATGTTGTTTCAATGTATTTGGTGGAGGCATTTATAATATGTCCTTTACCTTCATAGGATCTACTTCAATTCCCGTTATTGATACTATGTACCCTAGTAGCTTTCTGAATGTTACTTCAAATACACACTTTTTCGAGTTGAGTCTCATGTTATACTATTCTATCCTATCAAACACTTTTTGCAATTTTCATCAAGTGGTCTTCTCTTTTGATAGACTTTGCTAGTATGTCATCCACATAGTATTCCATAATTGTATGTAGCATATCATGGAAGATAGTAGTCATCTCTCGTTGGTAGGTTTCCCATCCATTTTCTAGACCAAAGGGCATGGCATTCCAACAAAAGGTCCTCCAGGCACAAGGGAATGTTGTTTTATGTTGATCATCAAGAAATATTTTTATCTTATTATAACTAGAGAAACCATCCATTAAGGATAACATTTCATGTCCTACTATTAGATCTATGATCATATCAATTCTTGGTAGAGGGAAGTCATCTTTTGGGAAAGGTTTGTTCACATATAATAATTTTGCTCAGATCCTTATGCCCCCAGTGGCTTTTAACACTGGTACTGGATTTGATATCGATTCAAGATAATTGATTGGTCTAATGAAGCACACATCTAGTAATTGTTGGATATTTTGGATATGGTTTCTAATATATGGTTGTCATTGATGTCAACACTATTAGAATTTGGTTTACTGGAGGTGGTATATGTCGAGGATATTGAGAAAATTGTAAAAGGAAGTGTTCTAGGTTCCCAATGGAACTGTGCAGGTCATGAAGGTGTTTTGTTATGTATGTTGATGACTAGCTAATTTGGATTAAAGGGTTTATTGCTGAATATTTCTAGATCATCTACCAGAAGTTTTAGAGGTCCGCATGAAGTTTCGAGTGTGTTGTGGTCTGACAGTTTTTTTGTGGTTTATGTCAGTGTTCCTGAATGAAGATTGTGTTATTTTCATAATATCAGTTGTTTTGGATGCTTCTTTGTTGTTTCTTGGTGTTTTCTAATGTCTCTAGATCATTCTCTATCTTTTTGGTACATCCACACTACTCGAAGAACTCGTGGTTGAAGATATTTTCTTGCGCATGTTCAATTTTTCATGTTCTTGGCCGACATGTTGGTGGTAACGTGTTGTGGATCTTTGTGGAAAAAATAATTAAAGTATTTTTGTGTTGGAGATATTAATTTGAGTCTCCACTATGTTGTGGTCAACCTTGGTGGTTTTGCATTGGAAATTTAATTGTAAATTTGGGTCGACATAGAAAATATGTCTTATTTTTCTAGCCGACTAAGATTTGATGAAATCCCATGAAGCATATATATAAGAGCAATTGGTTGAGCGAAGTTTGTGTGTGCATAGTGTGAATGTATGCTAGAGAAAGTGTAAATGTGTGAATAGTGTTTCTGTCATTTGATTGTAGAGTAGAGAGTGAAGAAGTTTGAGAAAAGTGTGAAGAAGGTTTTGTGAGCTTAATTGGAACTGGAATCAAGCTTGTGTAGAAGCTATTCTTTCAACTCATACTCTTTGGATCTAATCCATATTTTTGTATTGTTGGAAAGTGAGTCATCTTCTATAATTGAGTAGTGAGCTCTAGGAAGTGTTCCTGAATGCATGTGCATTCCTCTTATTATTTCTCGTTATAATTTTAATAAAGTATAATCGTGTGGACTAACATCCACCATGGTTTTTCCCCTAACAGGTTTTCGACATTAAAAATCTTGGTGTTATCTATCTCTATGATGTCTTAATTGCTTGTGGTTATTTCCTTATTCATTAGATCTGAGATTAAGGTTGAGATAAGCTAGGAAAGTTGAAGTTTCTATCACAACTAATTCACCCCCCCTTCTTATTTGTGTGTCCTTATTTTGTTAACAATTGGTATTAGAGTAGGTTCCTTTGAAGAAGTCTAAAAGCCTGAAGTGATCCGAGATGGAAACAACATTCAAGAAGGACAATCCTAGATTTGATGGTACTAACTAATCAATGTGGAAAGTTAGCATGCAATGTCACTTAAAGTGTATTGGTGAAGCTTTCTAGAAGATTACAAGAGATCCATATACTATTCCTCATAATGCTCCCTCCACTACTGATGAGATCAAAGATGCGAAAAATAATGTTAGGTCTATTGAAGCCTTGGTGAGTGCTTTGACAAATTCAAAGATGGCTAATGTGTTAGGTCTAGAGACAACTCATGAGATCTAGATGAAATTGGAAACTTTGTATGAAGGTGATGCATAGGTGAAGATGGCTAGGCTACAAAGCTTGAAAGGGAAGTATGAGAATTTGAAGATGGGTGGAGATGAAAATATCACTTCTTTTATGCAGAGAGTAAATGAAATAGTAATGGGTATTAAAGGTGTCGGTGGTACTGTGGATGAGGATGAAATTGTGGCTAAAGTACATAGATCCTTGCCTCCCTCCTACAAGATGAAGGTTCATGCTATTGAAGACTTCAGATTAGTAAACAAGATAACAAGAGACACGTTGATCGGGAAGCTTGTTGCTTTTGAAATAAGTGAATTTGGTGAATCCACACCAAATACTGAGTCTGCATTCAAGGCCATTGTATCTAGAAGTAACAAGAAAAGATACAATCTGGGAGAGAGTACCAGAAAGATATCCAAGTATGATGAAGAACTGAAACATCTTGAAGATAAAGAAAGAGAGGTAGTAGAACTAGAAGCACTAATTGCTAAGCAAGAAGGAAGAGGAAAAGGTAAGTATGAAGACATATTGCCTATTAATTTTTTTTCATGTAGTAAAATAGGTCATTTTGCATCAAGATGTCCTGAAAGAGTTCCTAGGTCTAAGCCTAAGAAGTCTAGATTCCAAAAGAGATGCTACTTTGTTGAAGAAGTAGTGACTGATGATGAGTCTAATAAACATAATGGAAAAGAAGATGAATGGGCTTTCATTGCTACCATTGAAGATAATCCTATGCCTACCGAATCTACTAAAGATGAAAAATATCTTGTAGCCCAAGTTGAAGAAAAGTATGAGTGGGTAATTGATAGTGGATGCTCACATCATGTGACTGGTGATAAAATAAAATTTGTAAGTCTAGAAATGTATGATGGTGGGGTTGTAAGATTTGGAGATAACAATGCTGGTGTCATTCATGGTAGATGATCTATTTGTCTTGGTGGTAAGGATAACACTGATGATGTTATCTATGTTGAAAGCTTGAAGCACAACTTGTTGAGTGTTGGACAAATGGTTCACAAGGGATATGATCTTCAGTTCAAAGATGGAAGATGCAAGATACATGGAAGTTCCAGGGATATGATTGCTACAAGAAAACAAAAAAAAGGTAATATTTTTCATCTAAATACTGGTAATGGAAGTTTAATTTCTCAAGTAGATGAGAGTTAGTTGTGGCATACGAGGTTCTGTCATGTAAACTTTGGCAACATTATCAATATAAGTTCTACTCAAATAGTAAGAGATCTTCCTAAGTTAGTGAAGCCTGCTAATGTAATCTGCAAGGAATGGTAGATAGGTAAACAAACTAGAGTCTCTTTCCTAAGCAAATAATTCCATTCAAATAATTTGCTAAAACAATTACATATTGAACTTTGTGGTCCCTCCACAGTCAAAAGTATTCATGGAGAAAGGTATTTTGTGTTGGTTATTGATGATTACTCTAGAATGATTTGGGTTTCCTTTTTTAAGAGAAAAATGTGAAGCATTGGAGAAGTTTAAAAGTTTCAAGGCTATGATAGAAAATGACAAAGGTCTAAAAATAAAGTGCCTGAGATATGAAAGAGGTGGTGAGTTCATTTCCAAGGAGTTCAACTCTTATTGTGAAGAGCATGGTATTAAAGAGATTTATCTGCTCCTCGAATCCCTCAACAGAATGGAGTTGTAGAGAGAAAGAATAGAACAATTTTGGATGCTTCCAGAACAATGATGATGGAAGGAAATGTATCTCAGATGTATTGGAGTGAAGCCATAAGCACTGATATTTATACTTTGAACTAGGTAAATGTTAATGGTAATTATGGTAAGACTCCTTATGAGTTATGGTTTGGTCAAAAGCCTACTATTAAGTACTTCAAGATCTTTGGAAGAAAGTGTTATGTCAAGAGAGATGATGATATAGGAAAATTTGATGCAAGAAGTGATGAAGGAATCTTCCTAGGTTACTCCACTAAAAGAAAGGCCTACCGGTGCTATAACAAAAGATTGAGAAAGATGGCTGAGAGTGAAAATGTCAAAGTTGATGAGGATTCAGTCAAACCATCCAGACATTGTAGTTATTATTTAGACAAAGACATTACAAGCCAAGGGAAGAATACTCAGACACAAAATCTACTTTAGATTATTCCATATGTTCCAGTGAAGCAACCTCAATTTGTTCTAGTAAATCAATTCAGTCAAGAGATAGAGACAAGTGCAAGTGTAGAAGAAAGATCAGAAGAGACAAAAGTTCAAGGATGTCCCAAAACTCCAAGGTATGTAAAGTTGAATCATTCTAAAAGTCAAATCATAGGAGATAAGAGTAAAGGAGTGCAAACTAGAAGAAAAATTGCAAAAGAATACTGTTTGATTTCCAAAATTGAACCTAAAAATGTCACTGAAGCCTATCAAGATAAACACTGGTTGGAAGCTATGAAGGAAGAGCTGACAAAGATTGAAAATAATGACACATGGTTACTGGTTCCAAGGCCTAAAGACAAAAACATGATTGGTACTAAATGAATGTTTAGAAACAAGTTGAATGAAGAAGGTGAAGTGGTCTAGAATAAAGCAAGACTAGTATGTAAAGGGTATTCTCAAATAGAGGGTATTGATTTTGAAGAAACCTTTGCCCCTGTCGCTAGCATCAAAGCTGTTAGACTATTTCTTGCTTATGCTACACACAAGAACTATAAAGTCTATCAAATGGATGTAAAGTCTGTATTTCTGAATGGAGAACTAGAAGAAGAAGTGTACATTGAACAGTCGGATGGATTTTAGCTAATAGACAAAGAAGATATGGTCTACAGATTGATGAAAGCTCTGTATGGACTTAAGCAAGCCCCTAGAGCCTAGTATGATAGATTGGACAAATACCTACTAAAGCCTGGATTCACTAAAGGTACTGCTGACAACAACTTATACTTCAAATTAGAAAATGATAAGGAGTTAATTATAGAAGTTTTTTTTTTATGATATCATTTTTGGAGGAGATGGTAATCTATGCATGAAGTTTGCAGATGAGATGAAGAATGAATTTGAGATGAGTATAATTGGAGAGATGAAGTTCTTTCTGGGATTGTAAGATACTCAATTGGACAAGGGGATTTTCATATCTTAGTCCAAATATGTGAAAGAACTACTGAAGAAGTTTGGAATGGATGACTCCAAACTTGTTGGTTCCCCCATGGTGACCAGATGTAAGTTGACAAATAATGATGACTCTCCTAAGGAAAATCAAACCAGATATAGGTCAATGATCATTGGATTGCTTTACTTGACTCAGACTAGACGAATCTAAAAGAATCACATGTAACTATTGTGAAGAGAATTTTTCAGGTATCTGAAAGGAATAGTTGACTTTGGAATTTGGTATCCAAAGGATGATGATCTCACTTTGTGTGCATATATTGATGCAAATTGAGCTAGTGATGCAGATGACATAAAAAGTACTAGAGGTGATGCTTTCTTCCTAGGGAAGAAATTGGTGTCCTAGTTGAGAAAAAAGAAAAACTCAATTTCTCTATCTATTGTTGAAGTAGAATACATTGATGCTGCCAATAATTGTACTCAAGTCATATGGATGAAACAAATTCTAAGAGATATCAGGGTAGTATATGAAGAACATATTGCCATATACTATGACAATTCAAGTGCAATAAATATCTCAAGTAATCTGGTCTTGCATTCCAAGACTAAACATATATCAATCAAGTTTCATTTCTTGAGGGAGAAAGTGAATGACAAAGAAGTCAAACTTGTGTATGTGTCTACCAAAGAAAAAATTGTAGATATCTTTACTAAACCATTTCCGAAGGATACTCTTGAGTATCTAAGAGGAATTCTAGGGGTAATCACCTCTCCTTGTAAGAACTAAAAGATGCATTTTCTTGCATCAATCTGTGAACCTCATTGCTATATTCTAATTCGGATTGATGTTTCCATGGCTGCTAGTCAAGGGGAGTAGTTAGATGTGCATATATGTGGTTGAAAGCGTGTATATGGCAGGGTCATTGTTACCTTTTCCATTGATGTCAAAGGGGGAGAAGTGTAATGTGAAAAATCATTTCAAGAGGAAAAGTACAGAAGAAGTCAATGTGTTGGGTTGATGGTATTTTTCACATCATGTGTTGCCATCAATGCCAAAGGGGGAGATTGTTGGATATTGTGGATATGGTTTCTGATATGTGGTTGTCACTGATGTCAACACTATTAGCATTTAGTTTACTAGAGGTGGTATATGTCGAGGATATTGAGAAAATTGTAAAAGGAAGTGTTCTAAGTTCCCAGTGGAACTATGCAGGTCATGAAGGTGTTTTGTTTTGTACGTTGATGATTAGCTAATGTGGATTAAAGGGTTTATTGATGAATGTTTCTAGATCATCTACCAGAAGTTTCAGAGGTCCACGTGAAGTTTGGAGTGTGTTGTGGTCTGACAGTGTTTCTGTGGTTTTTGTTAGTGTTCTTGAATGAAGATTGTGTGATTCTGGTAATCTCAGTTGTTGTAGATGCTTCTATGTTGTTTCTTGGTGTTTTCTATTGTCTCTAGATCATTCTCTATCTTTTTGGTACATCCACACTACTCAAAGAACTCATGGTTGAAGATCTTTTCTTGCGCATGTTAGATTTTTCTTGTTCTTGGTCAACATGTTGGTGGTAATGTGTTGTGGATCTTCATGGCGAAAATAATTAAAGTATTTTTTTTGTTGGAGATATTAATTTGGGTCTCCACTATGTTGTGGCTAACCTTGGTGGTTTTGCATTGGAATTTTAATTGTAATTTTAGGCCGACATTGAAAATATGTCTTATTTTTTTGGCCGACTAAGATGTGATGAAATCCCATCAAGAGGATATATAAGAGCGATTGGTTGAGTGAAGTTAGTGTGTGCATAGTGTGAATTTATGCCAGAGAAAGTGTAAATGTGCTAATAGTGTTTCTATCATTCGATTGTAGAGCAGAGAGTGAAGAAGTTTGAGGAAAGTGTGAAGGAGGTTTTCTGAGCTTAATTGGAACTATAATCAGGCTTGTGTAGAAGCTATTCTTTCAGTTCATACTCTATGGATGTAATCCATATTTTTGTATTGTAGGATAGTGAGTTCTCTTCTATAATTGAGTAGTGAGCTCTTGGTAGTGTGTCTGGATGCATGCGCATTCCCCTTATTATTTCTCTTTATGCTTTTAATAAAGTATAATCTTGTGGACTAACATCCACTGTGGTTTTTCCCCTAACAGGGTTTCCATGTAAAAAATATTGGTGTTATTTTTCTCTCTAATGTGTTAATTTCTTGTGGTTATTTTCTTATTCATCAGATATGAGATTAAGGTTAAAATAAGTTAGGAAAGTTGAATTTTCTGTCACAACTGATTCACCCCCCTCTCAATTGTGTGTCCTGATTTTTCCAACAGTAATTTCTTCAGTTCTACTTTTACCAACAATGCTATCTAGGGATGCATTTTCCTTAGTTTTTGCTTGATAGGTTTACCTCCAAGAAATATGGCTAAGTGGTGGAAAACAAATTTTGGCTATAGTCTTGGCAATCTGCATATTTCCATGCAAATTTTATCTTTCTATCGCTGATGAACACTGTGAAGTTTACTTTCTCTTCAAGATTAAGTGATGTTGCATGGTATGTGATCGTTGGGTTCTCTGTTGTTCCAACATTGATGGATTATTCCTCTTCTACTAGGAATGTTGTCTTCTCTTGATATTTAGATATAGGGAGATTGAATCCTCCATCTTCGGGTGCCTCAGAGAGGTTTTCACCTTCAAAATTTTCCTTTATTTTAGTCTTTAAATTAGAATCTGATAGAGCCACATTGTGGTTTTCTCTAGGGAATCTTGTTTTGATTTTTACATTATCCTTTTGAATTTTTCAACTGGAGGACACAATCTCCCCACTAAAATATGCTTCATGTTCGAGTTCCATGATGAATGTTGCTTTATGATCTCCTATTGGTATATCAGTTCAAAGTCCCATAAAATTTGTGATTGCTTCATCATTTTGGAGTTGATCCAAAATAGGTGTATGTTGTTGTTGGTCCCAATCTATTAACTGTGGGTAATAGAGGGGTAGGCTATTATCATTATTTGCAAAAATTACAAAAGTTGTTGAGATGGTTAGTATGGATTTGGTATCATTCTCCCATTAGGTGTCTAGGTCATCATCGCTAGAGGTGACAAAAGAAGGAGAACCCCATTCATACTCATTACAGTCTATTCCAGAACAATAATAGTCATTAGGAATAGTTTTGATTAGTTGGATAGGGACTATACCAATGATAAATCTTTCAAATAAGTCCTTGAGGGGTAACTCGTATTTTATATGATGGTAGGTATCCAATGCATTAAAGCTAGTAGAAGGAGCTCCTTTCTTATGAGAGGTATGTCCTATTTTTGGAGTAACCATGTCTATTGATCCATAACATAGCCCCATGTTCTTTTTTCTTTGTTCCACTATGATAGGCTCCAATTTTCCTTTTTTATGTAGCCCAAGGCCACTTATTCTAGTATATCCCATTTGTTTAGCCAACTGATAGCCTTTATTGCTAGGATAAATTAGAAGGGGTTGTGGTTGTTTTGGTTCCTTTTGTTCCTCTTTGTAGATCATAGACAACAAGTCTTCCTTGAATATATCCCCACCCTTCATATCTCCCCACTTGGTAAAAACTGTGGGTTTGGCTATCATTTTTACTATTTGAACATATTTGATCTCCTTAGGTCCTCCATAAACCTTGGGTGTTGATGGAAGACTTCCAATTAAAAATGCTTGATTGAAGTGATAATTTCCATTACCCTTGTCAATTACTTGAACCTTGGTTTATAGTTTTTGGTTTCTCACTTGATGTTGGTTTAATTTAAGTTGATGGTATTGTGGAAGGGTCAACATATGAGAATGAATGAAAAGATATGTTATTACTAGCTATACACTAGATTTTTTTTTACTTCTCCAATTTTGCACAAAAGTGGAAGGGTTCAGGATTGGCATATAATGTAACCTCCTATTCTTCATGAGGAAAATTTAGAAATTGGTTAAATGTTAAAGGAACCACTTGTAGTGCATGAATCCAAGAGCATCCTAGAAGGAGGTTATATGGTAACTCATGTTAGAAACCAAGATCAGATTTGCAAACCGAAAAGACCTTCCAAAGAAGAGAAAATCAGAAAAAAAAGAGAGGTTGCAAAAGGATGTGCAACATAATATTATTCGAGAATTCAATAATTACAAGATAATGATTTTCTTTAAAAAAGAAAAGATGCATAACCCTAATCTTATCTTGAGCAACAAGATAGCTCGATAAGATAAAGATAAGAACCTATAACTTAGGAATTAAATAATTACCTATGTAAACTTATGCAAAGTGTAATTAAATATTAATTACACCAACACCCCACCATAAGTGCAACTTAGGGAGAAGAAAAAATATTATGCAAATATGAATCCTGGCAAGAAGGCTAGATCAGGTACTCATTTACAAATGCAATGATGAGGAAGAGAAGAAAACCCAGTGGGACAAAACCCCCCTACAATGAGATGACTGTTGCAAAGAAGCACTGGAAGAACACTTTGGAGTAACACTGGAACCGCAATCTGACAAGCAACGAAAGATACTTCTGTCTACAACTGAAACCAAAACTAGAATCATGATAATGTGACAGCAGACTCGATGCCATAGAACACTCAAAAACTCACAAACTGGAACAACCATGGAATCTGTGAAGCAATAGTAGATGAGATGATGACAAAATCTGGAAGCTGTGTATCTTGATGCCGATGCCAAACTGTGACTAAAACTCTTCCATACGAAGGAGTACCAAAAATAGACTCTGGAACATTAACCATAAAAACATGGCCCTCAAACTGAGAAAGATCTGAACCAATGCGGATCAAGAACCAACAACTCTCAATCTAAAGTGTGAACCGATGAATCCGATATGTGTCAAGTAATAGCAAAAAATGTGGCCAAAAGAAACTAGGAGACCAGATAACCCATGCGAGTTGCCAACAAAACAAGATTAAATATGGAAATCAAAGTGCATGCACACTCTAATCAGATTTATTATGCAAGAAACCCCCCTGAATGGAACTTTATCATAGTTCATTTATTACAATTACCCGATGATTGTAAAAGGAGAGCATTCAAACATGCATAAATAGAAAAATAAAATAGACCTTAGGTTTGTGTAGAGGACTGAATCAACTTTCTAATGCTGCAAGAATGATGAAAAATGGATCACCGAGTCAAAAGATATGCCCTCCGGAGTGAAAACAACATCTGAGTTCAAAGGCTTGTAAAATAAATCTAGAGAAAAAATGGTAAAAACACCTACACCACTAGATTGGCGTCGGAATCAGCTTTCCAGCGATATCTCGTTTGTGAAAAATAGACATCGTATGCAAAAAATACACCCGATTTCATGAACACTGCTCCAAAATGCCCAATAAGGGTTGCAGGGCGCCCAGGGGGCTAAAAAAAATATAGCCCCTGGTCATATGCAGGACTAGGGGGCTAGTGGATGTGGGATGGGGCGCAGCTCCTGTTCGCCCATATGACCTCGAGCTAGTAGATGTGGCGGTCGGGGGTTGGCCACATAGCGCCCGATCCCCCATAGGACCGCGGCCTGTGTAGAAAGGCCCGCAGGGGGCTCAACGGATGGCCCTCGGTCCCCCATAGGACCGGGGCAGAGCAGACAGAGCTGACGGGGGCTGGAGGAGCTGGCAATGGGTGGGCAGAGGAGACTAGTGGCAGTGGCTGCCTGGTAGCCACCGGGTGGTGAATCACCTTATAATTGGAAGCGCCTTCGCGAGGATCGAGAAAACCCATTTTTCGACATTTTTTTTTATTTTCAAGCCTTAGACTGCATGCTGGGGAGGCCGTACGGCCCCCTAGACAATTTTTTTTTGCCTCCCAGACCAACTTCACCAAAATTGATGAAACGACAGGTGTTCTTAGGGTTTTTGGCCGCTGCGAATGCGATGGTGATCTCCGTTTGTGCTCAAACTGCTCCAAAAAATCAGCTACCCCCAGATCTTGCAAAGAATCTCCGAGCTTGAAACCCTCACAGATGTGGCAAATGATGGCCAAAATATGCAAAACAAAAGTCAATCCTGAATTTTTGCAGCGCTCTGAATCCAATGGTGAGGCTCAATTTGATCCAAAATGCTACATAGATGAACTCAAGGCATGATACCCTCGAGGAATCCCGAATGAACCCTGCAATGATTTTCTCAAAAATCTGAGAAGGGGCTACAAATCAAGGCTTTGATACCATGTTAGAAACCAAGATCATATTTGCAAACCGAAAAGAGCTTCCACAGAAGAGAAAATCAGAAAAAGCAGAGAGGTTGCAAGAGAATGTGCAACATAATATTATTCGAGAACTCAATAATTACAAGATAATGATTTTCTTTATAAAAGCAAAGATGCATAACCCTAATCTTATCTTGAGCAACAAGATAGCTCGATAAGATAAAGATAAGAACCTATAACTTAGGAATTAAATAATTACCTATGTAAACTTATAAAAGTGTAATTAAATATTAATTACACCAACAACTCAAGGTCCAACACCTGACATGTTTTTGTGGTTGCTGGTCCTATCTGCATGGGAAGCTTGACGGTTCCTTCAAATTTTCTTTCAAGATCATCATAGGCCTTTATAGTAATACTTTTTCCCTTATCTATTACATCGTTAGAATACCCCCAACTATTTAACAAATATCAAGATACAAATGTTTAGACTTGCACCATTATCTATCAATACTCTTTTGACCATGTTTTTGTGGACACCAACCTCTATGTAGAGAGCTTTGTTGCGAAATGACTTTCGTGGAAGGTCTTTTTGGGAAAATACTAATTGATGATTGGCCATGATCTTGCCAACCATGGCTTGAAACTAATTAGGATTGAGATTACTAGGGACTGATGCTTCCAATGATTTCTCTAATATTTCCCTATGTGCGGGCAATAACTTCAACTTTGGGATGGAGATCAAAGTGGGAGTCTTTTTCAGATATTCACCAATATTGTAGTCACTTGATGACATATATGTGGGTTTAGGTGGGGATCATTGTATTTTGAATTTCCCTTGATGGGTAGTTATGTTACATTTAGGGTCCCTACCTCATATAGTCCATACATTTACCCTAGTGTCAATTTTCTTGAGAGAGGGTACCTAGAATTGTGTCACCCTAAGTGTAGTAAGCATTGTGATAGTCTTGGTCCTTTCCTTTGTCATTCTTCTTAGCATGGTTCATAATGGGATTTGTGTAAATTTGGAGATCTTTGTTTCAAGGACGATGTTCTATATCCACTTCTCCCTTGTCGGTGAAATCTTGTATTATGTGCTTGAGTCTAATACAATTGTTTGTAGTATGTCCTTTGATTTTGTGGAATTCACATAAGTCATTATCATTGTACCATGGTGTTTTGAAGCTTGGCTCCTCATATTTTGGGCGATCGTTAACCTTGATGAGGTTTTGTTGCACTATTTTGTACATGATTTTCTCAAGGGGTTCTCCTAATGCAGTGAAATTCCTCCTTCGTTGATCATATTGCCTTTGTTTCCCTCCTTGATTTATTTGCTAGTTAACTGCTTGATTATTTTAGGGATAGCTAAGTTGATTGTTTTGTGCATTATTAGGAGCATAGATTTTTTTTGCAACTCTATGTTTGTTTTGTGGTCCATTAGGAATTTTCTTGTTCCACACAGTTCTAGCATCAACTACTCCATCATTTGTAACATTTTAGTTCTTCGCCCAAATATTAGGTTTCTCATTAGAAGAATTGTCTCTTGGGTTTTTTAGCTTAATCACTCCCCTTGATATGAGAGATATGATAAACAAGCGCAGGACAATTGGGAGGGGAGGGGTGAATCAACTATCACACAAATTCAAACTTAAAACTTTATCACTTTTCAAATCTTCAACCACACTATTCTATTATTAAGTATAAGCATGCAAAATAGATAACAGAAAGTAAATCAACATAATGAGCACCAAATTTTTTGTGGAAAACCCAATAAGGGAAAAACCATGGCAAGGGTTAACTCACACTATATAGTATTTTAAAAGAGGCTCACTGCCAAAAGGACTCACTATCCAAGTACAAAGGCTCACTACCTACAAAAAGGACTCACTATCCAACAAAGAGGCTCACTGCCTACAAAAAGATTATACAAAATAGAGTAAGGCTTTACATCCCCAAAATGAACTGGAAAGATGCACCTATTATGTGTTGATACAGTTTTAGATATGCTCATAACTGTTGCCTTTTTTATTACACCTTCACATTAATTACTTCTTCACTATTTATTCTATCACCTTTTACAGGCTCACTACACATATACTCGTGCACACTCACATTCACACACCCATGTCTATGTCACTCCACACACACACTCCTATCAAGTTGTTTGCCATATACTTATATATATACACGATCTCCATCAAAAGCACTAATTAGGTTGGCCTCATTAGATGCAATTTATTTATAAAGGATATCAATTGTCATCTCCACAAAATATTTTCAAAAATATTTAACCGTTATTACATTATGTTGGCTCAAACCAAGAAATAGATTGCACATAAGTTTTCATATCAAATCAAAATTATCCTAACAAGTCAGCCAGGAATAATCTTCAACACAACCAATCAAAATAATGTCAATTCATTGTATGAGCATGAGAACACAAAATAATCTAATCATGCATGCCTTTAACGTCTATCAGTAGTTTCCCAAAACCACAACTAGGGACTATGAACTATGGAAAAGTGCAGACTAGAATACCATATGGGTAAGAAAAATTACCAAACCAGCCACCATAAAGGATAAGCATCAGTATAAGAGTACTGGATCCAACTGCCAGCATAATACCAACATGGTGACATCAATGACAAAAAAATAGATGAATTTACTCATTTTTCCAATAATCTTCCCCTTTGTCATTGATGGCAACATGTGAACAAAAATTCCCTCTCCACTATTTCCAACATTCTCCATTCCAACACTCCCCCCCTTTTACATCAATGGCAAAGGGCACCAAAAATGAGTGTAAACATGGTGACATCAAAATTTCAAAGGATTTTCCAAAAACTTCAAAGCTTCCAGCAATCCAAAGAAATTAAGTGAAAAGAAATTAAGTGAAGATGATATTCTTCACCTAAAACACCTTCTTGTACCTTTCTTTGAGAATTGGATACAACTTCTTCTAGTTAAAAAAAATAGACTCTAGTTTTGTGCATGTACTTTCCAATAACCTGAACAACGTAAAAGAGGGTGACCACTCAACAATAGAGCATTGTTTCTCAACATCTTCAGCATTAGCAAGAATTCTGGAAAGATGTTCTAACCAGACTTCAGTAATTTCTTTAAGAAGCCAGAAGGTCTTTGTCATATCAATCCTCTGTCTTTGTGTAATGATTAGTTCAGCCTAAATTTCACCAACTTTTATCATTTTTTTCCCTTCTTTATCTTCAAATATATCAAAATTCTTTCCAATCTCATTCACCTCAGCTTCAATTGCTTCAATTCTTCTTCTAAAGATGTCTACAGTAGTAGGCCATCGAAGACAATACTTGTAAACATCTGAAATTTCTTTAACACACTTCTTAGTTTCATCAATCAATCCAGACAATCTCTGCATGGCCTTTTTGCATCTTCTTTCAACCAAGACTCCTATTTTTTGTCCTTCTAGACCTTCAAGAAACATCCTTTCTTCAACAATCTCAATCATATTTTTTGACAAGAAATCAAAAACAATAGATACTTCAATACCTTTCTAAACTAGATAATCTACTAGTGCATCATCAATTTTCAGTCTATCAATAGGTGAGACAACATCCCATAGTTCACCAATCTTCTTCATTTTTCCTTCAATTACCATAGATTGGATACCATTAGGATCAAGGGGTTTAGTGTTTTTTAGAGATTCTTTCTCCTTCTCATCTAAAATATCAATGATGTATTTAGTTATTTCCTTTCTCTTTTTGAATTCCAGAGGGGAGTCACTGATAACAACTTCCATTTTCCTTTTTTCAGAGGAAGAGACCACTTCGAATTGACTTGATGAAAAAATACTAGAGCAAGGGTTTTCTTGCAAGGATGAGAAATAAAATTTGCACATATTCGCATTATCTTCTAAAGACTCTAGATATCTATAAATTTTCTTTCCAATAGGGATACCAAATTTGCACATCACATTATCTTTTCTTGGTAGAGAATTCAGAAAGTAAAACACCAAACATAATAGTAAGGATCCGAAATGAAACAGATAATTCTCAACCAATGAAATTCAAACATTTTCAAGAAAATTCTCAAGTAACAAGCTACATAAATAAAGTTTTCTATTCTCCTTAACAATCATGTGGGCTATATGTACGACAATAGCCGAAGTTGAGCTTTCACGATTTCTAAAATAAATTTTATATGAGATAATGTATGCAACATACCTAACGACCGAGTTAGCAAGTGTATCAATCAACAATGCTCTCTGATCTCTACCAATTCCAATCATCTCCACCACATCTTTATACTTCACAATTTTCTTTCCAGGAAGTTCTCTGATGCTTCATAATCTAGTGATCACTTTAATTGCTTCCTTCGAGATCAAGTAGGGTTTTTCCAAAATAATGTTTCCATCCTTAAAACATTTCAACAAGAATAAGATAACTTCCTTATCTGTAACCCATGGAAATTCACTCCATAAATCCATCCCTAGGGTTTTTATATTCTATAATTCAACTTTGCTCAACCCTAGTTCAATTTCCTTCATTTTTTCTATGATTGTATTCTTCTACTTTGACCCTTTTCAACTTCAAAGAGGTAGCACCACACAAACCACTTTTCATTGCTTAGCTTTCTTGAAATTCAACGATACTTCTTCAATTTTCTTCTTTCCTTTTGCAAATAGAGAGAGGGTTTCTAGATTACCTAAATCAATCTTCAAATTCCCTTTAGAAAACATTTCAAGCATGCCTCAAGAATTCCTCAGAGTACCTTCCAATGATTTCAAATGCACAATTAACCAAAAACATCACAAATTTCTACTTAACCACCATCGGGTTTTCCCTAAGCACATTAAATGTGGAAAACACAAAAAACTACTAAACACACACTTCTCTTAGCATAGAAAACCTTCAAACGGTCTGCAAATCTTCATACCAACATATTTTTCTCTGGTTCCTTTTCCAGAACCTCTGAATAATCAATCTTCTCCTAACCATGTGCTAGCCTCTGACATGCCATTCTTCTAGGGGGGTTTTATGGTCTTCTGATAATGCTCCCCCTAGGACCATGCTAGGTCTACATTTCAAATAAGTCATCTATACCGGATGAGGGTACAGACACATTAGGAATCTCATATTCTTCTTCTTCTTCTTCTTCTTTCTTCTTCCATGTCTTTTCCATGTCTTGCTTCATCTCTTCTTTCTCAATCTTCTTTACCGGTTCACTCTTTTCTTCCGGAGCAGACTTCTTTCCTTTCTTATTCTTGCAAGTTTTAGATATATGTCTAGGTTTATTGTAGTTATAATAGATCACAAATTTCTAATTAGACTATCCTCCATTATTCCTTGATCTACACTGATTTTTTGTGTGTCTAAATTTATTGCAGGAATAGTAGTAGCCATTAGAGAATTGATTCATTTTTCCTTCATAAAACTTGTTCCTCATTACCCAACTAATCAAACTCACCTGAGATCTTCATTCTATAGCATTATGTCCAAACTTCCCTCATTCAAAACATTTTCCAAAAAAAGAGCCAGAAAACTAATTTATCTTGCCCCTGCATTCAATTGCTCTATGACCATATTTGTTGCAAGAAAAACAAACACCATCAAAAGAGGGGTACATCTATCCATTAGGTTGTCTCATAGGAGGTCTTCTTGCAAAGTTAATTTTCTACTTCCTCTTTCCTTGACTCTTCTTCACATCTTTAGAATATTCATTTGTATCAGCTCCTAAGCCACCTTTGTCTTTACATAGTTTATGTCCTGCAATCAGTTCTTCAAGTTTACCAGAGCTGGATCTGAAATTTTTTTCATAGAGTTTAGCCTTCTATAATTCCACTCTTAAGTTTACTATCTCCTGCTCGAGCCTAATGTATTCATTTGACTTGTTTTAAACCATTGTATTCAAATATTCGTAAATCCTCTTATTTTCTTCTGCTGTCACTTTCAGTCCAATTATCTCTTGTTTTAGTTGTTCACTTACTTCTCTGTGTCTTTCCTTAAATTTCTTCAACTATTCCTTCAATTTCCAAATGCATTCATTTGCTTCATCAAGATTCTCTTTCAAATCTTTGTTTTCTCTTTCCACTTTATCAAGATCTTCAAGAGCAGTCTGGTGTTCTCCTTTATCATTCATTATCTCCATCTTTAGGATCTACCTTAAGCTATTAGGATTTACATGAGGAACCAAGAGCTCTTATACCAATTGTTAAATAGGCATAGGACAATTGAGAGGGTGTGGGGGTGAATTAATTGTCACAAAAATTCAAACTTAAAACTTTATCACTTAGCAAATCTTCAACCACACTATTCTATTATTAAGTATGAGCATGGAACATAGATAACATAATGTAAATCAACACAATGAACACGAGATTTTTTATGTGGAAAACCCAATAAGGGAAAAGCCATAGTGAGGGCTAACTCACTCTATATAGTATTTTAAAAGAGGCTCACTACCAAAAGAAGGACTCACTGTCCAACAAAGAGGCTCACTACCTACAAAAATATTATACAAAATAGAGTAAGGCTTTACAGCCCCAAAATGAATTGGAAAGATTCACCTATTATGTGTTGATACAGTTCCAGATATGCTCACAGATGCTGCCTTTTTTATTACACATTCACAAGAATTACTTCACTATTTCTTCTTTCACCTTTTTACAGGCTCACTGCACATATACTCACACACACTCACATTTGCACACCCATGTCTATGTCACTCCACACACACGCTTATCAAACTATTCACCATATACTTATATATATACCTGATCTCCATCGCAAGCACTAATTAGGTCGGCCTAATTAGATGCAATTTATTTATAAAGTATATCAACTATTAGCTCTACAAAATATTTACAAAAAGATTTAACTATTATTATATTATGTCGGCTCGGACCAAGAAATAGATTATAGATAAGTTTTCATATCAAATCAAAATTATCCTAACAAGTCAGCCAGGAATAATCTTCAACACAACCAATCAAAATAATGTCACTTCATTGTATGAGCACAAGAACATGAAATAATATGATCATGCATGCCTTAAATTTCTATCAGTAGTTTCCCAAAACTACAACCAGGGACTATCAACTATGGAAAAGTGTAGACTAGAATACCGAATGGGTAACCAAAATTACTGGACTAGCCACTAGAGAGGATAAGCACCTGTATAAGAGTACCGAACCCAGCTACCAGCATACTATCAACATGGTGACATCAATGAAAACAAATAGATGACTTTACTCAGTTTTCCAACAAGCTCTCTCTATGTGCAATCCCTTCTTAATGGTTTCTTTTATGTTTGTGGGAAACAACATAGTGAGTTGATAATTGATCTCTGGTTGGACATTTGAAACAAATATGTCTACTAGTTCCTTGTCAAGAATAGGCCACTTGCATTGAATTTTTTTATGTCTCCATCCTTGTACCTATAGGAGGCAATAGATTCTCCTTGATTCCGCTTAATCTTGTATATATCTGTGATGGTGATGTCCTATTCTATATTGAGTGAGAAGTGGTTTATAAATTTAGTAGTCAATTCATCAAAAAATTTAATTCCAGGTGGTAGATGTGAGAACCAATCCAAAGGATGACTAGTAAGACTATGTGGAAATAGCCTCATTAGTTATGAGTCATTGTTTTTCACTTCCATGCATGATACCAAGAAATATTGTACGTGTTCTACTAGATCTCCTTTTCCTTTGTATTTTTCAAACTTGTGTATTTCAAAGTTTTTCAAAAAAGTAAGCATAGTAATGGAATGATTAAAAGGAAATCGACATATATCTTGAAGGGTATAAGTCTTCTTTGGTTTTCCTATATGCATGTCTAATACTATTTGATTCATTGCTTGTAGTTGCATGCACACCTCTATTTTTGGTACATTTGTGTGTGGATCCTATGTGTAATAACCTTGTTTTCCTATGACATGTTTTTGTCATAGGTTGGGTATTGTAGAGGTATAGGACCTTGGTAACCATGTTGTGTGGAAGGAGGGTTAGGTCTTTATTGTGTGAAAGGATGGTTAGGTCCTTTTTGGTTCCAAGGAGTGTTAAGTCCTTGTGAAACATAAGGAGGGTTAGGTCCTTGTTGAATGTAAGGAGGGTTAGCTCCTTGTTGTTGTTGAGGATGGATACCTTGATTGTGTGTTGGTGGTACACTTTACTATTAGGATGAAATATTTTGAGGGTTACCTTTATAGTGCATTGGTGGTACACCTTTTTTATGGTATTGTTGATTGGGAAGGGGACAATGTGACGCACCTTATCGTTGGTACTAATTCAGAAGGGGATCATGTGACCCAATTTGTTGTTGATTTGTAAGGGGACCATGTGACACACCTTGTTGTTGATTGGGAAGGGGACCATCTGACCGACCTTGTTGTTGGTACTGATTTGGAAGGGGACCATGTGACCCACCTTGTTGTTGATACTATGGTGGAAATCACAGTTGCTGATTTCGTACATTTTGAGAAGGGTCAATATATGAAGTGTTTTGAGGCATGTACTATTCTGGTGGTGTGGTGTTACCTTGTGGCATGTATTGAGAAGGACTCCCTTGATATTGGTTGCCTAGTGTCACTTGTTCAATTTGGGTTGTTTCCTAAACAAAGGGTTGTCTATTGATTGATCATTTCCTTGTGAGAAGACTGGTGACATGTTTGGAATCTCCAATGGCTTGGATATTTCTCTCACAATTGAATTATCTCCTAAAGGAATGAGGTGAGGATCTTTAAAACATTCTACGTTAAAGTCTATATGAAACTTAGAACCACTTTGTGCTAACTTGAAGAAGTGTTTGGATCTTTTCTTTGGAGTTTTCCCATTAGTTTGAGCACCTTGGGATTGTTAGAATGTTGGAAGAATTATTCATCATTTATTTCTTCCTCACTATCCACCTCCTCTATGACCAATTCCCTTGGGTTTTGGTTCGATCTATCCATCGCTTATTGTTTTCTATGGATTATCTCCTACTCACTAGGTGATTGGTTTGATGTTTCTTTGTATGTTGGTTCCTTTAGAGGAGTTACAAGGTCACTTGGTCTATACCCCCATTGGTCACTTCTATTGTTTGTTGGTGGTACACCAACACTATTTTTTCTCACTTCCATATTTTTTGTGTGTTGTGAATATGTGGTTGTAATAAATGAGTGTCAAGATTTTGTTAATGTTTGTGACTTATAACTATGGAATAAAAGAATGCTTTTGTTTTTGGGATTTTTTTTGTTTTAATGAAATGCAATTTCTTTTTGTTTTTGTATTTTTTATTTTCAAATGTTTTTGGGAGCTAAGTTTTTCTATTTCCATGTAGGAGGTGGTAATACAGGCCTTCTAGCCGCAAGATCTACTTTTTTTCTCTTGTTTGTCTAGGATATTTGTTGCGTTTCTCCATTGGGTTGGTGTTTCTTTTGTCTCGAATATGAAGCTCCTCAAACTACTGATAATATCTATTTTTTCACCCTCAATATGTTCAAAGTTTGGTTGTATGATAGGTTTTTTAAGGTTCGGTTGTTGAATTAGAGCAATTGGATGCCAAATGGTCATAAAGTGAAAGATGAAAGTGTTGGTGTTTTGATACGGGTTTTTGTGATTCTCAAGACCTAAGGTTTGAGCCATGTTTTGGGATGACGCTATTCTTGGAACTCAAAAAGTTGAAAGGCTTGGATCAATATTTCACTTCTTTTTATAGAGGATATATTGTGGGAAATTTACTTGAACTAGCCTTGAGGTTCAAGCAAATGTAGATATCTTAGAAGTGTGAGCAAAGGAATGATCCAAGTTTATTTGTTTTGATTTTGAATTCTAAAAGTAGAATGAGGTGTTGGATTTTGCAAATGGATGAAGGACTATATGACATATTTTGAGATTCTATTTATTTCATTCTTCAAATAGTTTGTAACTAGTTTCAAATTAGTTTTCTGATTTTCACTAGAAAATAGAGCGAAATTAGTAGGTTTGAAGCAAAAGTGGTTGAAAAATTCAACTGCAATCACATTATGGTCAAGTGTGTCCAAATTAGAAAATAAAATGCGATAAAAAATTTAATGTGTGGCCTTTGTCTTAAGTTTTTTGTCTGATGAAAAATGAGTGCAAAAGAAAAAAATTTGGTCTAAAGCGGCTAGTATAAAGTCAACCGTGGCTAGGAAAATATGTCAACTATGGCAAGATTAGGAGAAACTGCAACAATTTTAGAGGAAATGCATTCAATTTTCTCAAAAGTGCTAAATTTTCATCAGTAATTGTCATAAGACAGAGAGAAAAAGTAGAAGTTTTGTCAACTACGATAAAAATAGAAGCAAAACCATCCTCTATTCAGTTTCATTTCCTATTTTCTATATTAATAGTAGTTTAAATAAATTTTTGTAGTTTTGGATAGCTTCGTTTGATCTGATTTTGAGGTTTTGGCAAGTGATAACACAACACAACAATCAAAACTATTTGACCCCAAAAAACTCTACAACTTTAAGCATGCTTCTTCACACAAAATATCAATGTTTGCGGAAGTCAAAAAGCTAAAAGCTATAGTTTCAAAGGTTTACTTCATTATTATGTTACTTAAAATGTGAGCCTAAACATTTAAAAACATTGAAAGATATTTGTTTAAGATATCTTTTAGGAAGTGAAAAATAAGGCTCTTTTAAAAGCATTCACACTAAATTAGAAGGGTTTGATGGTTGAGAAGCATGGTAAATGATTGTTTTGATGTGTTCATTTTAATTCAAGCACAATGTTTGATGTTTCAAAGTAACTGAATAGATTTGGAAATTTCATGAAGACAATTTACACCCTAGGGATAGATAATTCATTTTAGGTGGTCTTACCTCATGCCCCAAAGGGATGATTTTACATGTAGTGAATGGAGAGTGTTTTAAGCTCAACCATAAGTTGGAATTGGTAAGTAACTTCTCAGAATCAAAGCTTTGATGCACCACTTAAAATTATTTTTTTGACTAAAAAGGGGTGGCTTCTACAACATTGGTTCTTGTGTAAGGGGGAAATTGTGAAGATACAAATAAGAAAAATGAGTGAATAGAAACTAATCTAATCCCAAAAAAAGATATGATTTATGCAAATTACTCATGAAATGAATGATTAAGAACAATGAATTCAAGAAAAGTAAATGAAAAAAACAAGAACAAATGAATTCGCTAAACTAAATCATCACCCATCTCACGTTGAAGTGTGTTCGTGAAGTTGCTGGGTTGTTCATATCAATGTGAAGCCTCCATTGTGTGTACAAAATCTTGAAGAATGCGCATGTGTTGATCGAAGTGAACCAGAAAGAAAATAGGGTAGGGGAAATTCCCACCTTAGTTTCCTTAGGCCATTCAGTAATTTCCTAGAAACCCTAATTGGATTGACTATCAACCTCACAAGGTGAGTCAATTCTCAAAAAGGAAGACCTAGGAAGGGGTTCATTAAGCTTTTAGGGGTTCACCACCAAGCTAAAGCTTTGAAAAAACACTTTAATATTCAACTCAAAAAACCTAGTAATGCAAGCCAAATAATGAGTGCAAATGATGAAATTAAGCTACACCAAGTTAGGGTATGTGTACTTGGGATGTATGGAAATGTAATGAGGATTCTAGAAATGTAAAAATGCTATCTAAAGTGCTATAAATCTGCAAATGAACCAACTCAAACACTCATTAGTGGGGATAGTTTACACATGCAAATCTATGAGTACCTCTATGAAATAACAATGTCAATGCTCAAGAAATGCAACAAATAACAAAAGGGATAAAAAAGACATTCCAAAAGCAAGAAAATGTACCTATTCCATATTGGATTGGTGTCAAATGTGCCAATGACCCTTTCCCAATCCTTGCTAAAACTGAAATGATGAAATGCAATAGTGATGAGCACAATTAGTTCTCAATTCAAGAGAGTAACTTTGCATGAGAGTGTAGATGATTTGATGAAGAATTAGCCCCTTATTTATAGATTTTCAAATTGGAAGAATGCTCATAAGAGAGAAGTGTGGGATAAAGATTGGACAAATCAGATGAGGGCACTTGTCAACTTGTCATAGGTTGAGGAATGTGCAAGTTTTGGCCAATGTGCCTAAGACAGGGAGATTCAAATTTGAATTTGTGAATTAAATGTTGAGAGGGGGACATGGAAGAGAGAATTTATTGCAATGTTGGAAGGGACAAGTCAACTTGTCTTCATCTTCAAACTTGAGGGAATATTCCATTTTAATGCCAAGTTGAAAGAAAATGATGAATTTATAAATGAATTAAAATGATTTATTAGTGCAAGTGGGAAAAGCTAGAGGATGTGATAGGTGGTTAGATTAGGTAAATCAGGATTAGATTAGCTTAGGTGACATGATTAGTTGATTTTGACCCCTTTGACTTGAATAATTGGATTTATTTAAATAAAAAAGGGATGGAATATGCATTTTGAGATTTCAATTAAATAAAGTTTGGTTTATTTAATTAAATGGTTGATGTTTGATTTATTTAATTTAAATGAATAACCTTAGGAATGAAATTAATGAGTTTAATTTACCTGATGAATGGATGAAGGTGAACTATGTTTACTTGATGAATGGACCTAATTAAATGCATGATGCTAATTTTGTATGTCTACATTTTTCCCCTCTTTGAAGTAATGTACTTGCTGCGTTGGTTCAAAGAATAAACTTGTCGCGATCGAAATTCAAAAATTTACTAATTTTTTCGGCTGCCCCAACGGACAGAAGTACACTAGTACATTTCCCCCTCGAGAGATCAAGTGAAAAGATTCTATTTGAAGGTGGATCTTGCAATAAAGAGGTTCAAACTGGATGGTTATGGATGATGATGCAAATGAGATGGTTTTAAGATGCTTAGAATAATAGATCTATATTATTTTAAATAGCTTAAATGATGATATGATGTTAGATGGATGGGATGAATGATGTGATATGCCATGATTACGCAAATGTATGATTTTATGAGATGCTTAGACTAACAGATCTCTATTATGATGATGATTATGCATGTGAGATGATATGCAGAATATTGATGGTTTGTGGATGCAAGATGGATGCACTGGTGGTGATGATTAACTATTCATGACATGATTTTAGTGCGGAAAAGAAGACATTAAATGATGACAAGAGGATCCAACAAGCCAACTTTATGAGAGATGACGATGAGAAATGATGATGATAGATGGATGATTTGTTTATCAAGGATTGGGATTTTAAAAGGGTCACTTACCTTATGTTTGATAACACACATAAGCACAATGCATCAAGGTATAAAGGACCAAGATGGTGTTGTACTTAGTGTGATGGACTTTGACTCGAAAAATAGATAGGAGTATTCTTGTTCACACTTGACATACAGAAACCTTGCTAGGATGCACTTTAGAAGTTTCAAACATCTCGGATAAAAACATGGAAAGGTATAACCAATCAATGCAATAGTCAACAAGCTGTCCAAAACATCCTCTATACATATATAACAAAGAAAGTATTCGCCAAGGTTATTTTACAACAACTTCCAACAACCATAGCAGACAAAAGGATAATGATCGTTGCCCCATTCCTATCTCTCTAAATCCTTCGTTCGGATATCATTGAGAGGTCCTTGGACTGAGTGCAATAAGATAAGTCAAAAGACAAAGATAAAGCACACAAACAAGTTGATGTTCTTCAATACCACTAACCAAAAGGGAATGTGTTTTTAAGGATAAGAACTGAAACTATTGCCAAAATATAATTCCCATTGTAGGAAGGATACATCCTAGGACATGTTAGTGGATGGTGGCACGTCATTTCGTTTATCCAAAGTGCTCTTTCTGATAAGTAATGCCCATTGTAGGAAGGATTCATCCTAGGACATGATGTTATTAGATGATTGATATGGGACTATTTGGATAATGGACTATCGACACAAATAATTGACCAACTTGTTTACGTACTGACTTAGACTTGAGACTTGACGTTTTTGAGTTTTACTTTTAACCTGCCAGACTTGTTTCTAACTGTTTCACCAAAGGTTGAGGATGACGATCAATTTATTATGAGTGGTGTTTATTGTGGGTGCAAGCGAGATGAGACAGATGGATTTTTTAAAATATTTGGATGTTTTTGGTGTTTTGCAATGTTTTGAGGCTATTTTTGGTATTTTTTGAGATTTTCAAATGTTTTGATTTTTTATTTTCCAATTTTTTTGGGATTTTCTGTGATTTTGACCAAGATACTAACCTAAGGATCTATCCTAGGGGCCTCGAGGGCTAATCAATAGATTAGCCTTTCCTATGTTATACACGCAGAGACCACGTAGTTCGACCAACGACTTGACCGATTTACAGATGGAGATATACATGATGAAATGTCAGTTTATTATGATAGACTCCTAAAGGACTAACCTAAGTGTCTCGGGGGATGATCAAAGATCAACCTTGCCTACGTTCAAGCTCAGAGATGATTTAGTTCAACAAGACGACTCTGTTTTTAACTTTTTGAATGACTTTTTGACTTGTTTTTGGATTTTTTGACATGTTTTGAATATTTTTGGATTTTCTGATGTTTTGATGTTTTTTGATTTTTTGATTTTGAGGACTTTAAGAATATACACGAATATGATACAATGAGAACATGCCCCCAGTGTGATGCAATAGAATACTCTGATAAAGGTAGGACAAACTAACCTTGAGGATGGGCCAAGTAGTACTAGGAGGGATCATGATACGAACACAGGACCAAGTTGTGGTGTAGATGCGAGTGGATGAGTGATGGATGGAGATCTGGATATGATGGATGATGGAAACGTAATGGATGGATGGTGCAGAATAAGTTGTAAATATCCTGGTGGATGGAAAGTGCTTATTTACACAAGGTGCCTATTTTCTAGGTTTTCACTAAGGTGTTTTCCCAAAGTGCCACCGAAGTGGTTTTCATTAGAGGATGATTTTTCTCTTTACTATTTTTTATCCTTTTTCTGATTTTTTTGGATTTTTTTCTTTTTTTCATTTTTTTTTGTTACCAAGATGCCTATTTTCCAGTTTTTGCCAAAGTAACCATTTTTTCAGGAGATTTTCTAATTTTGGATTTTTGGTTCTATACCTTGAAAGATTTAGGCATAAACTTTTTGAGATGAGAGTTATTCATGGGCTCTTGCAGAGGTTCCCCTTCGGGTGTTGATAACTGATATGCCCCTAATTTTTAACTTGTTATTATGACGAATGGTTCCAACCAATTGGGTTCAAACTTGCCTTTGCTACTTGGGTTTCAGACATTTTTTTGATTCTCCTTCAATACTAGTTCGCTGAATTTGAACGTCCTGCTTATGATTTTCTTATTGTAGCTCCTTTTGAGTCTATTCTGATAGACTTGCAAGTGATTTAAAGCATCTATATGTCTCTCATCCAGTAACTCTAGCTCATTTAGTCTTGATACTCAGTACTCTTCATCTGTGATGAGGTTTTGCAATGATATCCTAAGTGATGGGAGCTCGATCTCTATGGGGAGGACTGCTTCTGATCTGTAGACTAGGGAGAAGGGGGTGGGGCCAGTGGGTGTGTGGATGCTAGTTCGATAGGCCCAGAGGGGGAGATTAAGTTGTAAATGCTAGTCACGACCAGCATCATTGAATGTTTTCTTGATGATTTTCAGAATGGTTTTGTTAGTAGCTTTTGCTTGGCCATTGCCTTGGGGATAGTATGGGGTGGAGAAACGATGTTGGATTTTGAATTTCTTGCGTAGGTCATGAATCTCCTGATTCTTGAATGGTGTCCCATTATCTGAGATAATGGCTTATGGAACACCATAGCGGCAAATGAGATAGTTCAGGATGAACTTTGAAATCTGCTTCCCAGTTATGTACGTAATGGGTATGGCTTCCACCCACTTATTAAAGTACTTTGTTGTGGTTATGATGAATTTGTGGCCATTAGATGAGGTGGGTGTGATTTTCCCAATGAGATCGAGTCCCCACTGTGAAAAGGGCCATGGTGTGATGATAGGATGAAGCTCTTGAGCTAGAGCATGGATGAGGTCCCCATGTTGTTGACATTGTAGACACCTTCTAGCATAGTCATGTGCTTCTCATTCCATTATGGGCTAATAATACCCCATCCTCAGCAATTTTTTAGCTATGGTCATTCCACTCGAGTGTGAACCACAGATACCGTTATGTACTTCAGTTAGAGCGGTCAATGCCTCCTCAACATTTAGACAACATAGTAGGGTTCCTTCTATGCTCCTATGATATAGGGTATCTCCTAGGATGACAAATATGGATGCCTTTTTGAAAAAGGTTCATTTTAGGTTTGATGGTAAATCGGCGGGTATGACTCCTATTCGAAGGTATGTATAAATTTCATGGTACCAAGGATCACTGGGACCAATGATTTCAAACACGAATTCTAATTTTGGTACCTCAAATGTGGGTACGAGAAGCTGCTCTATTAGGAATTCATATTTTGGAACATTGTTGGGGATGTCCAGTAGGGACCCAATTGTTGCCATGGTGTTTGCTGCTCTGTTGTTAGCTCTAGGTATCTGCTCAAATGTAATTTTGATGAAGGATTCTTTGAGAGTTTCCACCAATTTCTTGTATGGAGTGAGCTTGTCATCCTTGGTCTGGTATTCATCGTTCACTTGATTTATGATCAGTTGGGAGTCTTTGTACACTTTGAGAGCCATGATGTTCCACTGCACTACTGTTCTGAGACCTATGGTCAAATCCTCGTATTCTGCAATGTTATTGGTGTAGGGAAATGCTAGTTTGAATGACCTTGGTATGCAATCCCCTTGTGGGGTGATGAAGAAGACACTAGCTCCTGATCCATGTTGTGTGTATGAACCATCGAAGTATAGTTTCCAGTGCTCAGCTACATTGAGGTTGAAAATAGATTCATCTGGAAACTCTGAGACAAGAGGATTCCCATAATAGATAGGTGCTTCTGCCAGTTGGTCTGTGATGACTTGTCCCTTGATTACTTTCCTCTCCACATATTTGATGTCATATTCTGATAGTATCATTACCCATTTGGCCATTCTTCTTGTGAGCATTGCCTTTGACAATAAGTATTTGAGAGGGTTGATTTTGGTGATGAGCTTTATTTTATGTGCCAACATGTAATGTCTAAATTTTTGTGATGCAAACACTATTGTGAGGCATGCTTTCTCGATGAATGAATAGTTTAGCTCATGACCAACCATTTTCTTGCTAATATAATATATGGCCCTTTCCGTTCCATTTTCGTCATGCTGAGCTAGAAGAGCTCCAAGGGCTACTATTGTTGCTGACACATATAGAATCAATGGTTTTCTTGGAATTGGTGACATTAAGACTGGTGGTGTCAATAGGTATTCCTTGATTTTGTTGAATGCCTCTTCACACTTGGTATCCCATTTTTACGTTACTCCCTTGTGGAGTAGGTGAGAGTACATGGGTTATGTTTGTCTGCCAGTTGCGCTATAAATCTTTGAATGGATTGAAGTTTTCCTTGGAGGCCTCTCAATTGTTTTAATGTCTTTGGTGCTTCCATTTCGAGGATTGCTTTCACTTTTTCTGGATCCACCTCGATACCCCTCATGGACACTATATATCCTAGCAATTTACCTGATTGTATGCCGAAGATGCACTTCTTTGGGTTTAGTCCGACTTTGTACTCCTCTAGTCTATGAAAAATAGCACTTAAGGTTGCTATGTGATCTTTTCTTTTTCTGGATTTAGCTAGGATGTCGTCAACATAGTCTTCAACTATCTTATGGATCATGTCGTGGAATATCAATGTCATGGCCCTTTGGTATGTTGCTCCTGCATTCTTTAGGCCGAATGGCATCATGTTCCAGTAGTAAGTCCCCCATGGACAAGTGAAAGTTGTCTTATGTTGATCCTCTTTTGCTATCATGATTTGATTGTATCTTGAAAATCTGTCCATTAGTGATAACATTTCATGTCCCGCTGTCATGTCTACTATCATATCAATGTTGGGAAGTGGGAAGTCATCTTTTGGACATGCCTTATTCAAATCTCTGAAGTCTGTGCAGATTATGATATTTCCGTCTAGTTTTGAAACAGGTACCATGTTTGATACCCATTTTGGATAGTCTATCAGTCGGATGAATCATGTGATCTGAGGATGCATTTTTTGAAGCTTTTTCCTAATAGGCTTTTCTTCTGGATACACTACTAAGTGGTGAACCACAGTCTTTGGATCAAGTCCTAGCATGTCAGCATAACTCCATGCAAAGTTTATGTCTTTCCATTAGGAATAGTGCTAGGAACTCTTTCTCTTCTGATAGTAGTGATTCCACATAGAATGTGATATGTGGGGTCTCCTCTGTTCCTAGGTTAACCGGATTGCATTTTTCTGTCAAGACTGTTGACTTTTCCTGATGAATAACTCTTAAAGGAAGATTGAATCCCCCATCCTCGGGTGCCTCAAAGAGGTTTTCACCATTGGATACATCCTTTCTTTTTACTTTTTTCTGGTCAGAGATTTCCATAGTTTAGTTTTCACTCAAGGACTTGGATATGATTCTTAATTTCTCACTTTTGTGACTAAGGGATTCAATCGTTTCCCCATAATAGGCATATGTGTCCAACTCCATTATAAACCCTAATTTGTGGTCCCCATTTGGAATGTTATCCCGCAATCCCATGAATTTTGAGAGTGCCTCATCATTTTCGAATGTATCAAGAACTGGTGGTCCTCGTTGGTCGTAGTCGATGAGTTGGGGATATACTAGGCAGATCTCATAATTTTGATGGTCTATTTAAAAGGATAGGGTACTAATCATGCAAGGAGTGGTGTCCTCGAATAACCTAGGTAAGTTGGGTGTGGGGTCCTCATCATTGCTACTACTACAAAAGTTAGTTATATCAAATGTAAGGTTATCTATGACACGACCTGTAGATACGGGTAGGCGTAGTTTTGTTGTGGTCAGCTAAGGAGGATTATTAACCCTTCTAACTGGAGGACTCCAGCCATGTATGGTTATACTCAGAGGGGTACATCCAAGGCCAAGATTTGTTATCGGTCGCATCTCTGGCATGATGGGTATTATAAGCCCGTTGTCATTTTTTCCAAGTCCTTGATTTCTATCGTAGCTCATTGCGAGCATCATTTGTAGAACCTTGCTTCTATCATTCATTGGTAAGTTTGCTACTGTTCTTTCATCTTGATATAGCATGTGAGATGGATCTACTTCAATAACCTCCCAACCAAGATCTCCCCAACTTGTAAATTTGGGATAGTCCATAGGAGACGTTTGGGATGTGGAAGCCTCATTTTTTTGTGGGTGTCCCCATGATCTAGGAGATTGTGGTAACTCTCCTACCACAAAATCATTATTAGGGAGCTTGTAGTTTCCACAGTCGTTATCTTGGATAATGAGTTTGATGTCAAAGATGGTGGGAATGGTAGGAGTGGGGGGTGTCTCTGCCACAAAAGTGGATGTGAGAGTGGCAGGATCGATGTAAGGTGTGGATGGGCCCTCATCATTTTTTGGTACATGGGAGATTTTGTAATACTTTGCTTCAATATTTTTGCAATAGGAGAAGGGTTCAGGATCTCCATGGATGGTAACTTCTTGTCCATTATGTGTAAATTTCACACATTGGTGGAAAGTTGATGCTACTGCTTTCATCGCATGGATCCATGGACGTCCTAAGAGGATATTATATGGCAAGTCGAGGTCCAAGACCTAACAAGTGGTTTCCATGATGGAAGGCCCTACTTGAATAGGGAGTTTGATTGTTCCCTGAGACACTCTTTCTTGGTCATCATATGCTCTTATTGTGATACCCTTTCCTTTGTTGATGGAATCCTATGATATTTTCAATTGCTTGATGAGACTTAGGGAACATATGTTCAAGCCCACACCTCCATCCACCAAGATCCTTTTGATTTTTCTCTTATGTACTATGGCTTCCAAGTGAAGTGAACGGTTGTGAGATGGTTAAGTGGGGAAATCCTTGTCAGAGAATGTAAGAAGATTAGGCGTAATGATATTTCTAACAATAGTTTGGAATTGCTCCACATCGAGATCTGCGAAGATAGTGGATGAGGCCAATGCTTCCTCAAGGATCTTCTTATGAGCTGATGATATTTTTAGCAACTCCATGATGGAGATGTGTGCTGGCATTCTCTTGAGTTGATCTAGGACATTGTAGCCATTAGGAATGGATCTAGATGCAGGGGCTCTGTTTGGTTGGGATAATCCTACAATGGTTACTTTTCCGCCTCTTGTGGTGACTCCACAATCTTCGACATAGGTTCCTTTGATAGTAATGACCATGTAGTTTTCATCTAGGGAGGTGATGACTGTTTCATACACATGATTTGCATTTGAGTGGATGCCTTTCCCTTTATCTTTGTTATTGTTATTCCCTTTGTTGCCATGATTCAGCATCGGATTCGTGTATATCTTAAGATCCTAGTTTCCTGTAGGTTGTTCCACATTTATGATTCTTTTATCAATGAGATCTTGGATTATGTTTTTCAATCTCATGCAACTATTTGTGGTATGGCCTTTGATTGTATGGAACTCGCAAAGTTGATTCTCATTATACCAAGGAGGTTTCACATCTAGTTCTTGGTAATTCTCAAATGTAGGAGGCTTGATGAATTTTTCGTCGATCAATGTTTTCATTATGTCTTCAACTGGTTCCCCAAAGTGGTGTATTTTTGCTTGGGATAACTCTTTCGTTGGGGTGGTCCGCTTTGATCATTGAGATTATTGACTGTTGGATTGTTGTTTGCTTGGTGTGTTGTGTGATGACTGTTCTGGTGTTGTATTTGGAGTTGTGGTGCAGGTGTATTTTGGTGTGGGGCACTAATGACCACCTTGGCATCGACGACACCATCATTAGTAATTTTTTTGTTCCTTTCCCACGTGCGAGGTTTATCATTGTAATTGGATGGTGGATGGTTGTTTTGTTGTTCGGGCTATGAAGTTGATCCCATGGGTTGAGTCATAAGGGCTCTTTCAATGCTAAGCACCTTGGGGATTAACTGATCGTATGTGGTGATTCCTTGAACCTTGAGATGAAGTTCCAAGAGTCCTTCAAGGTTGGCGATGATGGTGCAAAATTGTTGTTCTTCTAGCATGGTCCACTTGCTCCGATTGGCCTTGGATCGCCATTTTTGTAAGAATGAAGGGAATGATTCACCCTTACCCTGTTTCAGAGTTGAGAGTTCTTCTAGACTAACATCCATTTCAATGTTGCATGCATAGTTCTTAATGAATGCATCTATAATTTCTTGGAATGTCCTAATGCTTGAAGGTAAGCGAGAAAACCATTCCATACCATGGCCTGCCAAACTCCTGGGAAATAGCTGCATCAGATAAGTATTGTCGTATGCGACTTCCATGCAATGAACCTAGAATTCCCTAATGTGATCTTCAGGGTTTCCCATCCCTCGATATTTGTCAAATTTTGGGATCTCAAATCCCTTAGGGAATGGTTTCATTATGAGGCTCCTATCAAATGGATAGGGACACAAGTTGCTTGGTGTTTTGGTTGTTCACCCTGATTGAAGATCGAGCACTTGTTGCGAGAGCAACCTAATTTTTGTTGTCACATTATTTTGTGGATCAGGGGGTGGGATGAAAGTGTTTTGGTGTGTTTTGATTGTGGGTTGGATGGATGGGTTGTTTGATGTGTTGTTTGATGGTATCTGTATTTTTTGCCAAGCTAGGTAGGCTTCCACCTACTTTTGTATGAACAATGCCTGTTAATGATCTTGTTTTTGCTGCGCTAAGATTTGTGCTTGTTGTCGTGCTTGTTGTTGTTCCAACAATGCTTGTTGTTGTGCTTGTTGTTGTTCCAAAAATGCTTGTTGTTGGGCTACCAATTCGGCTGCTTCTTGTTGCTCTTGATATTGCTTTATTGCTTGCTGATATGCTTGCAATTGCACTGCTTGTCTTTGTGTAAGAAGTCGTGCTTGTGCTTGTGCATGATGTGCTTGATATTGTGCATTTCCCTAAGCTTGAGCTTGTGCTTGCGCTGTTTGTGCTTGTGTCGCTTGTTGTTGTAATAGAGCTTGTGCTTGAGCAACCTTTAATGCTTGTAATGCTTGTGCAGCTTGGGCGGCTTGTTGTTTTTGTTGTTGCAATAAAGCTTGGGCTTGTGCATCCTGTTGCGCTTGTAATGCGTCTTGTGTGGCTTGTGTAGCTTGCGCAGCTTGGGTGGCTTGTTGAGTGGCTAGTTGTATGGATTTTTGTTTTTGTACTTGTTGGAATCCCCTTTGAAAAGCAGCTTGCAATGCCACATTGTATTGATTTGACATGGTGGAAGTTGGTGGTGGTGGGGGTGGAGGATTTGGAATGGCATTTGTGGTGAGTGATGATGTTGTGTTGATTTTTTGAGTGATAGATGGTGATATTGATGCAGTGGTTGGTCCTTGGGAGGCTATGCTTTATGATGTTAGGGGGGTGTTTGATGATGTTGCAATTTCTTGTGCGTTTGTCATCTGTTGTTGTGATATCGATGACAAATTTTGAGCGTTTGGCATAATGCTTTGATTGATATCTGGGATGTTGGTTTGGTTGATGGTTGGTATGGGGAGAAGCCCTAAACCAAGGAGTGGTGGGGATGATAATGGAAATGGTGGAAGAGGTGGAAATGTGAGGGGTACGAGTCCATGCAAAAATTTTGTGGTGTCGAATATGTCCCCTGGTCCGAACATGTCTCCTTCCTCTTGCGAATTTGTGAGGAGAGGTGTTTGAGGTGTTGCGTGAAAAAATGATGATGATGTATGATGATGGAAAGCGAGAGGAACATTCTTATGTAATGGGTTATCAAGTATGTTTTGTTCCAAGGTGGTGTTTGCATCCAATTTTTGATTATTAACAAGCGGGTGTGCTTGAATAGCATTGAGAAATGCATTTCCCTTATTAACGTGAGGTTGGGTTGGAGAAAAAGATGCCGTGACTTACAAAATGTTTTGAGTGATATTGTGGGATGCGGGTGTAGATGAGATGGGAATGGTGGATGAGATTGGAGGAAAATATGTTTCCACTATAGTACTCACATCGAAATCCAAAGGTAACTTGGCCCCTTGTTTTGCTAGCTCAAGCATGTATAATGAAGGGTTAAGCCTCATCATGATGTTGATGATTTTATGGTTCTCTGGATTTTGGAGCATTTCCGTCATTTCTTCGTGAGACATTCCAAAGGTAAGATCCTCTACTTGGTTTTCTTCTTGCAGATTTTGTGATGATGTTAGAAGGTTAACTGTGATATTTCCAGACCCAACGGGATTCATTTCAGGAGTGGTTTGACTTAAATCACTTGAAGCGGGTGTTTCTTTGTTGGCTTCCATGCTCTTCTTGTATTGAGATCTAGTTTGAACCATAAAACAAGGATTAATTTTTAAGAATGGGAGATGAATCTCTTGGTTCCTTGGATTGATCTTTATTTTATGCCTCAAAGTAGAAAATTTAAGGACATCTTAAGGATCGAAAGGTGATACGATGATGTAAGAGATGGATGATGTGGATGTTATGATCTTTTGGTAAATCTTGAAGGAGATACTAGGCTTTTGGGACTTTCAGATATGTTTCGGTTTTTAATTTTGATTTTCCCTTGGGATTTGTCCTTGATTGATTTTGATTTTGATTTTGATTTTGATTTTGAACAAATAGACCCTAAGATGTTTGGATGATTATCTAAGGGATAGATTTGATCAAAGGATGATAATTTGAATATGTGTGGGGAGAAGGATGCATCTACCCACACCTATTCAAACAAGATGATAGTTTCACTAAGCATATGAAGTAGGATTCATCTACATATACTAGGCTAAACAAGATGATTTTGATAACTTTGAATATGAATATGCAAAAGGATGCATCTACACATACCTAGCCAAAGGTTATTTTGATAAAATTTTCAAGGATTTAGTCTCAAGGATTTTGATGATTTTGATTTTTCCAAAAAGCCTAGCATTAAGGATGATTTCAAGATTTTCCAAAAGGTGATTGTGAGATGATGATTGTTTTGATGTTTTGCAGGATGGATGAAAGAAGATCTTGATTTTCCTTTGATCCTAAGATGAACCTAAAAAAGACACTTTGTTTGCCTAGACCTAGGTATTGAAGAACATGAAAATGCTTCCTAGAGACCTTTATAACCAAAGAATGATTCATACATTTTCGGATTTCCAACCAATAACCTTTGCTTTGGACTTTTTCAAGAATCGTGAGGCTTCAACACACATGAAAGTTCATTTTTCTTAGCTTTTCTTGATGTCTTCATTTTACCAAAAACACTTTCTTTGATTAAGTTTTCAAACTAAGATGTCCAATGTCTTAATTTCTTCAAACCCCACAAAGTATGTTATGTGGAAATTCAATGAACTTAAGGCAAGGGTTTTCCTATTGTTTACTTAAGTAGACAAATTGAGATGTAATCCAATGTTTAGAAACCTCTAAGGATGTAAATCCCAAGGGAAAGCAATAACATATGGATTGAGTCAATTGTATTTGTCTCCAAAAGGGTTTGAAGTTTGGATGATGATGTTAAGTGTTTGTTTTCAAGATGTTTTCGATCAAGCAATGCATTTTGTAACCCAATAATAAGTACAAACCTATGGATGTGTAAGACAATATTTGTCAGATTCCCACTTGGACAAGTCCAGCTACGCTGATCTCTAGTGAATGGTTAGATGCTTGACCCCATTGGCTCCCCTCCATGGCTCATTAAAGTCAATCAGGGCAGCCAAGCATCAACACCCATGAAACTCTCATGGCATGCTTTCCATTTCTACTAGAAGACTGTGAAAGTGTGGGGCGGCTTCAGAACGACCGTTCTTGCACCAACAAATAGATTAAAGGATTTTTGAAAATTCTAGCACATGGGTTTTAATAAGGACTTTCTGTTCATGGAGATTGACCCATATGACAAGAGTCCTCTTTCGGATCCATCTTGTCGGAATAAACCACGTGATATAATTGGCATTTACTCCAATACCCAAATTTATATACCTGTTGGAAATACTCTTGGCTTTAGAGTGTTACCAGTTGAGTCGTTCCCTTGGGTGAGTACTTTTTCCCCAAGGTAGGGCCTCTAGGATAAACAAAAGCGAGTAAAGACAAAATTAGTAACTCGATCAATCTTTGGTGGCAACAAAGAGAGAGAATATATGTGATAATGCCCCCACTCACACTTGCACAATATTTTGTTCAATTTTAAACCCAAATCGAAGTGTGGAGGTGATTTCTTTGTCTCACCCTAAAGTCATGAAAAAGGACTTTTGATTCTCAAGATCACTATAAAGCGTGAGAGAAGCGCAAACGTCCTTTTTCAATGCCTTTAGTTTAAGTAAGCCTTCACGAAAAACAAAGTTGTACTTGTTCTTTTTAAATCCACAAAGAAAAATGTGACTTCTTTTTAAGAACCAAAAGACGAGTGAGAGATACTTTGTTCAATTGTTAATCCAAGAAACAAAATCTAGTAAGTTGTATTCCTAATGTTTATTTTAGCCTTTGCAAGAAGAAATTGAAAGATTATTTTTAAACCCAAATGAAAATTAGTGTCCTAAGAAAGAAGAGATAGAAATTTCTTGAAGAAGTGTTTAAACAAACATTTAAAGTGTTTAAAAAGACTTTGATCTTTAAAAATATTATCCTCATGCTTCGTTTTCCTTGTACCTATAAACATTACAAAATAAAATCTTAAAATAAATTTATTTTAAGAAATTAATTGAGATATTTAATAAAAGATAAAACACAACTCCTCCAAATAACATTTGGGCTCTATAATGTTAGCTCACTCGAGTAACAAAGAAATGACAAAATCAGCACTTAATACTTAAGATAGCCAAGATAAATTTGCACAAGATTTAAATAAATCATTATTGACTTCAAAAACAATTAATGCCTTTATTGATGTCAGCCCTATCATGCAAAACACAACATTAGATTTCCTTTAAAATCATAGCTATGTTGAAGATCACAAATACACGCCTTGAAATATTGATTTTGAAAACTAATTTTGTCAAACCACAAAGTAAATTCCCAAAAGGTGTTGCATCAACATTCCATATACACAATACATTAGCATTAACTATGTATTTGTTGAAATATCAAAAAGATCAAAACACAGTCCCTATCCAAAGCACTTCTCCAAATTAGCACGCAACTACAACCACCAACAATATCCTGTATTAACATGTCAAAACATACCACTGCCTACACATTAATGTTTCAACGCTTGCTGGATTCTATTTTACTAAAATAATATTCATACTGCAAGTTGATAGTTAGCAAAGATTCATCTTAGATATGATATTCACATGCACACACATCCAAAACAACCTACATATCCCTCATTAAAGATGGAAGATAATGTCAATGCACTAGCTTTCCATTCATAAAGATCTCACTGCAAGAAAACAAAAAGAAATCCCTATTCAGAGGTAATGATGACTACGCCTGAGATTGTTGTACTCCCATATCACCTTGATGAGGCCGTGAGTTGTAGTTTTTTTCTTGGTGCAAAGTTCTTTGTCACCAACTTCTTAGTGAAACGCCATAAATTATTCCTTGGTAGGCACGTATGCCATCGTTAAAGAGCAACCCGAGCTCAACCTAAAATCGTTCACTCAAGAAATGAGACTGTTGCTGTCATGTTCTATGGATCCACGTACCAACATGCTTCATTTTGACTAGAAACAATACACCCGATTAACTTCAATGCATTTATAACACTGACGACTTTTAAAAACAGCATACGTAGATTAAAATTTTTCAAGCAAATGAAATGTAAAGCTGAATTCAACAAGCTTAAGTGTGTTGAAACTGTTTTTAAATAAAAGCATTTGACTGATGACAAAAAAATTGTGCCTAAGGCACTTGACAGTTTTCAAACGAATGCAAGTGGCAGGTGAATAAGGAGCACAACAAAAAGGTTATGTACAACACAGCGAAATAAAGTTGATTTAGAATTCTCATTCAAAGACAAGACAATAACATCGCAAAAGCTTTAATGCAATGTAAAGCAAATAACATAGACAATAACATAGAATTCTCATCAAAAAATTTCAAGCAAGTGCAATGTAAAGCCGAATTCAACAAGCTTAAGTGCGTTGAAACTGTTTTTAAATAAATGCATTTGACCGATGATAGAAAAATTGCACCTAAGGCACTTGAGAGTTTTCAATCGAATGCAAGTGGTAGGTGAATAAGGAGCACAACAAAAAGGTTCTGTACAACACAACGAAATAAAGTTGATTGGTAAGTGGTTAGAATTCTCATTCAAAGACAAGACAATAACATCGATAATCTCATCTAATTTTCTCTATATGAGATTGCATTCCAAATTATTAAATTTAGTAGAAATCACACTGACCAGAGTGAAACTGTAAGGAAATTAAAAAAGAATCAGTCATCATCAAACTGCCTTCTTGCGTTCTGAGCGGCTAGTGGTCATAACTACTATTATGTAAGCGTTCATAAAAAAATGAACACGCCATCGACTCTTGGCTCACAAGTTACTTACCTACAGACAGGAATGAACGACATTCGTGTGGAAAAACTGAATTTGAAAGGAAAGGAAGATGTGAGTCCAACAAAAATAGACAAAGACATGCATTTCTTACAAGATTTAGGTAATAGTGAGTGCCATGTCAGTTTGTATTTAAATAGGATACAAAAGCGTCATTCAATCTCTTTTTTCAAATTTTCCCTCTTCCAACAACTAACAAAATAACTGTGATGTTTCGGTATCTCGTAGACCTCTTTTTAAGATAATATTTTATCAGTACAAACAACACATCCATGCCTTTTTAATCAATGTCCAATGAGTTTTTATGCAAAGAAAAATGTATATGTATTAATGTAGAAATGAAAATCATTGTTACCTTTGTGATCATCATTTTTTTTTCTACTGTTCAACAAGGATTTCATCTAATCAAAGTTTTTCCTTTTTTTAAAATGATATCATGCAGAGAATGAGCTTATTCATAGAAACCATATAGTTTCATATGCATATCACAACAGGTTGAATGGTTCACAACCTACAAACAAAGTTGCGCTCTTGTTGAGATCAACTTTGTGCATGAAAAGAAAACTAGATTGAGGGAGTGCAGGTTCATTGATGAGAAAAGGAATTTTAGATATGAAGATTCCTATTCAAACATGATTCAGGCCTAAATATGTTGAGACTCTCTCAATGGTTCTAAATACTAACTATAAGAAAAAAAAAAAAAAACTAAATACAAAATATCACCATGTGATTAAGTAGACAAACATCAAATGCTTGAAATAAATAGAGATGAATAGGAACAAAGATTATATTTCTTCCCTTCTTCTAGCGCCATAATAAAGTGCTATAAATCTGCAAATGAACCAACTCAAACACTCATTAGTGGGGTTATTTTACACATGCAAATCTATGAGTACCTCTATGAAATAACAATGTCAATGCTCAAGAAATGCAACAAATAACAAAAGGGATCAAAAAGACATTCCAAAAGCAAGAAAAATTACCTATTCCATATTGGATTGGTGTCAAATGTGCCAGTGACCCTTTCCCAATCCTTGCTAAAACTGAAATGATGAAATGCAATAGTGATGAGCAAAATTAGTTCTCAATTCAAGAGAGTAACTTTGCATGAGATTGTAGATGATTTGATGAAGAATTAGCCCCTTATTTATATATTTTCAAATTGGAAGAATGCTCATAAGAGAGAAATTTGGGATAAAGATTGGGCAAATGAGAGGCCACTTGTCAACTTGTCATAGGTTGAGGAATGTGCAAGTTTTGGCCAATGTGCCCAACAGAGGGAGATTCAAATTTGAATTTGTGAATTAAATGTTGAGAGGGGGACATGGAAGAGAGAATTTATTGCAATGTTGGAAGGGACAAGTCAACTTGTCTTCATTTTCAAACTTGAGGGAATATTCCATTTTTATGCCAAGTTGAAAGAAAATGATGAATTTATAAATGAATTAAAATGATTTATTAGTGCAAGTGGGAAAAGCTAGAGGATGTGATGGGTGGTTAGATTAGGTAAATCAGGATTAGATTAGCTTAGGTCATGATTAGTTGATTTTTACCCCTTTGACTTGAATATTTGGATTTATTTAAATAAAAAAGGGATGGAATATGCATTTTGAGATTTCAATTAAATAAAGTTTTGTTTATTTAATTAAAAGGTTGATGTTTGATTTATTTAATTTAAATGAATAACCTTAGGAATGAAATTAATGAGTTTAATTTACCTAATGAATGGATGAAGGTGAACTAAGTTTACTTACTGAATGGACCTAATTAAATGCATGATGCTAATTTTGCATGTCTACACTATCAAAAAGTGCTTTGGAGGACTAAGACACCCTTACTGTTGTCTTAGTCCCACTGCTATTTTTTGGGGAAAATGTGGTATCGTCAGATGCCAAAATAGGATCCCCTTGCTACCATCTTAGTCCCGATCCAAATTTATGAAATTTTTGAAACTGATCTTAAGGCTTGATGTCTGCACTTCCTTCTTCTTTGATCTCAGGTTTTGAAACTTCTAGATTTGACTTGTAGTTGAGTTTCTGTGAAGATGAAAAATTTACATTGCAACTTTGTAACTTTGAAACTTTGCACTTCAAATGATCTTCAAGTCTTCAACCTAAATCTGCAATCATGAACATGCAAGAGGAGAAAATAATATTGATTGATAGTATATGGGGGTTTTCCTTGGTCAAACCACTTGTTGGTAATTAAACCAAATGATGAAATGAATGAAATGAAGCATGAAATATGAAATATATATGTGATATCACCTTGGATGATGTCTGGTGAAGAAAATTAGGAATCTACCATGTAGTGGCCATGAAGAATGTAGATTTTGGATCCTTGGATATGGTGTGAAAAATGGTTGCAAATAGATATTCAATGCTACATCCACAATCTTGGCTCAATAACATGAATGAATGCACTAAACCCTTGACATGATGCTTGAATCTTGATGATCACTCAAAATGCTTGATGAATTGCTCTTGAATGCTCTTGTCGACTCAAACTTGCTATTAGGAATGCTCTCACAAAATACTTTATTGAAAATGAGTGAAGGGATATTGTATTTATACTTATCCATGCTTAATATTCCAAAATTACACCACACCAAGCTGAGATATGAATTCATCAATTAAAGGAGACCATTTCCTTCCAAGATTTGAAATTAAATCCTGAAAAATGAGCCAAGGAGGACTAAGATGCCCTAGGTGGTGTTTTAGTCTCAAGGCTTGAAACTTGGGGCATAAACTCCAAAAAGGGTCCTATTTAATGTGCCTTTGAAATTTGGGTCCCAAGACCTTTGGGGGACAAAGATGCCCTAGGTGGCATTTTAGTCCCGACCCAAAAATAAAGGACACATAGATAGAATCATTAAATTATCATTTATCCTTTGATGTATGTCAGGAGTAGCCAAAAATATATATAATTCATAGGGATTTGTGGATACAAAATAGGACCAATTAAGACATAAATAGGGATAAATAAAGCAATGTGGGCCCAAATAAGTGTGAAAAAGAAAGGGTATGCATTTTTATACACTACATTTAGCCCCCACTTTAGTGAGAGGATGAACTTGCTTCAAACTCACACTAATGCAGCCAACCATGCAATCAAGAGGGGTTCAAATGTATGCATGCTAGTAAGATAGGATGATAATAATCAAGAGGGGTGATCAAGGCCCCATGATCAATATCCTATGAAAAACCAAAATAAGCACAAAGGAACATTTATGTAGATGATATATGAAGCCATAACTAGATTGCAAGCATACACCATCAAAGATAGAAAAAGGAAAACAAAAAAAAGGAAAAACAAAAAAGCTACGGATCAAGCTTTGACTGGTCGTCTAACATGGTGTGGACTGGGTCTAGGCTATTTGTCCAAAAGAGGTTTACAAGTGGAATGCGTTGTCCACTATGCAAACAAAAAGAATGCTCACAAGGGCTAGTGAAGCTAGTTGTCCACTAGGTGAGCCCCAAGACGTCCATATCAAATTCATACCCCCATGACTATGATAAGGAAAGAAAGAAAATGAATTCTAACAAGTGCTAGTAAAGCTATTTATTAACTAGGTTATCCACAAGGGACCATATCAAAGCCATACCTCCATGACTTTAATAAGTTACAAAAAGGAAACGCAACACACCAAGAAAGTGAAATGTTCAAAGGGATTTTTCTTAGTTAGTGTAAGGTCTCTTCTTAGGGAAAATTGTGCCTAATATCTCCTAGAGAGGACAAGTCAAAGAAATATCATGCTCTCAGAGAAAATTGAAGAAAATGAACAAAGAAAAGGATACATTGCAAGAAAAAACAAAATCACACAATGAAACATGAGTGTTGATGTACGCCCCCACTTTAAAGAAATTGCTAACACCATTACTGTGAGAAATTTCTTTAAAGTAGAAGAAGACATGAGAGCTTATTTGAAAATCCCTAAGCCAAGTCATATGTTTCCAATAAGCTATGCCATGAGAAGGGAAGGGGTTGCCCCCAAAATGCATAACTAAGTACGTCACATGCGAGCCAACTTAAGGTATGTCGTCCACATCCCAAGCTTGCTCTTATATATACATGAAAGGTGATCAACTAGCCAAAAGAGACAATGAAAAGTGACATATGATGACAAGGCTACCTAACCCCTTGCCCCCACTTAGTGCAAGACAAGGATGAGCCGATATGATTGATGAGAAACATGCTAGAGTAAAAATTAGTATCAATTAGAGGAATTAGGTACCCCGACATAATGAAGAGCACCAAACTCCTTAAGATGTTGTATTTTACTACTTAAAGCCTTACATTCATTATTGTAATGACCATGAATTTTATGATATGCAAAAAATGAAGTCTTGTAATAAAATTTATTTTGTGTTATGGTAGTGAGGGATATTAAACGATCTTGGAGGAGTCTTAACAAGATACTTTCTTGATTACAAGTAGGAGATGTTGCTTGATTTTGTGAAAAAGAAATCTTACTTAGTATAAGATGTCATATGTACACAAGACTCTTTAGATTGCAAGATTTTGTTCTCTCCTTTACAGAAGGGTGTAAAATCTAACGAATTTCAATCATTAGTGATTTGTGTGATGACATTGATGTTAAGCGAGGAATTCTTTATTTCTCTCAAATGATAACAATCAAGTCCACTAGTGTTGTTATTAAGTGAAGACTTGATTATTTCTATCAAAGGACAATAACCAAGACCATTATTTGTTTCTTGTGTGTTAGGTTCGATAGGGACATGAATACCTTGTTCTCTAGCACCACATCCTTTTCCACTATATCCAAGTTGTTTCATCATTTCATAACCTTTTCCATAAAGTTTTTCCATCTCTTTTGGACTTGGTGGTTGTTGATAGTTTTTGCAAAGTTTGTTGTGTAATTTTATTTTTCTTCTAAAGTGGTTGAGGTGGATGCTTTCAAAGGGTTGTCTGAATTTTGTGTTGTTATTACCACTTTTTATTTTCCCTTATTTGAATTTTTTTTATGATCTTGTATTCTCCCATGAATGTTGGTTTGAAATTCAATGATCCCAAATCATCTAGTGATATCATTGTGAAGGGTTTAGGTCATCTATCTTTTTGTTTTTCTTGCATGGGTTATACTTGTGTATTTTGTGTCAATGTGTTTAAAGGATTCACCATGTTTTTCCCAATGTTCAAACAACTGTTTGGTTTAGGATCAGATTCAAGTGTGTACACTTTGTTGTTGTAGACATACTTCATTTATGATGAAGAGTAGAAGGCACCCCATTCATTGCATGAATCCACGGTCTACCTAAAGGAATATTATATAAAAGATGATGAGGTATAACATGGATCATTGTTTGCAATGTTTCCTTTTAAAATTTGATAGGTAAAGTGATTACATGAAGTGGTTTTTTTTGCATGTTATCAAAGCCATTAATAGATAAAGAGGCATTTTAGATTTTAAATTTATTGATACCAAGCTTATCCAAAAGGTTTACACTACACACATTTAAGGTTGAGCCATTGTCAACACGGGTTCGTTTTATCCCTATCATATTGTATTGAGCTATTATCATGAAAGAATCACATTGGTTTTGTACTTCCAAAGGGGTTAGTTTACTTTGGTGGAAAAAAATGTCAGCATTTATTCCTTGAATCATGGATGCTATGTCACTCAGGTTTGCACTAGAGGGAACCACAACTTGTCGCAAGGCTATTTGAAGCATAGTGTGATAATTAGGTGAATTCTAAATTAAGTCCCATAGGGATATCTTTGTAGGAGTATTCTTAAGTTGTTCAACAAGATCATACTCCTTCCCACTATGTGAAGTTAAATTGGGAGCACTAGGAAAATAGGATTAGGCAACGGGATTGATGTTGAAGGTGTTTTTCTTGGTTGCAAATTGTTCTTAGTGTTGTATGTATTAGCAACGGTATTGTAACTTGGTTGCTAAAAAACATTATTCTTAGGTGGTTTGAGGATAAGGATAGGTTTGTTTTGAACTTGTGATTTTTGAGAAGGTAGATGGAGGATAAGTTTAGGCTCAGGATAGTATTGCAAGGGGTATCTAATGTGTATAACCTCAGAAGACTTATCATTATTTTCATGATATCTTAGTGAGGAGAAGTCTAATGTTACTTCATCATCTTTGTCTAAGGAATTATTGTTGCCAATGTTCTCATTTTCTTCCACCATGATATATTCCCAAAGAGGAGGGTTTTTTAGGAGAACTACAAACCAAATATTCTTGATATTCAAGGATTGGTTCTTCTAAGATGACTTCATCGGATGTAAGGGAATTATCAATGGTTGAATTGTCTTGTTCATAAATGATGTTGTTGTCCATTTCAAAAATGTTGTCTTTAAGGGAAGATACAAAATAAAGATTCCCATGATTTTCATCAATTAGATCTTCTAACATCATAATACCATCATCACAACTAGGAGATACATTAGGAGAAGAACAAATGTGATTGTCATGATTATTTAATCTTTCATTCCTCTGTTCCCTAATAGGATAGGTAGGGGAAGGATCACAAAGAGGGTTTTCATAGGTTTTAAAGTTTTGATCATCCAACACCAACATATCTTAGCTTACACTTTCATCCTCTAGAACATTATCACAAGAGGTGAAGATGTTGGGAGATGAATGAAGACTAGTTGAAGTTTCAATGGTTATGTGGTCGTCATGATTACCTATGGTTGTTTCTTCTTTTTTACCAATGTCTTGTTCACTAAGAGAGGTAGAAGGAGAGAAACAACTAGGACTCTCAAAAATCTCATTAATTGGTTCTTCTAACACCAAAATATCTTCTTCACAAATAGGAGAGATATTAGGAGAAGAACGAATATGATTGTTAGTATTGTCGGAAAGGTTGTATTCTCTTTCACTAAAACACTCTCATGAGGAGGGGATATGAATGTTTTCCTAGCATTCCTAGAAAGGTAAGGTACTAACATTGTTTGACCAAAAATGAAAAGAACTTTTAACTATCTCATGCAATGCTTTAATAATGTAAACAATGTGTATCCCAAGATGAAAAACATGTTTATCCAATGTATGGAAAACTTTAAGAATACAAACAATGTATATCCAAAAATGAAAAGAACTTTTATCAAACTCATGAAATTTTTTTAAGAATGTAAACATTATATATATAAAAGTGAAAAGTAATTTTATCCATATTATGCAAATTTTCATAAATGTTAGTATTTTCAGATCTAATGATGCTTGTAATTGAAATGATTTCAAAAATGAGAGCCCTAAATTGATGTTTTTGACCTAGATGCATAAAATAAATGTTCCCAAAAATTTCCAAAATTATAGTATATATTACGAGGAGGCTTAGGAGGCACATAAAAGAAAATTTAAATCCTGAAAACTATAGCCTCAAACTCAACATGGACTAAGAATTTAGCAAGGGCATCTTGGTCTTATTTAAGGATAAATTTGAGGTCTCAGAAAGTGGAACATAAAGCAATCAACCCAGACAAGATTTTGAGCTAGAAACCTATAGAGGGACTAATATGCCAAGAAGGAAATTTTTGTCCCAATAGCAATTTATTTAAGATAAAAAGAAATTTATGAGTTGTTAACAGTGTTTCCAAGTTGCCTACCTAGGGACCCGATATTGAGAAACATAAAATTGTGCAAATGAATACAAGAAAAACTAGTGACAAGCAATTGGATGCAAAGTTGAATGTGTTTTTTTCAACTTTGAATGCAATAACAATGTTCGTAAATGTAATTAGGATGATTGATAATGCACTTTTTTAGTATTTCAATGAGATAATTTGATGCAAGAAAGAAAAAATGCAACCTATATGCACTTATAGTAATGAAAGATGCAAGAAAACCTAGATTCTCTTCACTAATGCAAGATGTAAGAAACCCCTGATGCTCTTTCACTAATGCAAGATGCAATGCAAGGATGAATAAAACCTAAATCTAGGGTCTTAATAGACTCCAAATCAAAAGATGAATACTCTAAATTGTCAGGTTCACTAAAATAAACCAGAAAGAAAATAGGGTAGGGAAAATAAACGAAGCCTATTTAAGGTGCCTTTGAAATCCAAATCCCAAGAAATTTGGGGAAAAAAGACACCCTATGTGGCATTTTAGTCCCAACCCAAAAATTACGGACAATTAGATAGAATCATTAAATTATTAGTTATCCTTTGATGTATGTCGAGATTATGCAGAGAAATATATAATTCATAGGACTTGTGGATGCAAAATAGGACCAATTAAGACATAAATAGTGATAAATAAAGCAAGGTGGTCCCAAACAAGTGTTAAAATGAAAGAGTATGCATTTTTCTACACTACACGAAGATATGTGTTGAAGATTTGTCCAATGCCAATTAAGATCTTGGCATTACTTCATTGTGTAAAATATGTTGATTCTCTTATCATTTCTTAGAAGAAAGATAGTTGTTATATAGATTTTGTGTTTCAAAATGAATGCTTTGGACTGCATAGTGGAAGATCATGATTGATGGTCAAAAGATGTTGAGAGGATTTAGATGGGAATAATTTGTGCAAATTGATTACATAATTGGTGTCATTGAAGAAATAATTTTGAGTGTTCAGTGGGATTAAAGGAATAGATTGAATAATACGTGGGATTGGAGAATAGATTGATCTATCAGGAAAAAAGATGGATCAGTTAGGCAATCAAAATGAGCAATTGATCGTTTATAATTTACTCACTCATGAAAGTGGGTGAGGATAATTAATTAATTGATTTAATTAATTAATCTTTTTGAGTTGAACGTGTGAATCAAGTTTGACTTTTGTAAAAAAGTTGTATTTGTTTGATTTTATTTTTGATGATGTTTTGAATAATTAAATTCAATTATTCAAATTTGGGGGAAAGTGACATAATTAAATCATTATGTTTTAATAATTTAATTGACTTAGGGTAATAAAGGGAATTAGCGGCATAATTAAATAATTCATGTTATTTAATTAATTAGGAAGAATGAAGTTAGATTAGGACTTTATTAAATAAATGAAATTCATTTAATTGGTCAAAAATGATGAAAATTTGAATTAATTAAATAATATATAGTATTATTCAATTAATAGAGGAAATTAGGGTTTTTGATGCAGTTGATGTGAAATGTAGTGATATTTGATGATAATAATGTCGGTGATGCGAAAATGTTATTTAAGGTATGTGATAAGTATTAAGTCAATTTTACATGTCTACATTTTCCCCTCTTTGAGACAAAGTATTGGTTGCTTTGTTTCAAATATTTCGATGTTAAGATCAAGATTTGAAAATTTTTATATTCCCCACTATACCCTAGTGGTTAGCGGAATGATGTTAGGACTCTAGGATGCCCCCTCGAGAGGTTGGCCAAAAACATCAATTTTGAGGTCAAGCTCATGATACTATTTCATTTCAGTTCAAATGCATAGAGGGAAAAAATTTAAGCCCATAGGTCTTTTGCTGATAGTTCGTATGTTCCCCAAAGGTCATAATTTCAACCTAGGAAGGTTTCCTAAGTAAAAATTTTGGGTTTTTGGTGGTTAAAATAGGTAATTAGAGTTCAAATTACCTCATTTGCACTTTGATCCTATAGAGAATTCTTGCCTCTGGTTTTCTTGTTTTGTCGATTATCAAGGAGCTATGGTGAGGATTTGCGGAGCCCCACATCACACAGACATCGTTCGTGAGTTTGGATGGCCTATAGGATTCAGTGCCCTAGTATGTACCCTTTTATTTTTCATTTTTGTCTTTTTATGTTTGTGTAATAAATGCATGAAGAAAAAGTAGGAAAATGCACGAATCTTATGTTTTGCTTTTGTAAATAGGCCACATTTGATACGACTTTGTGCACTTGCTATAAAATTTCTCTTGTGAGCTAAATTTGCACTTTTATTTTCACCTTTTCCTAATTTTTGTGCTTTTGTCTTTTTTCCTTCATTTTTTGCGCACTTGTTGTAAATTTGCACTTTTCAAAAAAACTTCACTTTTGAATTTTCACATTTGAAATTTTTATCGCTTTTGGTTAAAAAAATCTCTTTTTCCTATTTTTATCACTTATGCTAAAATTTTTATCATTTTTGACAAAAATGTTTGACTATTTAATTTTTCTTGAAGCCGAAGTCAATTTTTCTGCCATCATAGGTTCGTTTTGTGTTTTCATAGAAAATCCTTAACATTGTGGGTTTAATGGTTGTAGGTGGTTCTTAATCCACTCCAGTCAACAAGGCAATGACCATGTGATCTGTTTGATTTGATCACTAGTTTCAATGTATTAGAGTGAGATATTTTAGATTCTATCAGGTTGCGAGACATTTTCTACATGCCTACCATCAGATTTCATAGCGCGATCATGACTGCACTGATGGAGAGGTGGCATTTAGAGACCTCATCCTTCCATCTACCTATTGGGGATGCCACTATTACCCTAGAAAATGTGTGGAGGATCCTCCATATACCCCTTCATGGAGAGCTTGTTACATGTTTTTTTTTATGAGGTACCCAAGCTATGCACTACATTCTTGGAGTGAGACATCTGGAGGTTCAACAGATAGAGATAGACTAATCAAATTTTGTGGGTAGTGTTGATCTTGTTTCACTTGTTCTCTATGGTTTGGTTATGGGGTTCGTCACTCCTGATAGGTGGGGATGATAGTTTCCTATTGGTTGGGGTGTGTATCGAGTAGATGTTTGAGCACGAGACTAGATACATATGGGGTCCATGTTTCCTTGCCCACCTGTACAAAGATATGCATGAGGTTACATATCATGGTGGGAAATCTATTTATGTCGATATCTCTCTTCTACATGTGTGGGCTTGGGAACAAATATTAGTTACTTGGCCTAATGGTATATTGGATCGTACTACTGGGGATCCATATTCTTATCATTATGGTGATTTTTTGCATTATATATTTCCTAGACAACTTTCCTACTAGCACCGTGTATTCAATGATATGATAGGTTTTGTATGGAGACTGTATATGGATTGTGAGGCATGTCTCGATGATCAGGAGTAGTTGGTATATTATAGACATACTAGATGGATCATCGGTCATGTACACTCTCTTTTGGAGAGATATCTACCTGACAGGGTTTGCAGGCAATTTGGAAAGAGACAGGGTCGATTTTCAGATGCCTATGAGGCTTGGTTTGGTCAAACCACTAGAGAGGTTTATGTATGGGGTCTACAAGCTGACCATGATGTTATAGTTGCTGATTTTAGAGCTCTTTCCCTAGTAGGATGGGGTTGGCTAGTGGACTTAGAGGATTTAGGTACTACTTTTAATTTTGATCAGTGGTGAGCATGATGCCTTCCTTTGATATTTACATATCCTACTAGCATTCTTGTAGTGGGTAGAGTAGGCATTATTGGTCATTGAGGACAGAGACAACATGTTGAGATTGTTATAGAGAAACTTTCTTGGGATCAAAAAAATGGTGGATATAGTGGAAATGGTGATCAAATGTAGTAGGATTAGGGACAATTTCCAGGTCCCCCTCCACCACCTAGGGATGGAGGTGTACAATTATTACAAATGACGGTTGTGAGAGACGATGAGATATTGTGGCGATAGGCCATAGAGGTGCAGGTTGTTATACTCACTCTAGAGAAAGACACATCTTGATAGGAGAGAGAGAGATTTAGGATGGAGAGAGACATTGAGATTGGACATCATCTAGATGCTAAGACACAGTTGCATGCTATTACACTAAGAGAAATAGTCTTAGGATAGAGTGTGATCATCTTTATGTCGAGCAAGATCAATTGCTACAAAAGGTGACATATTATCATATTTTGTATGAGGCCTTTGTTTCCATAGCACAATTACTTCCACGGTTTGGAGATCCCAGTGTTGTGACAGGGGCTGAGTTAGGTGGACACTCAGTTAGATTGTTGGAATCAAGGAAAACCAAGAGGGGGGATGAATCAGTGTTCTGCAATTTTGAACTTTATTAATCTAATCAGTGTTCTGCAGGATCATGATGGGCCAAAAAGTGGCAATATGATGGGTATCTGGATGACAACTTATTTTTTACCCAAAATTGAAGAAATGAAAAGGGTTTTTAAAGGAGATTTTCAGCTTTCCACCAATATAAATTATTCTTTATTTTGAATTTGATAAGTAATTATTATTCATTTTCTATTCAAATTACAACTAAAGTCCTAATTGACTGACTGATTAAAAAAAATCTATAGCTTTCAAATGGACTTTTTTTTCCAAAACATGTGTCACATTCTATGCTTCACATACTATAGGATTAAAAAAATAAAATTGAATTTCATGAAGTTTTGACCAAGTTAATGTGGTTAGACATACAAGTTTTATATATTTTAAAACTTGTAATAAAAAAATCATAATTAATTATTTACTTTTACAAAAAAATATGCATCACATCGGGCATGAGTCCTCTACTTATATCTAAAATATTATAAAAAATAGTATCATTTTATTGTGGTTAGGCGACACCTACTTATTTTTTCCCTAAATTTAAGTACCACTGCATTGAAATTTCAAATTTTCACCAAATAGATATAAAAAAAAAAAAAAACTAGTAGTTTAGAAACTACATTCAATTTGCTACAAATTCTATTCTTACATATTTTTGAAATAATAAAGATTACTTATTAAAAATTTTACGTCAAGTTTCCTAACTCTGACTTTTCTAAATTTTTTGCCACTTAAGGGCCTATTTTTTCCATGATGATCCTGCACATACCCAACCAATGACCATAGATGCAAATTTGACGTCAACCTCAATGATATCACCAATTTTCATAACTCTTTTATCAAACACTAAACTGGTTGCATCAATAACTTTATGATTCTTCACGCACTTCAAGATCAACAACCCATCAGAGGAATTTGAACCAATAACAGTGCTTATAGCTTCTTTTGTAATCTTAAAAGGTTGACTCAAACACATAAATTCAGCATGAACTCAGATCAAAATATACCGGACCCACTCATTCTCTTCAAACATGGGAAATTTCACAATCTGCGTGAATTTATTCTCCTCTAGGGTTTTGAATTTAGGCTTCACCTTGAAATCTTCTCCAACTATATTATTTGAGTACAAATTCAACAATTGTGAGCTTCATAACTCAATATTTTATGAATGTATGCCCTAATGTCTTCAATATGCAAGACGTCGTAAAAAACAGATGAAAATGCACCTAAGGGCTCTGTCTCCATAGATTTGAAAGGATACCACTTGAATTTCAGACGAGGTCTATCCTTGACATCAACTACCAATGGAGTAACCATTTTCCCAAATTCACAAACTCACAATTTTTCCTGATAAATACCTTTTCACCATATTAGGGTTTGATCGTTGAATCTCCTTCACACTTGAATCTTTGCCACAATTCATCAAATTTTTCTTTAGAGTTCTTTAGACTTCTTCTGCTCAAAATCTAAAGTGACAAATGAAGAATACAAATGACCTTTTATCATTCACACACCTAAATTTTTGTTGCAATAAATGCTTTTACCATAACTCATCTGGATACCCTATTTCCATACATTGTGAGAGATAACTTCTTCTGAAGACCTTCAATTATGCATAAATACTCTCTCCAACTATTACAACTGCATCTATAGATCATCAATGCAATTACTGCACACATTCACATCTCGGTGTTAATTAGCGACAAGGGGGTTTGAAGGATTTTCTTTATAGCTCCCCCTAGGCCAGAGGCTTAAAACTAATTCCCAGAGGAATTACTAGCACTAGATTCTGATGTTGAACCATTGCCTGCAATAAATGGACTCTTCTTCACCCATGTCTTCTTTATTTGCTTCCTGATCTCATCTGTAGTGACTTTTATTTTTCCCTTTTCATCCTTTTGTATGTTTCTTTGATTTACTAGACCTCTTCTACAAAATCTAGCAATGTGACCAAATTTATTGCAATTGTAGCACACCACATTTCTTTGTCTAGACTAGATGTTCCATTGATTTTCTATTGATCTGCACTGGTTAGCAATATGGCTAAATCTATTGCATGTATAACATCTGACATCTCTATAAAAAAATTTCATCATATTTTTGCATTCATTTTACTTATGACCATACTTATTGCAATTAAAGCACTGACCTGAGAATGATGGACCACTTGGATTCATTCTACTTCTAAATTGAGTAGCCATATGACCAAATTTATTGTAAGGAAAACAATAACCATTGAACCTTTGAGCATTAGGTTGTCTTATCAGATACCTTCTAGATTTGTTCATCTAATTTCCTTGCCTAAATCTCATTTGTCCATATCAAACTTTCTCCTTCCTCATATCCAAGACCTCACTTGTCACCTGCAGTCCTCTAACTTTTAATTAGTTCATCAAGCTTGTCTGAGCTAGTCTTGAACTTCTCCTTGAATTAATTTGCAATAGAAAGTTCATCTCTAAGATCTACAATCCACTTTTCAAGCTCTTCTTCATTATTTCTAGATTGTTCCAGTTCAAGCTCCAACTGATTGAAACCATCAGTAATTCTGATGCATTCTTTAGATTTCTCTTTGAAGGACTGGACAAGATTTTCTTCATTCTCCTTTCTGTCTTCAATCTCCTTGGTTTGTTTTGAAATTGTTGGATGGTGTGATGTGGTGCTGATAAGTTTCTATCATTGATATCAACACTATTATAATTTTATGTTCTAAGTGCTATATATGTCGAGGATATTGAGAAAATTATAAGTGAATGTGTTCCAGGTTCCTAGTGGAACTATGTTGAACTGTGAAAGTCATGAAGGTATTACATTATGCACGTAAAATTTTAGTTGTTGTGGATCAAAGGGTTTAATGTTGAGTATGTCTAGATCATCTACCAGAAGTTTCAGAGGTCTTCATGAATTCATGTGCAAGTTGTGGTCTGATAGTGTTTTGTTGGTCTATGTTAGAGTTTTTGAATAAAGATTGTATGTTCCTAGTTATCTCGGTTTTTGCAGATGTCTCTTTTCTATTTCTTGGTGTTTCTAGATGTCTCTAGTTCATCCTCTATCCTTGTGGTATGTCCACATGATCTAGTGAAGCTCATGATTCAAAATATTTTCTTGTGCATGTTCAACTTTTCTTGTTCTTGGCTGACATGTTGATGCTAGCGTGTTGCAGATGTTCGAGGCATGATTAATCAGAGTATTCTTGTTTTGGAGAAATGAATTTGAGTTCCCACTATGTTGTGGCCGACCTTGGTGGGTGTGCATTGAAAATTTAATTGTGAATTTGAGCTGACATTGAAAATATATTATTTTCGTCTGGTCGACTTTGTCATTATGAAATCTTTGTGGCAGATATATAAGAAGCAATTGTTTGGATATTATGGTAGGATGTGAAGTGTGGTTAGTGTGTTGAGCATGCGTTGTGTGCTCCTGTGTGTGTAAGTGTGAATATCATTGAAGAGAAAGTGTGTGGAAGGTTGAGCGAAGTATGTAGAAGTACTATGCCTAATTGGAATTGTAATTAGGCTTGGAAAAAGGCCATTCTCTCAGTTCAAATTTTTGGATGGTTTTAATCCGAATATTTCTATAAGACAGTGAGTCTTCTATTTGTAATTGAGCAGTGAGCTCTAGGTAGTGAGCCTGAATGCATGTACATTCTCCTTATTATTTTCCTTTATAATTTTAACAGAGTATAATATTGTGGACTGACATCCACTGTGGTTTTTCCCCTAACAGGGTTTCCACGTAAAAAAATCTTAGTGTTGTTTGTCTCTCTTATGTGTTAATTTTTTATGGTTAATTGTTTATTCATCGGATCTGAGATTAAAGTTGAGTTAAGTTTGCAAAGATTAAATTTCTGTGACAACTGATTCACCCCCCCTCTTAGTTGTTTGTCCTTTCTTTTGCCAACAATTGGTATCAGATCGACTTCCTCTGAAGAAAATTCTAATAGATTGAGGTGATCCAAGATGGAAAAATTCAAGAAGGATATCCCTAGACTTGATGGCACCAACTACTCATTATGGAAAGTTAGGACGCAATTTCATTTACAGTGCATTGGAGATGCTATCTAGAAGATTACAAAGAATCAATACACTATTCCTACAAATGTATCCTCCACTCCTGATGAGATCAAGGATGCAGAAAGCAATACTAGAGACATTGAAGCATTGGTGAGTGCTTTGATAGATTCAAAGATGGAAAATGTGGTAGGCCTGCAGACAACTCATGAGATCTGGATAAAGCTAGAAACTTTGTATAAAGGAGATACACAGGTAAAGATGACTAAGCTACATAGATTGAAAGGTAAGTATGAAAACCTGAAGATGGTTGAAGATGAAAATATTACCTCTTTTATGCAAAGAGTAAATGAGATATTGCTAGGTATTAAATGTTTTGGTGGTTCAGTAAGTGAAGATGAAATTGTGGCTAAGATACCCAGATCCTTGCCTCCCTCCTACAAGTTAAAAGTTCATGCTATTGAAGATTTTATGTCTATAAACAAGATGACAAGAGACACATTGATAGGAAAGCTTGTTGCATTTGAAATAAGTGAATTTGGTGAATCCACACTAAAGATTGAGTCCACATTCAAGGCTACTGTATCTAGAAGCTATAGGAAAAGTTACAGTCCTAGAGAGAGCTTCAGAAGGGCATCCAAATATGATGAAAAAATGAAATAGATCAAAGACCAAGATAGAGAAGTTCTAGAATTGGAAGCAGTCATTGCAAAACAAGAAGAGGAAAAGGTAATTATGAAGATGTATTACCTATTAAATGTTTTTTATGTAGTAAAATAGGTCACTTTGCATCAAGATTTCTTGAAACAGTTCCCAAGTCTAAACCTAGAAAATGTAGATTTCAGAAGAAATGCTACATTGCTGAAGAAGTAGTAAGAGATGATGAGTCTGATAAAGATGCTAGAAATGAGGATGATTGGGCTTTTATTGCTACTATTGAAAATAATCTTGACTCTACTAAATCCACTGAAGAAAAGAAAGCTCTTGCAGCTCGTGTTGAGGAGAAAGATGAATGGGTCATTGATAGCAGATGCTCGCATCATATGACCAGTGACAAAAGCAAGTTTGTGAATCTAGAAGAGTATGATGGTGGGGTTGTGATATTCGTGGTAGAGGCTCTATTAGCCTTGGTGGTAAAGAAAATACTGATGATTTTTTCTATGTTGAAGGCCTGAAGCATAACTTGTTAAGTGTTGGATAGATGGTGCACAAGGGATATGATCTATAGTTAAAGGATAGAAAATTATAGAGTCATGGAAAGTTTGGAAACATGATTGCCACTGGTGTGCAGACTAAAGGTAACATCTTTCATTTGAATAATGCTAATGATAGTTTCTTAATTGCTCAAGTAGATGAAATTTGGTTATGGTATGGGAGATTGTGTCATGTAAACTTTGACAACATCATTAAGATAAGTTCTACTCAAGTAGTAAGAGATCTACCTAAATTAGTGAAGCCTGCTAATGTAATCTATCAACAATGTCAAATGGGTAAAGAAACTAGAGTTTCCTTTTGAAGCAAGCATTTTCACTCAAATAATGTGTTAGAACTGTTACATACTAATTTGTGTGGTACCTCTAGAGTTAAGAGCATTCATGGAGAGATATATTTTATGCTTGTCATTGATGACTACTCTAGAATGATTTGGGTTTCCTTTTTGAGATAGAAAAGTGAAGCATTAGATAAGTTCAAAAGCTTTAAGGCCATGGCAGAAAATGAAAAAAGGTCTGAAGATCAAATGTCTCAGATCTGACAGAGGTGGATAATTTATTTCAAAAGAATTCAATACTTACTATGAAGAGCATGGAATTAAAAGACAACTATTTTCTCCTTGAACCCCTCAACAGAATGGAGTTGCAAAAAGAAAGAATAGAACAATTATGGATGCTACCAGAATAATGATGGTGGAAGGAAATGTGCCTCATTCTAGTAAGACTCCTTATGAACTATGGTTTGGTCATAAGCCTACTATCAAATACTTCAAAATCTTTGGAAGCAAATGCTATATCAAAAGAGATGATGAAATAGGAAAGTTTGATGTTAGAAGTGATGAAGGAATATTCCTAGGTTACTCCACAAAGAGCAAGGAATACAAATGCTAAACAAAAGACTGAGAAAATTAATTGAGAGTGAAAATTTCAAGGTTGATGAGGACTTAGATCATCCATAAGATACAACTATGATTCAGATGAATATATCATGTGTCAAGGAAAGAATTCACAATCACCAAATCTACTTCAGATTATTCCATATGTTCCGATGAAGCAACCACAAGTTGTTTCGGTAAATCAAGTCAGTTAAGAAGTGCAGTCAAGTGCAAATACACAAGGAAGTTTAGAAAACATAGAAGTCTAAGAAAGTCATAAAACTCCAAGGTATGTAAAGTTGAATCATTCTAAAAGTCAAAGCATATGAGACAAGAGCAAAGGAGTGCAAACTAGAAAGAAAATTGTTGAAGAATACTATCTGATTTCCAAGATTGAACCTAAGAATGTCACTGAATCCTATCAAGATGTACACTAGTTGGAAGCTATGAAAGAAGAACTGTCACAAATTGAAAAGAATGGCACATGGACACTGGTTCTTAGGCCCACAGACAAGAATGTGATTGACACTAAGTGGGTATTCAAAAAAAAGCTAAACGAAGATGGTGAAGTGGTCCAGAATAAGGCAAGACTGGTATGTAAAGGTTACTCTCAAATGGAAGGTATAGATTTTGAAGAGACCTTTTCCCCTGTTGCTAGAATTGAAGCAATAAGACTATTTCTTGCTTATTTTGTTTATAAGAACTACAAAGTTTACCAAATGGATGTAAAGTCCGCATTTATAAATGGGGAACTTGAAGAAGAAGTGTATATTGAGCAACCAGATGGATTTCAGCTAACAGATGAGGAAGACATGGTTTGAAAATTGAAGAAAGCCTTGTATACCAGACTGGACAAATATCTACTAAAGCTTGGATTCTCAAAAGGTACTGTTGATAGTAACTTGTATTTCAAGATAGATCATGATAAGGAGTTAATCATAGAATTTTTTGTTGATGATATCATCTTTGGTGGAGATGATAATTTATGCATAAAGTTTGCTGATGAAATGAAGAATGAATTTGAGATGAGCATGATTAGTGAAATGAAGTTCTTTCTGGGATTGCAAGTTTCACAATTGGATCAAGGGATTTTCATATCTTTGTCCAAGTATGTGAAAGACTGTTAAAGAAGTTTGGAATGGATGATTCCAAACTGGTCAGTACACCCATGGTGACCAGATGTAAGTTGACACAAAATGATGATTCTCCTAAGGAAAATCAAACCAGATATAAATCAATGATTGGAGGATTAGTCTACTTGACACAGAAAAGGCCAGATATTATGCATGTTGTATGTATGGTTGCAATATTTCAAGCTGATCCGAAAGAATCACATGTAACTGCTATCAAAATAATTTTCAGATACTTAAAGGGCACTGCTGATTTTGGACTTTGGTATTCAAAGGATGATGATCTTACACTGTGTGCATACATAGATGCTAATTAGGCTAGTAATGTGGATGAAAAAAAAAAGTACTAGTGGTGGTGCTTTCTTCCTAGGGAAGAAGCTAGTATCTTGGTTAAGCAAGAAGCAGAGCTCTATTTCTCTATCCACTACTGAAGCAAAATATATTGTTGCTGCAAATAATTGTACTCAGGTGCTATGGATGAAACAAATGCTGAAAAATATTAAGGTGATATATGAAGAACCTATTGCAATATATTTTGACAACTCAAGTACAATAAATATATACAGGAATCTAGTATTGCACTTGAAGACTAAGAATATATCAATCAAGTTTCACTTCTTAAGGGAGAAAGTGAATGAGAAGGAAGTTAGACTAGAGTATGTGCCTACAAAGGAAAAAAATGTAGATATCTTTACAAATCCATTGCCAAAAGATACTTTTGATTATCTCTGAGGAATGTTAGGGGTAGTTACCCCTCCTGAAAAGAACTAAATGATGCACTTATTTGCATCAATCCATGAGCTACATTGCTATATTCTAATTCGGATTGATGTTTCGTGGCTACTACTCAGGGGGAGTAGTTAGGTGTGCAAAGATATGGTTCAGAGCATGTGTGTGGAAAGGTCATGGCTACCTTTGCAATTGATGTCAAAGGGGGATAAGTGTAATATGAAAAATATAAATATCTAAGGGGGAGAAGTGCAGAATAAAAAATCTTTCCAAGGAGAAGAGAAATTGTGCAGTGTGTTGGGTTGATGGTATTTTTCACATCATGTGTTGCCATCAATACCAAAGGGGGAGATTGTTGGGAAATTTTTGGATGGTGTGATGTGGTACTGATACGTTGTTGTCATTGATGTCAACACTATTAGCATTTTATGTTCTAAGTGTTGTATATGTCAAGGATATTGAAAAAATTATAAGTGAATGTGTTCCAGGTTCCTATTGGAACTATGTTAAGCTATGCAATTCATGAAGGAATTATGTTATGCACGTAAAAGGTTAGTTTTTTTGGACCAAAGGGTTTAATGTTGAGTATGTATAGATCATCTACTAGAAGTTTTAGAGGTCCAGATGAATTCATGTGCAAGTTGTGCTCTGACAGTGTTTTGCTTGTCTCTGTCAGAGTTTTTGAATAAAGATTATATGTTCCTGGTTATCTCGGTTTTCGCAGATGTCTCTCTACTATTTCTTGGTTTTTTCAGATGTCTCTAGTTCATCCTCTATCCTTATGGTACGTCCACATGATCCAGTGAAGCTTGTGATTGAAAATATTTTCTTGTGCATGTTCGGTTTTTCTTGTTCTTGGCCAACATGTTGATGCTAGTGTCTTGCGGATGTTCAAGGAGAGATTAATCAGAGTATTCTTGTTTTGGAGAAAATAATTTGGGTCCCCACTATGTTGTGGTCAACCTTGGTGGGTGTGCATTGAAACTTTAATTGTGAATTTGAGCCAACATTGAAAATATATTCTTTTCCTCTGGTTGACTTTGTCATGATGAAATATTTGTGGCAGCTATATAAGAAGCAATTGTGTGGATAGTATCATAGGATGTGAAGTGTGGTTAGTGTGTTGAGTATGCATTGTGTTCTCTTGTGTGCATAGTTGTGAATATCATTGAAGATCAAGTGTGTAGAAGGTTGAGCGAAGTATGGAGAAGTATTGTGCCTAATTGGAACTGTAATTAGGATTGGACAAAAGCCATTCTCTCAATTCAAATTTTTGAAAGGTTTTAATCCAAATATTTTTGTAAGACAGTGAGTCTTCTATTTGTAATTGAGCAGTGAACTCTCAGTAGTGAGCTTGAATGCATGTGCATTATCCTTATTATTTTCCTTTATAATTTTAACAAAGTATAATCTTGTGGACTGACATCCACCATGGTTTTTCCCCTAACAGGGTTTCCACATATGAAATATTGGTGTTGTTTTTCTCTCTGATGTGTTAATTGCTTATGGTTAATTGTTTATTCATCAGATATGAGATTAAAGTTAATTTTGCAAAGATTAAATTTATGTGACAACTGATTCACCCCCCCTCTCAGTTGTCTGTCCTTTCTTTTTCCAACATGGTCATCCTCATCATAATAGATTCCATCGCATGCTTTAAGAATGCATTATCTTTGGTAAAATTTTCACATTCTTCAGTATTTTCCTTTAGGGCTTGTTTTAGTTGTTCATCTTCAATGCGTTTACTATCTTCCTACTCGAAATTATCACAAATTTCACTTCTCTTCTCGCTGGACTTATTGATTTTGTCTTTCAATGACTCAATGAATTTCTCAACATTCAATATATTTGCTTGTAATTCCCCAACTTCATATTTTGACTTATCAAGATCATCTAGGGCCACCAAAAGTTGTTGTTTAAGACTGCTTGAATACATTGAAATAGTTTCCAAGATCTTCCGCAAGTTGTTAAACTTCTTCTAAGGAACTAGGCTATGATACCAATTGTTAGAATCAAGGAACACTAAGAGGGGGGGGGGTGAATTAGTCTTCTGCAATTTTTAACTTTATTAATCTAATCCTTAAAGTACTCATAACATTCAATCAAAAGAAATATGCATGAACATAAGAAAAATAACCACAATGGCATAACACAAGGATTTTTTATGTGGATACCCTATTAAGGGAAAAACCACGGTGGAGGTCAATCCACAATATTATCTGAGTATACTCAAAAAGATGTTTTACAAAATGGGAATGCACTTGAATTCAGGCACACTTCCTAGAGCTCATTGCTAAAAAAAGAGAGGCTCACTTCCTTACAATCAATGTCAAAAGACAACTGGAGTGGTGAACTATGAAATAGCATCTACAAATGCCTAAGAATAGTTTCGATTAAGCTCATAGATCAAATTCTTGACCTTCTGTTTGATTCTGCTCTTCTGCTCTATTATGCTCTAATTCACTTCACAAATCCTCTTATGCACAAGTGAAACTATGCATAATCCTTCTAACTTTCACACACACACATCAACACACTTTGTACATCTATCAAAATGACATAATAAATCACTTATATATATCTACTACTAAAGATTTAATCTCTACATGTTGGCTCCAATAAAATATGAAATATTTACAAACCATCGGCTCAATCCATAATTAAATTTCAATGCCCACCAACCAAAGTTGTTCACAACATAGTGAGGACCCAAATCAACATGCTCAAATAAAAAAAAACTTAAACAATTACTCCTCAAATATCTGCAACGATTATATTCACTTAGTCAGCCTTCAAGCACTGTTAAACAAAAAATTAATCAACCAGATCTCCTAACTTGCACACGGATCGATACAAGGATCTATGCTTCAAGAATAGCAGAGATCATATACCAAAAAAACTTCCCTCAGATGCACAACTCAAAATGATAACATAAAATTGCATGTGAATCGATTAACTCAATTTTGTCAGATGCTCTGTTCTTGCTTGATAGTTAATCACAAAACTTTGATCTAACTTCCGGTATGACCAAATGATGATGTGTGGACCGAATAACTGACTATGGTTTCCATCAATGACAACACTTGAAAAAATTTACAGTGTCTCTTGCCAACATAGACAACCTGATCAACCTGATCCACAGCCTAATCCTTAAAGTCCTCCTCTGCCTAGGCAACAGTTCATTTATACTTGATCTTTATGATGTTTACCATTCAGAGATTTATATTGCAAACATGCTTTTTTGTATATATATTCATCAACCCAACTGAGGCCTCATATATATGTATATTTTTGTATTATCCTATCACACATGTTTGACTGATGAAGTACCATGAGATCATCCTTTTTTTAATGATTATATATATGAGATATACATGCTTTGATTCAACTTCATTATATGTTTATGTGATGATTTATGGATGACAATGTATGATGATGTATGTTTATACATGTTTTTTTTATACTTTTTTGATGTATGCTTATGATGTGGATGGATGATCGATATATTGTTATGATATATGATGTTTTATTATGTATATGATGGATGTATGCCCTTCTGGACAAATATTTTGGCACCAAAAGACTCTCTAACACTTCTAGGGTTTGTCACCTAAAAGGACAGAGATGGACCAAAATGGGAAATGTCTACATTCAAGATTAATTTAAAATGGATGTAATATGTCTAAATGCAATGTCCTAAATGTAGAAAACTGATAAAGTAGATCAATTATTGAATGAAAACTAAGGAAATGTAAAGTGCTAGAAAACACAATGTTGTATGTAAACATGTGATAAATGACCTAGAAATGCAAACAAAGCCAAATAGAAAGTTGTGATACAAAAGGTGTACACTTGAAAGTGTGTTGAAAACTTGAAGAAACTATGAAATTCAACAAATTATGATTGCTAAGACTGTCAGGACACTTACACCAAACTGGGTGACTTAGTCCTTTTTCGAGGTGATTTCAAAAAACTACACTGGGGCTTGTTTCAGCCAAAAGGGTATCCGGATCTGCAAAAATCTCTCAAAAAAATTCATAGCAGGACTAAGTCACCACAACTAGGGGAAGTGTCCACTTTGAATTTTCTAAAACTTTGAAGGTTGAAATAAGAGATCTCAACCTACACTTTCTACCACTCCAATTATTAAGACCTAAAAGTGTAGAATTCAGCCTATGGATATCTTTTTGTGTAGGTTTTTCCCTAGTAAAAAAGGAGATGCCTTCAAAAAGTCTTCAACCTTTTCTTCAATGATCTTCAAACCCTTAAAGTTCTTAAATCTACAAACACACAAGACAAGAAGGAGAAATGTTGGATGTTAGGGTGTAGGGATTTGCCGCGGCCAAACCCCTTTGTAGGTAATTAAACCAAAATGGAGAAATAATGTAATGAAGCATGCAATAATGGAGCTATTACCTTACCATGATGATTGATCTTGAATTTCTACAAAAAAACATGAAAAATCTTCCCATGAATGTTTGAAAAATGCTATCTTAATGACTTGGAATGACAAAATCCTAGCTTTCTTGACTTGAGGGAGAAGGTAGATGTTAAATGAATGATGAGAGATGTGAATTAAGGTTTGGATACTTGATTTTATAGAGAATTCACCCTATTTTCTCGTTAATTGGATCCCCAAGGCCGACATGAACAAAGAAGAAACTTAAGTTCCAAAATTTCTCTCTCAAACCTAAAAAAATAGGCCAAATTAGAATAAGTCACCAGGTTGGGTGACTTAGTCCCACCTGGCAAAGACTAAGTCTCCTAGATGTGTGACTTGGACCCATAGGGGCTCTTTTGCTAGCTAGATTGTTGGGAAGTCAAGAAATCAGACTTCTAGGTTGTTCTAGTCAGGTCTTTGATCAAATTAAGCCTTGGGATGCACAATATGGGGGCAATACAAGCCTATTAATGATGATGTAAAGATTAATTAGGGATATAGACACAAATTTCAATGTGAAAGTGTGATTAAATACACTTTACATCATTAAAATGAAGTCCACATAGCCTAGAAAGGAACAACATCCAATGTGAATGTGTAAGACACATTACAACACTAGATCATTAGAGTTAAGTTTAATTCACAAGCCTTCTAGATTGATGTGAGAATGTCACTAAATATATTATATATCATTGAATTAGGGGTAGATGTGTCCATTAAGTTTAGAGAGGCATGAAAGTCTTTTACAACACTTTACAACACCTTCACAAGACATCATTAAATGCATTTTATTCAGTTTGCAAGGGTCCAAGACCTAGTGTGGATGTGTAAAATAACTCACAATACCAAATCAAGGCCTCATTAAGTCTATTTTGTCGTTAACTATTCTCATATCAAGCAAGGAAAAATGAATACTTTTTCTGTGTCCATAGTTATCCCCACTTTAGTCAGAGGATGAACTTACTTCAAACTCACACTAAAGTAGATATTCAAGAAAGGTCCAATCGTACCAATGCGGATGGTCTAGGATGATGAAGATCAAAGGAGGTTGCACAAGCCCCCAAGATCCAAGATCCTAAGACAAGCCAACATAAGAATGAAAGGACACACACAAGGTGAATGACATGTAGCAAGACAAGATACATGATCATACAATGGCAAGAACTAGAACGAAATAAAAAAGGGGTGGATCATGATTTTATCATTTGTCCAAGACATTGTGGATTATATCTAGGCTTGTTTCTTTATAAATGTGTACTCACTTTGGGGAAATATAACCCTTGGTTGATCACCAGGTGAGAAGGCCCAAGTATACTCACTTTAGGGCCATGGAACTTTTGGTTGTCTGCAGGGTGAGAAATCCACAAGGTGGCTATGGGGAAAGTCGTGCCTCGAAATGGGATTCCCGCTCAACCATACTAAAGTTATACCTCCTGATAAATTTAATAAGGTGTCACAATGAAAGGGATTTGTGAGATCTATGAGGTAAGAAAAACTTTGTATGCTTGACACTAATAGACAAATATGATGGCTCCATATAAAAATTGTTGTAAATGGTAAAATATTGTAAGGAATGTTCAAAGGTATTTTCTTAGGTCTCATCTTAGAGAACATCATGCCTAATGTATCCAAGAGAGGATAAGTGAAAATGGTCTCATTTTGTTTCCAAGAGAGTAGAAGTGCAATGTCTCATCCTGGGCAACATTGTGCTTAACGTCTTCAAGAGAGGAAATCACAAGAAAAAGAAAATCACACAATGAAATGTGAGTGTCGATGTATGCCCCAACTTTAAAGTGGTTGTTAACACCATTCCTATGATAAATTTCTTTAAAGTAGAAGGAGAGCATGAGAGCTTACTTAAAAATCCCTATGCCAAGTCATATGTTTCCTAGAAGCTACGCCATGTAAAAGGTAGTATGTCATGGGCAAGCCAACTTAAAACATGTCATCCACATCCCAAGCTTGCTCTTATATGTTCATGAAAGGTTAACAACTAGGAAAAAGAGACAAGGACAAGTGACATACAAGGACAAGGCTACATAACCCCTTGCATCCACTGAGTGCAGGACAAGGGTGAGCCAAAATGATTGATGAGATGCATGTTAGTGTGAAAATTATTATCAATTAGAGGAATTAGGTACCCCCACAAAAGGAAGAATACCAAAATCCTCAAAATGTTGGATTTTACTAATCAAAGCCTTACATTCATTAGTGGAGTGACCATGAACTCTATGATAGACACAAAATGAATTGTTGTAATAGAATTTCTTTCAAGTTCTTGGAGGAAGGGTGATCAAGTGATCTTGGAGGAGTCTTGACAAGATACCCTCTTGATCAATGGTAGAAGGTGGGCATGTATTATGTGACATAGATATCTCTTTCTTACATGTACAATATGTCATGTCTACACAAGACTCTTTAGATTGCAAGATTTTGTTCTCTCCTTTATAGGAGGGTGTAAAATATAACGAATTCAATTCATTAGTGTTTTGTGTGATGATATTGACATGAAGTGAAGAGTTTGTTGTTTGTTTCATGTTTTGTAAAGGATTATTTTCAAGACCACTAGTGTTGATGAGTTTAGGATGCTTTATAGTTAAAGTTGTCTTAGAAGAATGTTTTGTAAGAGTGTTGATGTTGAGTGAAGGCTTGATTACTTCGACCAAAGGAAAATAACCAAGACCATGAGTTTTTTTTGTGTGATAGGATATAGAGGGTTGTGGATACCTTGTTCATTAGAACCACATCCTTTTCCACTATATCCAAGTTGTTTTATAAGCTCATATCCTCGTCCATAAAGCTTTTTGATTTCTTTTGGATTAGGTGGTTGTTCGTCATTGATTTTTTCAAAGGTGGTTGTATAGTTTGTAATATTTTGGGATAAAGTGGTTGATGTTGATGCGTTTGAAAGGCCTTCTAAGTTGTCTGTTGACATGACTAATTTTTCTTGTGCCTTATTAGAATATTTGTTTATGATCTTGTATTTTCCCATGAATCTATCTTCGAATTCTAGGGAACTCCAATCATCTTCTAATAACTTTGTGACTTTGTCAATGTGTTTTTCTTTATTATTTTGTTGCACAGGTTCCACTTATGTGGTTGGTGTTAAAGTGTTCAAGGGGTTCTCTTTATTTTTCTCAAGTTGTAAGACACTATAAGGCTCATGATCATTGCCAACTGTGTGGACTTTGTGATTATGAACATATTTCATTTTATGATAAAGAGTTGAAGGCACTGTATTCATCTCATGAATCCACGACCTACCAAAAAGAAGATTATATGAAAGATTATGAGGCATAACATGGATCCATGTTTGCAATGTGATGACTCCAACTATAATAGGTAAAGTAATCACACTGAGTGGTTTTCTTCTTCATTGTCAAATCCCTTAATAGATAAAGAATTAGGTTGAATTCTTGATTTATCCACATGAAGCCTATCCAAGAGATTTACACTGCACACATTATGAGCAGAGCCATTTTCAACAAGGGTTCACTTTATCCCTGCCATATTGTATTAAGCTACGATCATGAAAGCTTCATTTTTTTTTTCACTTCCAAAGGGGGGATTTAACTTCTGTGGAAAACAATGTCAGCATTCAAGCCTTGAATGATGGCTGCTATGTCATTTGGTTGTGCATTAGAAGGGATGGGAACTTTTTGTAAGGCCATTTGAAGCATAGTGTGGTAGGTAGGTGAATTTTTGAGTAAATCCCATAGGTATATCTTTGGGGGAGTGCTCTTAAGTTGTTCAATGAGATCATACTCCCTGAATTGAGGAGTAGGAGGTAGTATAGAAGTTGAAGTTGGTTGTTGTGGTGACAAATTCTTACTAGTGTAGTGTGTGTGAGCAATAACATCATGCGTAGGTGGGTAAAGGGTAAATTATAGTTTAGGTGGAGGTGGAGGTTTAGGAGATAGTGGGTAAAGGATGAGTTCAGGTTGGCATTGAGTTTGTTGTTTGTGTGAATGTGGGTAGAGAATTAGAGGGTTCCTAGGATGTCCCACGAGGTATGTATGAGGTTCATTTATCGAGGGGGATCTGATGGACATTTCTGCATTCATAACCTCGGCAATCTTGGTTTGATGTATCTCTAATGAAGGGAAATCTAGAGTCACTTTTTTATCTAAAGAAGACACATTACTATGGTTGTCATTTTATTGCACCATGATATTCTCCCTAGGAGGATGGTTGTTAGGAGAATTATGAATCAAATGTTCTTGGCATTCATAGATTGGTCTTTCTAAAATTACTTCATCACAAGTAGGGGAATTATCAATGATTAAATGTTCGTGCTCGATAAAGGTTTTCCTAGGTGAAGGGGGACAACTAAGATAGTCATGACCTTCATCGATTGTGTTGTCTAACATCAAAGTATCTTCTTCACAACTAGGAGAGATACTAGGAGAATACAAATTGTTATTATCATTACCTATGGTTGTGTTAGGTTGGTTATGAATGTCTTGTCCACTAAGAGAGGTAAAAGGAGAGAAAAAACTATGATTCTAAAAACTCTCATTAATTGATTCTTCTACTAAAATATCTTCTACACCAAGAGGACAAATATTATGAGAAGAACAAGTATGACCGTTAGGAATGTCCAAAGTTGTATTCTCTTTCACAAAAACACTCTCATAGGGAGGGGATAGGAATTTTTTCTTAATGTGTCTAAATATGTAAGGTACTAAAATTTTTTTAACAAAAATGAAAAGCACTTGTAACCATGTCATGCAATGTTTCAGCAATATAAACAATGTATATGCAAGGATGCAAAAAATATTTATCCAATGTATGCAAAGCTTGAAGAATGAAAACAATGTACATGGAAGAATGAAAAGCACTTTTATCAAACTTATGCAAAGTTTTATGAATAAAAACATTGTGTATGAAAAATTGAAAAGTACTTTTAGCCATGTGATGCAAAATTTTAAAAATGTAAGCATGTTCAAATCTAATAATGCTTGCAATTGAAAGGATTTCAAAAATAACTACCCTAAATCAACATTTTTGAGCTAGATGCATAAAACAAATGATCCTAAAAATTTCCAGACTTATAGTATATGGTACTAGGAGGCATAGGAAGAAAAAAAATGAGGTTTCTAACGTTGTAATAGACAGTGAAAATTTTGGACTAGGACTAAGTCGCCTAGAATGGCAGATTGGTACTAGTTAGGGTTTGTGGCAAAATTTTTAGGAATTTTCAATAGGTTTTGATGTTTTTGATGTGGTATTATGTAGATCTAAAATGAAAATGAAAATTTGCAAAAAAAATGAATGATTTTAGATGTAAAAAATGCAAGCTAAATGCATTTTGTATGAATGGAAAACTTGGAGCTTAGCATGTAAACTAACCCATGCAAACCAAAATGCAAGGTCAATGCAAGATAGATCTATGATGCAGGAATCCAAATCAGAAAAGAAAAGTATTCAAAACTTGGGTTCACCAAAATGTGGACAAATATTTTGGCACCACAACACTCTCTAACACTTCTAGGATTTTCCACCTAAAAGGAGAGAGATAGGCCAAAGTGGGCAATGTCTACATTCAATATTAATGAAAAATGGATGTAATATGTTTAAATTCAATGTTATAAATGTAGAAAACTAATAAAGTAGATCAATTATTGAATGAAAACTAAAGAAATGTAAAGTTTTTGAAAACACAGTGTTGTATGTAAACATCTAATAAATGACTTAGAAATGCAAAAAAAACCAAATAGAAATCTATGAGACAAAAGGTGTACACCTAAAAGTGTGATGCAAACTTGAAGCAACTTTGAAATTCTAGAAATTCTAATTTTTAAGCCTGTCGGGACACATATGCCAAATTGGGCAACTTAGTCCCTTTTCAAGGTGATTTCAAAAAACTGTACTGGGGCTTGTTTCAGCCAAAAGGGTATTTGGTGTTGGATGTTTTGGTTGTTTTTCTGATACATGGTTCTCATTGATGTCAAAACTATTAGCCTTGAAGATCCTAGAAGCTGCATATGTTGAGGATATTGAGAAAATTGTAATGAAATAAGTTGCAGGTTGTTAGTGGTGAAGTGAAGTTCATCCTATTGGTTAGCTCAACACGTTGATGATCAGTGGTTGTGGATTAAAGGGTTTTTTTCAAGTTTATCTAGTTTATCCATGTCAAGTTTCATAGATCTGCATTAAGATTTGATCAAGTGATGAGCAGTTGTGTTTTGACAGTCATTTTGTTGCTTCAGTTGGTGTTTCTAAATGAAGATGATGTGATTCTAGTAAGTTCAGTTGTTGCGGATGCTTCTCTGGTAATTCATGATGTTTGTGGATGTTTCTATATTGTACTCTATCTATGTTTCACATCTGCATTGATCATTATACTCACAATTAGATATTTTCTCTTGTGTGTTCATGTTTTTCATGTTCGTGGTCGACGGGGCATTGTAGCATGTTGTGGATCTTCGAGGAATAATTATTTGAAGAGTTTTCATGTTTCAATATTTTATTTTAGGTCTTCACTATGTTGTGGCCGACCTTGGTTGATTTGCATTGAAAATTATTTATTGTTTTGGGCTGACAGTTTGCATATATGTTTTATTATTTTGTTGAGGTTGATATGTAGCGAGGTAATTTCTTGTTGCAGATATATATATGTGATTGTTTATTCCATTTGAAGGCATGAGCATGTGAAGTGTGTGAGTCCTAGGTACAAATAATATCCAGATCTTTCAAAGGTAGAAGTGGGTGATCCCACAATATAGGTTTACAATTTTTGGCCAAATTGGACACTAAAATTATTATTTTTAACTAAATCTTCACTTTTGGGAACCTATAGCAGCTAAACCGTGAGGAATTTGTAGATTATGCAAAATAGAGTTTTGTGAAATTTTTTCTGTAGATTCCAAAAAAAAAAAATTCAAAATATTTGGAATTAGATTGCACTTCTTTTTCCATTTCCCTCAAAAACTTTTTTTTTTTTTCAAAAAACAATATTTTTAAAAAGTGGCGCTCACTGTATAACACATTACTTTTTTTCTATGAAGGATAAAATTATAATTCTTTCAAATTTACATTTGCAACTTTGGTATCTAGTGCTTCCACTTGGTTAGATAGTTTTTTATTGAATATTTTTTCTTTAATCAAGTTTCGAATTCAAACCAATTACAATTTAGACATAGCGCGACCGTATAACGCATAACTTTTTTTGTATGTATCGAAATTCAATTTTTATTTGTTTTGTTGGATCAAGGACTCCAATATTTGGTGCACTCGTATTTTTCAATTTTTTTTTTATAATCTGAAAGTCTATTTTTCCACATGTGCAAAACAAAGAGCTTGATTTTTAGTGAAAAACCTACATTCACAAGAAATAAAAAATAAATATAATAATCAAATTTAATTTAATTAAAATTATACTTTTTTGGAAGCTTATAATAAGGAATACATACTTAAAAAATAAAAATTTAAATGAATTCATTTGATCCCTCAAAAAGTAAATCAAAAGTTGTTTTTTATCAGCATTTTGATAGGTGTAAAGGAGACTCTGTTATAGGTATAGTTTAAAACTAGAAGGGTTCTATCCAAGGGGGCTTGGTTCAAGGTGGTTTGATCAAATCCTATTCAATTGGAATCCTTTAAATGGAAATTTTTAAGGCTTAAATCATTATATTTTCTAAAATTATGTGATTTCAGCAAAAATCAGGATCTCCCAGAAAGTGTAAACCACTATTGTGGTAGCACCCAAGTAGAGTGTGAAGAAGAGTGAGCAGAGTGTGAAGAAGTGTTCATGTGCTTAACCAGAATAGTAATAAGGCATTCGAAGAGGCTATTTTCTCATTTCAAAAAATATTGCTAATGTAATTTGAATCATTCTATAAGACAGTGTGTCTTCCTTTGGGTAGTAAGCCTTGTTATAATTGAGTAGTGAGCTCTACGAAGTGCACCTGAATGTATGTGCATTCCCCATTCACATTTCTTTATACTTTTAATAGGGTATAATCTTGTAGACTAACATCCACCATGGTTTTTCCCCTAATAGGGTTTCCATGTAAAAAAATATTGGTATTATGTGTGTTTGTGATGTGTTGTTGATTTATGTTTTTATGGTTATTAATTAGATCTGAGAATAAGGTTAATAAGTTTGATAAGTTTGAATTTATGGGACAACGAATTCACCCCCCCTCTTAGTTGATTTCCCTTATGTTTCCAACATCCGGATCTGTGGAAATCTCTAAAAATTTGCATAGAGGGACTAAGTCACCACAACTGGGGGAAGTGTCCACTTTGAATTTTCTGAAAATCTAAAGGTATAAATGGGAGATATCGACCTACACTTTCTCCCCTGCAAGTATTCAGACTTGAAAGTGCAGAATTCAGCCTGTGGATGTCTTTTTGTGTAGTTTTTTCCCTAGTCAACAATGAGATTCCTTCAACAAGTCTTCAAACTTTTCTTCAATGCTCTTCAAATCCTTAAAGTTCCTAAATCTGCAAACACACAAGACAAGAAGGAGAAATGTTGGATGCGAGTGCATGGGGGTTTGCCTTGGTCAAACCCCTTTGTAGGTAATTAAACCAAAATGGAGAAATAATGGAATGAAGCATGCAATAATGGAGTTATTACCTTTCCATGATGATTGATCTTCAATTTTTGTAGCAAAACATGAACAATGTCTGAAAAATGCTATCTTAATGACTCAGAATGATAAAACCCTAGGTCGCTTGAGTTGAGGGAGAAGGTAGATGATGAATGAATGATGAGAGATGTGAATTAGGGTTTAGAGACTTTATATTAGAGGAAATTCACCTTATTTTTCTATTAATTAGATCCACAATGCTGAAATGAAGAAAAAATAAACTTATATTCCAAAATTTCCCTCTCAAACCTTGAAAATAGGCCAAATTGGACAATGTCACTAGGTTGGGTGACTTAGTCCCACTTGGCAGGTACTAAGTCACTGAGATGGATGACTTGGTCCCATAGGGGCTCTTTTGCTGTCTGGATTATCGAGAAGTCAAGAAAGTAGGCTTTTAGGTTGTTCTAGTCCAATCTTTAATCAAATTAAGCCTCAAGATGCACAATATTGGGTAATAAGGGCCTATTAATGATGATGTAAAGAGAAATTAGGGATAAAGACACAAAGTTCAATGTGAAGGTGTGATTAAATACACTTTACATTATTAAAATGATGTCCACATAGCCTAGAAAGGTACAACATCCAATGTGAATGTGTAAGACACATTACAACACTAGATTAGAGTTAAGTTTAATTCACAAGCCTTCTAGATATATGTGAGAATGCCATTAAATATATTTTATATCATTGAATTAGGGGAAGATGGATTCATTAAGTCTAGAGAGGTGTGAAAGTCTTTTAGAACACTTTACAACACCTTCACAAGACATCGCTAAATGCATTTTATTTAATTTGCAAGGGTCCAAGACCTAGTGTGGATGTGTAAAACACCTCACAACACCAAATCAAGGCCTCATTAAGTCTAGTTTATCATTAACTATTCTCATATCAAGCAAGCAGAAAGGGATACTTTTTCCATGTCCACAGCCCTATACATGATAAATGATATTTTCTTTGTTTCATTATCATCATGATATGCATTGATGACATTATGGATGCAAGATAGATATGGTACTAATGATATTGTGATGTAAGATGGATGTTAGTTAGAAGAAATATTTGATGATGGATGATGGGTAGAAATTTGATGTGTTAGTTATTGATGATTTTTCTTTACTTTTCTTAGAGACTTTGCATTTTTAATAATCCATTTTTGATGTAGCAAATAGATACGATCCACCAGGGTATTAATAACCAAGGTGAATTTGTATCCATTGCATGAAATTTGACTCGATATACAAAGAATATTCTTGTTCATAAAAGACATACATAAACTTTGTTTAAAATATATGGTTGGGTTATGTTAAAAAAATTTGGACCAGTTACATAGAGAGGTATAAAATACCTAACATGCAACTACTACATGAATAATTGTCTTAAAACAACTTCCATACACTCAATAAAGCAAGTATTCGATATGGTAGTATTACAAAAATATCTTACAAACAACAAACTAAAATTATGCTCAATTTCCCCCATTCCTTCTTCTCTAAATCCTTATGGACATCCTTAAAAGATCCTAGGAATGAGTCAATGAAATAAATCAAAAAGATAATATTATAAAAAAGATAAAACAAAGTGGTAGTATCACTTGTAATATATTTTTTGAGGTTTCATACTATTATCCGTTGTTGATCATGTCTATTGTAGGAACAAATATATTAAGCCATATCTCAGGATGTTGTTGGTGAATTGTCAAAAGATAGGTAGTTAACACTTTTTCATTATTTTCATCTATTCGTAATCAAAGCTTTGTGATTGTTTGCTTGAAATTTAAAGCTTTTGATGTTTTCTTTGTGTATAGGAGTGAATTTTCAGCCTTACACAAATTACCCTTTCGTACATCCTCACCTTAGAAAACCAAGTCCAAAAGAAAAATTCCACATCAATTTTTTGACTCCCTTCCAGTTGGTGTTTGTCTATTGTGTCAGTAGAAGAATATTTTTCGGGGATGCCCACATGGCACATGGACATCCACATAGTGCACTTATGTCTCTAATGGATTCATGCATCTAAATTTGGTAGAGGTGTTACACTTCTTATTGGAAATGATTTGTAACATCCCTCTTTGACCAACCGACCCCGAAAATGGCAGATTCTTTCATCTTCTCCTTCAAATTCTTCTACTCTTCATTCAACTCATCTCTTTTTGCAATCTTCAAGAATTCAACTTCATTCTCTTAGCATTCTCCACTCTCAACAACACTTTATCACTCCATTACAATAGCAAAAACACTCCATTAACTCAATTAAGCAAGTGTGTAGCAAGCCATTGCAGCATGGGCTTGAGGTTGTGGTGATTGTTCAAGTCCTCTTTTCTCCTCCATTGGCTAGTGAGCTCTTGGTGTAGGTGGTAAAATTTCACTCCTCTCCTTTGTGATTTAGTTGAGTAGCTATTTACTATTTTTTAGTGTTATTTGCATTCCTTCTTTATTTACTTCTTCATCATACACTTCTCTATTGTTGCTATTTTGTTTTCCATGGAGGTGGAAACACCAAAATGGGGGTCTCACTGAGGTAGGCCCCTATACAACCCCAACAAAATTCTCCTCTTTCTTATGTGCAGGAGAATGTGCTTTTTGGAGCTAGTTGGAGAACATGCGCTTTTGTGAGATTATCTTCATCACCCTAGTTCTTGTCTATTTACTTTATCACTTCAGTATCTATTTCCTATACTTCCTCATTCTATTTTTACAATCTAGGTTGAACTTTCTAGGCTGTCAGTAGGTATTTTTGGCAATTTTACTATGTTCACTATTTTTTGGCCATACAAATGCGATCACACCACGCTAACATCCTCAAACTACATTCTCATCCTCAGAAAAAGAGATGTCTGAGGCACAATACTAACTCCAAAAAACCAACTCACCTAGCTCAAACTAAAGTTCAGGTTTGTAGAGTGATTGAAGGGATTCATAGTCCTCATCATTCTCGTTCCTCATTTCAAACACCCCTTTATAGTGAGGTAAGTTAGGGAAGCCTTCCACTCTTGGCTCTCTATGACCTAGGTCCTTGATGTGGTTGGTCCCCCTCTCTTACATTTTTGGTGAACCCGACATGAACCAATGCCTACTGATAAGCTCTTAAGGTATTTTGACATTTTTTCAAGTATAAAACTTCTTTAGGTGGTTTCTATTTAGTGGTTCGGCTAAGGGTTCTCCTTCAGGTGTAGCCAATTGATAAGCTCTTGAGCCATAGCTTGTTGTGATGATAAATGGGCCTAATGAATTGGGTTCAAATTTTCCTTTTCCATCTTGATTCAGTTGTACCTTCTAATTCTCTTTGTGTACCAAGTCACCAACCTGAAAGTTTATCCTTCATCCTTTTGTCATAGCTTTGTTTAAACCAATTCTAATAAATTTGAAGATGGCTTAATGTGCTCAAACGCCTTTCATCTAGGATTTCCAACTCATTTAATATTTATACTCAATACTCTTCATTATTGACCATTCCTTTTAATGCAACTCATAATGAAGAGATTTTGACCTTGATAGGTAAGAAAACTTCCAATCTGTAGACTAAGGAGAAAGGTATAGCACATGTAGATGTTTGGATACTGGTTTGATAAGCCCATAGAGCTAGGTTCAGTTATAAATTATAATCATAGCCAGCTTCATTAACAATCTTCTTTAGTATTTTTAAGATGGTTTTGTTAGATGTTTTAGCCTGCCAATTTCCTTTGGGGTAGTAGGGCATGGAGAATCTATGTTGGATAGAGAATTTGGAAAAAAGTTCTTGGATGTCTTGATTCTTGAATGGGGTTCCATTGTCTGTTGTGATTGTTTGGGGAATTCCATGTACCTACAAATTAGATAATTTAGAATGAATTTTGATATTTTTTTTCTAGTGATGTAGGTCAATGGAATTGCTTATATCCATTTGGTGAAGTACTTAGTGGAAATAATAATAAACTTATACCCATTAGAGGAAGTAGGAGAAATATTACCTACTAAGTCTAGTCCCCATCATGAGAAAGGCCATGGTGTTGTGATGGATATCAACTCTTATGTAGTGTGTGAACGAGGTCACTATGCTACTGGCATTGACAACATTTTTTAAAATATTGAATACAATCTTGTTCCATGGAGGGCCAATAGTACCCTGTTCTCAGCAACTTTTGTACAAGGTTAGGTTTGCTAGAGTGGGACCCACAAACACCTTCATCTACCTATTACAAGGTAGTTTGCACTTCTTCTATTTTAAGACATTGGAGTAACATACCATCTCGACTGTGACGATATAAATTATCTCCTAGGATAAAAAATTGGGAAGTCCTACAAGTAACGGTCTTATTTTGGGTGGTTGTTAGGTTAAGTGGTATGATACCATGATGGATGTTATCAAATGTGTCTTGCTACCATGGTGAGTTAGGGCCAACAAAAAAATCACTAGTTTTGATTTCAAGATGTTGAATGTTCATATGAGAATTTTCTCTACAAGGAACTCATACTTGGGAATGTTGTGCGAGATATCAAGAAGTGAGCCTATTATTTCCATGGCATTAGGTGCTTTTTTGTTGATCTAAGGAATTTTTCAAAAGTTATTGTGTTAAAACATTCCTTGAACCTATCCACCATTCTTTTATACAACATCGGCTTGTTGTCTTTTGTTTGGTACTCACCATTCACTTGTCTGATCTTTAGTTGAGAGTCTCTGAATACTTGTAGTTCTTTTATCCTCCATTCAATAGCCATCTTGAGCCCAGTGATTAGAGCTTCATACTCTGAGATATTGTTTGTGTAGGGGAAAGTAATTTTATATGCCTTGGGTATACTATCTCCATGTGGTATGAGAAATAGGATACCTGCTCCAAAGCCATGTTGAATGTGGGACCCATCAAAATACAAGGTCTAATGGCATGTCTGTTCTATCGGAAATATACTCTCATATGGGAATTCTACTATGAGAGACTTATGATCCTCCATCAATGCCTCTGCTAACTAGTCTGCTATGATTTATCACTTGATGGCTCTTTTATTTACATAATTTATGTCAAACTCACTCGAAATAATTACCCATTTAACAAACCTACCTATTAAGGCTGCTTTTGCTAGTAGGTATTTTAGTGAGTCTACCTTTGAAATCAACTTTAGTTGTCTATTTAAGATATAGTGTCTTAGATTTTGTTTTTCAAATACAACTGAGAGACATGCTCTTTCTATGGGTGAGTAGCTCAACTCGTAGCCCACCAGTGTTCGAATAATGTAGTAAATCACTATTTCTTTGTTATTATCATCTAGTTGTGCTAGGAGATCTCCTAACGCTACTTTTGTTGTAGACACATAGAGTATCATTTCTTTGTCTAGAATAGGTGGCATCAAGACTGGAGTAGTGAGTAGGTACTCCTTGAATTGCTCAAATTCTTGGCCACATCTTCCATCCCACTTGAAGATGATGTCCTTGTGTAGGAGATGAGTGAAAGGGTGACATTTTTTTGCTAGTTGCACAATAAATTTCCTGATGGATTGTAGCTTCCCTTGTAAAATTCTCAGTTGCTTCAATGTCTTTGGTGGAGGCATTTCTAATATTTTTTTCACTTTCAAATGATCTACTTTAATTCCCCTTCTTGACACTATGTACCCTAGTAGTTTTTTAGATATTACTCTAAACACACATTTTTTTGGGTTGAGTCTCAAGTTATACTATTCTAGACTATCAAACACCTTGGGTAGATTGGTCAAGTAATCTTCCCTTTTGATAAAATTTGCTAGGATATCTTCCACGTACTCTTCCATGATTGTATGTAGCATATCATGGAAGATGGTTGTTATTGCTCTTTGATATGTTGCTCTTGCATTTTTTGGACCAATGGCATGACATTCCAACAAAAGGTCCCCCAAGCACAAGTGAATGTTGTTTTGTACCGATCGTCAAGTGATATTTTTATCTGATTATATCTGTAGAAATATCCATTAATGATAGAATATCTTATCCTTATATTAGATCCACTATCATGTCAATACTTGGGAATGAGAAGTCATCCTTTGGGTAGACTTTCTTTAGGTCTCAGAAGTTTGTGCAGATCCTTATGCCTCTAGTGGGTCTTGACACTAGTACTATATTTGATATCCATTCTGGATAATCGATGGGCTTGATAAAACCAACATCTAGTAATTTATTTATTTCTGCCTTTACCAACAATTCTATTTGAGGATGCATTTTCCTTAGTTTCTACTTGATAGGTTTTGTTCCATGGACTGCGGCCAAATGATATACAACTGATGTCCAATCTAGTCCAAGCATGTCAACATAAGTTCACACAAATTTTATCTTTCTATCATTGATGAATGATGTGAAGTTTCCTTTCTCTTCAAGATCAAGTGACATTACATGGCATGGGGTGATCCCACAATAGTGGTTTACAATTTTTGGCCAAACTGGACACTGAAATAATTTTTTTTAACTAAATCTTCACTCTCGTGCACCTATAGCAGCTAAATCGTGATGCAAACTAGAGTATTGTTTATGATCTAGAATAGGTGTATGTTTATGTTGGTCCCAATCTATCAAATGTGGGTAGAAAAGGGATAGGCTATCATCATTATTTGAAAATATTACAGAGGTTGTTGGAATGGTTAATATGGCTATGGTATTGTTTTCCTATTGGGTGTCTAGGTCATTATCACTTGAGGTGACAAAGGAGGGAGAATCCCATTCATACTCATTAGAGTCTATTCCAGAATAATAGTCATTGGGAATAGTTTTGATAGATTAGATAGGGGCCAAGCTTATGCTAAAGCTCTCAAAAAATTCATTAATGGGTAAATAATTATCTACATGATGGGATGTATCCAATGTCTTAATGCTTGTAGAAGCTACTTGTTTCTTAAAAGAGGTGCACCCAATTTTTGGAGTTTTCATGTCTCTTGAATCATAACCTAGTCACATATTTTTCTTTCTCTGTTCCACTATGATAGGCTCCCATCTTCCTTGTTTGTGTAGTCCAAGGCCTCATGTTTCACTATATCCCATTTTTTTAGCTAACATATAGCCTTTACTACTAGGGTCACTTAGAAGGGTTTGTGGTTTTTCTAGCTCCTTTTGGTCCTCCTTGTAGATCATTGATGGAAAATCTTCTTTGAATATCTCTTCATCCTTCATATCTCCCCACTTGGTGAAAATGGTGGGTTTGAATATCATTTGTTCTCTTTGAACATATTTGATCTCCTTTCGGCCTCCATAAACCTTGGGTGTTGGTGGAAGCATGCCAATGCAAAATGCTTGGTTGAAGTGATAATTCCCATTACCCTTGTCAAGTACTTGAACCCTAGTTTTTTTTTTTGGTTGCTCACTTGATGTCCATTTGATTGAGGTTGATGGTAGTGTGGAAGGTTCAACATATGAGAATAAATGAAATGATATGTCATTTTTAGGTATACTTTGGATTTTATTATACTTCTCCTCCAATTATGAACAAAAGTGGAAGGGTTTAGGATCAAAATATAATGTCACCTCTTTTCCTTCATGAAGAAACTTTAGACATTGGTGAAAGGTTGAATGAACCACTTATAATATGTGAATCCAAGGGAATCCTTAGAGAAGGTTATAAGGTAACTCGATGTCAATTACCTAACATGTGGTTTATGTGGTGGCTGGTCCTATCTACATTGGTAGCCTAATTGTTCCTTCTAAATTCCTTTCAAGGTCATCATAGGCCCTTATAGTAATGTTCAGTTCTTTGTCTATCACATTGTCATAATACCTGACTATTTCAAAAATTTCAAGGTATAGATGCTTAGATCTGCATCATTATCTATCAACACTCATTTAACCATGCTTTTCTGGAAACCAACCTCTATGTAGAGAGCCTGGTTATGGAAGGAATTTTGTGGAAGGTCTTTCTCTGAAAAGATTAAATGGTGATTGGCTGTGATTTTTCCAACCATGGCTTGGAATTGATCTGGATTGAGGTCATTAGGGACCGATACTTCTAATGCTTTTTCTAGTATCTCCCTATGTGTAGGTGATAGTTTTACCAGTTCCAGGATTAAGATCAAGGTGAGATTCTTTTTCAACTATTCCATAATGTTGTATTCATTTGATGACTTAGCTATGGGCTTAGGTGGGGATCCTTATATTGTAACCATCCATCAATAGGTAGTTACATTGCAATCATTATCTCCACCTCATATAGTCACTACATCTACCCTAGTATTATCTGCTTGAGAGAAGGTACCTAGAACTATGTCACCATAAATGTAGTAAGCATTGTGATAGTCTTGGTCCTTTCCTTTTTTATTATTCCTAGTATGGTTTGGAATTGGATTTGTGTATTTCTAGAGGTCTTTGTTTCTAGGCCAATGTTTTAAATCCACTTCTCCTTTGTATATCAAGTCTTGTATGATGTGCTTCAGTCTCATGCATTTTTTTGTGGTATGTACTTTGCTTTTATGGAACTTGCATAAATCATTTTCAATGTACCATGGTGTTTTGAAGCTTGGATCCTCATAGTTTGGGAGATCATTCACCTTGATGAGGTTGCACTAGTTTACACATGACTATCTCAAGTGACTCTCTTAATACAATGAACTTCCTTCTTGGTTGATTGTATTGCCTCTGTTTCCCTCCCTAATTTGTCTATTGATTGACTGCTTGATTGTTTTGGTGATGGGTAAGTTGATTTTTTTTTGCATTACTAGGGGTATAGGTTGTTTGTGCCACTTGATATTTGTTTTGAGCTACATTAGGATTTTGTATATTCCATATTGTTCTAGCATCCACAACCCCATCATTTGTAATGTTTTTGTTCATGGGCCAAAATTTTGGTTTCCCATTTGAATTAGAGGAATTGTCTCTTTGGTTTTTTAGCATGATCACCCCTCTTGCTACGCAGGTGCTTTATATGTGCAGTCCTTTTTCAATGGCCTCTTCAAATTTTATGGGACACAACATGTTAAGTTGGTATTTGACTTCTACTTGGATGTTGGAAAAGAATATGTCTACTAGTTCTTTGTTGGGAATAGGCCATTTGCATCAACTAGCCTTATGTCTCTCTCTGTAGGTAGGAGGTAAAGGATTCTCCTTGAATCTATTTAATCTTGTATAAGTTTGTGATGGTGATGTCTTGTTCTATATTGAATGCGAAGTGGGTTACAAATTTGGTAGAAAATTCGTCAAAGATTTTAATTCTTGGGGGTAGATGGGCGAATCATTCCATGGCATGACTAGTAAGACTACATAGGAAGATCCTCATTAGGTAGGAATCATTGTTTTGGACTTCCATGCACGCTATCAAGAAATATAGTACATATTCTATTGGATCCCCCTTTCCTTTGTATTTTTTAAACTTTGGTATTTCGAAGGTTTTTGGAAAGGAAAGCATAGTAATGGAACAATAAAAAATAAATAGACATATATCTTGAAGGGTATAAGTCTTCTTTGGCTTCCCTATCTACATATCTAATATCTTTTGATTTATTTCTTGTAGTTGCATTTGGGTATGTGCAGGATCATTATGGAAAAAACAGACCCTTAAGTAGCAAAAAATTCAGAAAAATCAGAGTTAGGCAACTTGACATAAAAATTTGAATAAGTTATCTATATTATTTCAAAAATATGTAAGAATAGAATCTGTACCAAATTGAATGTAGTTTCTAAACTACTAGGTTTTTTTTTTTAAATCTATTTGGTGAAAATTTAAAATTTCAATTTAGTGGTACTTAAATTTTAGGGAAAAATAAGAAGTAGGTGTTTGTCTGACCACCATAACCACAATAAAATGATAATATTTTTTTATAAGATTTTAGATATAAGTAGAGGACTCAGTTTTGGATGTGATGCATCTTTTATTGTATTTTTTTTCCAAGTAAGTAATCAATTATTATTTTTTTATTACAACTTTAAAAAAAAAAAAAAACTCGTATGTCTGACCACCTTAACTTGGTGAAAACTAAATGAAATTATTTGTTTTTAATCTTATAGTAAGCGAAGCATAGAATGTGACAGATGTTTTGGATTCAAAAAATTTGATACCATTTGAAAGCTATAGATGTTTTTCAATCATCCTATCAATCAGGACTTTAGTCGTAATTCTAATAGAAAATGAATAATAATTATTTATTAAATTAAAATGAAAGCATAATTTATATTGGTGGAAAGATGAGAATATCCTTTAGAAACCCTTTTTATTTCATCAATTTTGTGTAAACGAAGAGTTTTCAGCCATATCCCCTACACATACCCATCATATCGCCACTTTTTGGCCCATCATGATCTTGCACATACCCATTTCCATCTTTTTTTTTGGTACGTTTGTTTGGGAATCTTGTGTGTAGTGACCTTGTTTTCCTACCATGTTTTGGTCATAGATTGGGAATTGCAAAGGTACGTGACCTTGATAACCATGCTAGGTGGAATGAGAGCTAAATCCTTGTTGGACATAAGGATGGTTAGCTCCTTGTTCAATATAAGTAGGGTTAGCTCCTTATTGAACATAAGGAGGGTTAGCTCCTTGTTGGATGTAAGGAAGTTTAGCTCCTTGTTGGATGGAAGGAGGGTTAGCTCCTTGTTGAATGTAAGGAGGGTTAGCTCCTTGTTGATTGTGAGGAGGGTTAGCTCCTTATTTTTTTTGAGGAGGGGTGCCTTGGTAGTGCAATAGTAGTACACCCTACTGTTGGGGCGAGCTGTATAGAAGGTTAAACTAGTTGTGCATCGACGGGTTACCTTGTTTGTGGGAAAAATTGGGAATGGTACCTTGTGGCGCACCTTGTTGTTGGTGTGAACTATTTTGAAGGCTACCCTGACAGTGCATTGGAGGGATACCTTATTGAATGGATGAACTAGGAAGGGTTCCTTGTGGAACACCTTCTTGTTGGGGTGAACTATATTAAAGGTTTCCTTGATGGTTCATTAGAAGGTTACCATGTTGATGGGATGAATTGGGAAGGGTACCTTGTGGCACACTTTGTTGTTGGTACTATTGATTTGGAAGGGGGCTGTGTGGCCCACCTTGTTGATTGGAAAGGGTACCCTATGGCACACCTTGTTGTTGGTATTGTTGATTGGGAAGGGGACCGTATGACCCACCTCGTTGATTAGAAAGGGTACCCTATGGCACACCATGTTGTTGGTACTATGGATTGGGAGGGGGACCATATGAACATCCTAGTTGATGGTACTATTGTGGAAATTTCCCTTGCTAATTTGGTACATTTTGGAAGGGTCAATATATGAAGTGTTTTGAAGCATGTATTGTCTTGGTGGTGGATTGTTGCTTTGTGGTATGTATTGGGATGGACCTCCTTGATATTGTTGGGCCACTGCCACTTGTACGATTTGACTTGGTTTTCTATATAAGGGGTTTTCCACTAGTTAATCTTTTCCTTGTGCAAATATGGGTGACATGTTTGGAATCTCCAATGGCTTAGGTATTTCTCTGATGATTGAGTTATCCCCTAAGGGAATGAGATGATAATCTTTAAGACCTTCCACGTTAAATTCTATTTGCAATTTAGCACCACTTTGTGCTAATTTGTAAAATTGAGTGTTTGGATCCTTTCTTAGGAGTTTCTCCATCAACTTGAGCACCTTGGGATTATTTGAATGTTAAAATAGTTCTTCATCATTTATTTCTTCCTCACTATCAACCTCCTCTATAACCATATCCTTTGGGTTTTTATTTTCTCTTTTTATTGCTTCTTGTTGTCTATGGATTACCTCAACTTCATAAGGTGTTGTGTTGAATGTGGGTCTCTTTTGAGGTGTTTCAAGGTGAACAATAAGAAAATGGGTGCTTTATAACCCAGTTCATAGAACACCACTATTCTCCTATTATCATTCAATAATGTCCTAGGAACCCTAATTGGATTGACTATCAACCTCACAAGGTGAGTCAATTCACAACAAGGAAGACCTAGGAGGGGATTTGATAGCTTTAAGGGGTTCACCACCAAGAAAAATATTAGAAAAGACAAATAAGAATTCAACTTACAAAACTTAATAATGCAAGATAAATGAAGGATGCAAATAATGAAATTATGCAACAAGGAGTTAGGATGTGTGTACCTAGAAAGTATGGAGATGTTGTGAGGATTACAAAAATGTAAAGAAGCTGTCAAAATGTGTTATGGCGAACTAAGATGCCCTTACTTTTGTCTTAGTCTGGCTGGTATTTTTTGGGGTAGATGTGGAATATTTAGATGTTAGAACTAGATCTAGAATAATTTTTGAAAAATACCCTCAAGAGGACTAAGATGCCTTTATTGTTGTCTTAGTCTCATTTGGAAATTCTAAAATCTCTTAGTGTAGTCTTGAGGCTTGATGTATTCCCTTCCTTCTTCTCTGATCTCAGGGTTTGAAACCTTCAGATTTAGCTTGTAGGTGAGTTTCCATGAAGATGAAAACTTTACAATGCAAATTTGTAACTTGACAACTTTTCACTTCAAAGGATATTCAAGTCTTCAACCTAGATCTGCAATCACAAATATGCAAGAGAGGAAAAACTTGTTGAGTTATTAGTGAATGGGGGTTTTCCTTGGTCAAACCCCTTGATGGTAATTAAACCTTGAAATGAAATATAATAATGAAGCAAATGGTGAATGAACAATGCAATGCTACAACTCACCAAACCCTTGTTGTAAAGTTTGCAAACTTGTGTGAAATGGATGTAATGGATATGGATCTTGAATCAAAGGAATGCTTGATAGATATGGACTTGAATTACTTGCTTCAATCAAAACCCTACATCACAAATGTTATCACAACACACATGATGCAAGAATATCCTTGATATGATGCTTGAATCTTGATGATAGCTCCAAATACTTGAAGAATTGCTCTTGAATGCATAAAATTTCCTTAGGAATGAATACTTGAATGCTTGTTATGAAAAATGAGTGGAGGAACCTCGTATTTATACTTATTCATGCTTAATATCCCAAGATTACACCATACCAAGACGACATAGGAATGAACATTAAATAAAGGAGGCTAAATCTTGCTAGAATTTGAAATTAAATCCTGAAAATAAGCCAAGGAGGACTAATACAACCTAGGCAGTGTCTTAGTCCCAAGGCTTAAATCTTAGTTCACAGACTCCAAAAAGGGACCTTTTCAGGTACATTCAAAATTAGGGTCCTAAGACCCATGGAGGACAAAGATGCCCTAGGTGGTGTTTTAGTCCCAGTTTGCAAATTAGGGACACATAGACATAATCATTAAATGATGATTTATCTTTTGGTGTTTGTTGTGATTTTCTATAAAAATATATAGTTTATTAGGCTTGTGGATGCAAAATAGGACCAATTAATAAATAAGGAAGCACAAATAAAGCAAGGAACACCCAAACAAGTGTGAAAATGCAAGGGTATGCATTTTACTACACTACACAAGGTCATTTGGCCTATAGCCCCATGGGCCACTTTCATCATTTGTGGTGTTTGTTAGGGGTATGTTTGTGTTGCCTTTGTTTTCTTCCATGTTCTTTTTATGTTATGATCTTGTAATTTTCATAAACAATTTCCAGGCTTTTGTGAACGTTTTGTGACTCCTACTTATGGAAAAGAATGCTTTTGATTTTTGATTTTTTGTTTTAAGGAAAATGAAATTGCATTTATTTTTGGGATTTTCTATTGAGTATGCAAGTTTGGTTCACCCATTAAAAAGCGTGTAAAAATTTCTTAGCAAGAGGCCCTGGTTGCGATAAGATTTCAAGATGTGTTCATTGATAAACTTTGGACTACGTTCTTCTTAGGCGAAATATGGATTTTAGTTTAAGTATTTTGGTCTCTCTAGAGATCATGAAGGATGGATACCTACTGCCATGTAGGAGGTGGTAATATAGGTCTCTCAACGGTGAAATTTTATTTCTCTTCTACTTTATCTAGGATGTTGGATACGTTTCTCCATTGGTTTTATGTTTCCTTTGTCTTGAATATGAAGCCCCTCAAACTACTGACTATGTCTATTTTTTCTCCTTTAATCAAATCAAAGTTTAGTTGTATGAAAACTGGTGTAAGGTTTGGTTTTTGAACTAGAGCAATTGGACACCAAATAGTAATAGGGTGAAAGTGTTGGTGTTTTGACATGGTTTTTGTGATTCTCAAAACCCTAAGGTTTGAGCGATGTGTTGGGATGACACTATTCTTGGAACTCAAAATGCTGAAAGGCTTGGAATGATATTTCACTTCTTATTCTAGAGGATATGTTGCAAAAAATATTACTTGAACTACCCTTGAGATTCAAGCAACTGTTGATATCTTAGAAGTGTGGGTGAGGTAATAATCCAAGTTTGTTTGCTTCGATTTTGATTTCCAAATGTAGGATGGAGCGTTGAAAAATGGACTCAAAAGACTATATGAAATGTTTTGGGATTTTGATTATTTCATTTCAACAAGGATCTTGTAACCAGTTTCATATATTTTTTCTCGATTTTCAGTAGAATAAAGCAAAAGTGACAGGCTTGGGGAAAAAGTGGAAAATTGTGAGAAAAAGCAACAAGTTTTATCAACTGTGGTATGACTTTTTTCAAGTGCATTTATTTTTGGGAAGCAAGTGTATTTAGTTTTTGAAAGTGTGAACTCTGTTAGGAATTTCCTTTCAAATGGATGAACTAGGTGGGTGCGTTTGGATAATTTTGTCAAAATGTGGTACAAAAAGAGCAAGTGTGGCTAGTTTGTAATCAATTGTGCTCAAATTTTCAAAAGCGATAGATTTTTACTAGTGATTATTTAGAAAAAGCGATAGATTTTTTTTAAGTGCGGCCATTTTTTGGTCAAGTGCAATAGAAACTAAAGAAAAAGTACTATTTTGTGTAGATTTGTTTCCCAGTTTTAGTATTTGGCAGTAGTGTTGATGTTTTTTTTGTAGTTTTGGATGATTTTGTTTGATCTATTTTGAGATTTGGCAAGTGATATCATGTAACACAATAATCAAAACTTATGTGACCTAAATGTCTATACTTTTAGCACATTTCCCTCCATGAAATCTCAAAGTAGAGGTAGAAATGCTAAAGTTGCAGTTTCCAATGTTTACTTTTTTCTTAATGCAACTTGAAATGTGAGCCTAAATATCTAGAAACCTTCAAATATTTTGTTTTAAGATATATTTTAGGTGTGAAAATAGATGGCTCTTTTCAAATGATTCACGCCAAGTTAAAAGGTTTTACCATTTTAGAACCATGTTATGTGCTTGTTTGATGTGTTCATTTTTAATTCAAGCACAAAATTTGATGTTTCCAATTAACCAAATAGATCTTTGGAAATTTCATGAAGATAATGTTCACCCTAGGGATAGACACTTCATCCTAGATGGGCTTACCTCATGCCCTGAAGGGATGATTTTACATGCAATGAATGGAGAGGTTTTTAAGCTCAACCATAAGTGAGACTTGGTAAGTAACTTCTTAGAATCAAAGTTCCAATGCACCACTTTAGAGATTTGTTTTGCATAAAAGGGGTGGCTTCTACAAACATTGGTTCTTAGTCATGTTTTGGGATAACTGGTGTCTATACATGCAGCGATTCACTCAATTAAGAGGCCTTCCAACCCTTGAAAATTTCTACATATCACACAAATACTAAGGGAGACATTCGTCGGTATAGAACATCCACACCAGGTGGGTGATGAAATTTTCTCACACCAACAATAATTTATATAGTGGACCAAAAAAGGGTACCACTTGGTTCATTCCCTCTCACAAGTTGGGAGGAAAGCCCTCTAAAAGGTATGATTTGAAGTAAAACAATGTGCAAAACTCAAGATGATTTTTGTCACCCAAGATCGCCGAAAAAGCATGAGGGGAGAGGATAGTCACTTAGGTTTCCAATCACAAAATACACTTCATCACAATATTCTTTAAGTTCAAAAAGTGGAAAAAAGAAAAAAGAAAAGAAAAAAAGAAAAGGAAAAGTAAAAAAAATTTAGAAGTGTGTACAAGATAGTAGTGGTTCTTTTTATGTTCACCAAATTGAAATTTTCTAGATTTCAGACAAGAATATTGCATTGTAAGAAAATAATTTTATTTATTCATTTTTAGGCAACAACCAAAGTGTTTTCTCTAAACCTTGTCTTAATGGTTAAAAAAATAAATCATGCATTCATTAAAAAAATAAAAGTATTTTGGTCAACAAAAATCAAACATGTTTTTGGAGCACCAAAAGGAATCATGTTTTGTAAACTAAAAAAGCTTTAAAAATACCTTTTTAGAGAACTAAAATGAAATGTTCATTTGTGTGGTTATTTTTATGCATGAATTGAAAGCATTTTCTATTCTAGAAAGCTTTAAGAATTTGATTTTATAGCACCAATTGAAATATTCGTTGGTGGGGTTCTTTTTATTACACCAAATTGATTGTTTTATAACTATGAAAGCTTTGAACATTCATTTTAGATGCACCAAAAATCAAAATGTTTGTTTGTGGGGTTCCTTTTATTGCACCAAATTGAGTTTTCTCTAACTATGAAAGCTTTGAAAACATTAAAAGCTTCAACCGTTCACCTTCTATGTAATAAACGTGTTAGTCATTTCTTGGGTACAAACTTATTCTATATTTCTACAAATCCTACATACACAACATTAGTACCTATCAAAAATACAAATCAAATGATTGTTAATGTGAGAAATGAAAAAACATGATTTGTAAATCTCAGATAAAAAATGACAAAGCAAAAGCAAGACTTTTTAGCAAAAGTGGGCTTTTTAGGAGCAACTATGCTAGAAAATGTCAAGTGCGCCCTCTGTATTTTTGGAAAAAGAAAATGAAAAATTCAAGTGTACCCCTGTTACTTTTGAAAAAGCAAAAAATAGTAGAAGCAACTATAAAATAGTCAAGTGTGTGAGAAACGTGAAATCCAGTGTAAAATTTTTTTGAAACCCGTGTGTGAAGATTTTTCCAGTACCTTTCAAGAACCTACAACTTCAAATTTAGCTCAGAAAATGATAGTGCTAAGGACCATTTTACCACCAATCGTGTTAGAATGTGTAACGTGGAAATTAGGAATATACAAACAAGAAAAATGAGTGAATATAAACTAATCTAATCCAAACAAAAGCTATGATTTATGCCCATTACTCATGAAATGAATGATTAAGAACAATGAATTCACTAAACTAAATCGCTACCCATCTCGTGTCAGAGTGTGTTCGTGAAGATGTTGTGTTGTTCGTATCAATGTGAAGCCTCCATTGTGTGTGTGAAATCTTAAAGAATGTGTGTATGCTCATTGAAGATATGTTTTGAAGCTTTGTCCAATGTCAATTAAGATCTTGGAATTACTTCGTTGTGTAAAATAGGTTGATTCTATAATCATTTCTGAGAAGAAATATGGTTGTTATATAGATTTTGTGTTTCAAAATGAATGCTCTAGATTGCATAGTAGAATATCTTGATCAATGGTCAAAAGATGCTGAGAGGATTTAGATGGGAATAATTTGTGTAAATCGATTACATAATTGGTGTGATTGAAGAAATCATTTTGAGTGTTCAGTGGGATTGAAGGAATAGATTGAATAATCTATGGGATTCAAGAATAGATTTATCTATCAAGAAAATAGATGGATCAGTTAGGCAATCAGAATGAGAAATCGTTGGTTCGTAATTTAATCAATCATGAAAGTGGATGAGGATAATTAATTAATTGATTTAATTACTTAATCCTTTTGAGATGAACGTGGAAATCAAGTTTGACTTTTGTAAACAAAGTTGCATTTTTTTTATTTGATTTTTGATGATGTTTTGAATAATTAAATTCAATTATTCAAATTTGGGGGAAAGTGACATAATTAAATTATTATGTTTTAATAATTTAATTGACTTAGGGGAGTAAAGTGAATTAGTGACATAATTAAGTAATTGATGTTATTTAATTAATCAGGAGGAATAAATTTAGATTAGGACTTTATTAAATAAATAAAATTCATTTAATTGGTCAAAAATGATGAAAATGTGAATTAATTAAATAATATAGTATTATTTAATTAATAGAAGAAATTAGGTTTTTTAATGTAATTGATATGAAATGCTTTGATATTTGATTATAATAGTGTCAATGATGTGAAAATTTCATTTAAGGTGTGCGATAATTGTTAGGTCAATTTTATATGTCTACAATTCTTAGTCATGTTTTTGGAGCTTTTTTCTAATGTCTATACATGTGGCGATTCACTCAATTAAGAGGTCTCCTAGCCCCTAATAAAAAGGGGTTTTACATATCTCACTGATACTAAGGGAGACTTTCATCGGCCTAGAACATTCGCACTAGGTGATTGATGAATTTCATCACACCCACAATTATTTATATAGCAGACCAAAACAAAAGTACTGCTTAGGTCATTCCCCTCACAAGTTAGGAGACAAGCCCTCTAAAGGTATGCATTGAAATTTAAACAAAGTACAAAACTCAAGATGCTTTTCATCACCCAATATTGCCAAAAGGAACAAGGGGAGAGGATAGATGCCTAGTTTACCAAACACAAAATACACAATATACACTTCATTGTAATGTTCCTTTTAATCCTCAAAAAAGAAAATAAATAAAAAATAAAAAGTAAAATAAAATGAAATAACATGAAATAACATGAAATGAAAGTATGTACAAGATAATGATTTGTTCTTTTTTTATGTGCGCCAATTTCAAATCTCTTAAGACATGAAGAAGCATCGCAATGTACAATGAAAAAAAATGTCCATTTTTAAGCAATAATTGAAGTGTTTCTAAGGTTGTGTCTTAATTGGTCAACAAAATGAAATCATGCATTTTGTCAACATATTAAAATCATTTGGTTGAAAGAAAAAAATATTTAGAGCATCAAAAGGAATTGTTTGTTCTAATCTAGAAAGCTTTAAAAAATCGTTTTTAGAGCATGAAATGAAAGTGTGTGGACTTGTGAGGTTCTTTTTATAGCACCAATCAAGAGCATTTGCTAAGATAGAAAGATTTGAAAAGTTCATTTTAGAGCGGAAATTGAAATTTTGCTAAGCTAGAAAGCTTTGAAAATTTTGTTTTAGAGCACCAATTTGAAATTTTTCAAAGCTATAAATCTTAGAAAAGTTTGTTTTAGAGCACACCAATTTGAAATTTTGCTAAGCTAGAAAGCTTTGAAAAGTTAATTTTAGAGCACCAATTGAAAGAACTTGGATTTTTGGGGTGATTTTTATGCACCAATTAAATTTTTCTAATCTATGAAAGCTTTTAAGAAGAATCAACACTTCGATTATTTTCCTTCCTTGTAATAAACATGTTATTTTTTCCTTGGGTACAAACTCAAGCCATGCTCCTATAAATCTAGCATAAAAAACTTTAGCACCTACCAAAACATTCAAATCGAGCAACTATTAACGTTAGAAATAGAAAATTAACTTGTAGCTTTTGGACAAAAATTTGATAGAGTGAAAGAAATTTTTTTTAGTAGAAGCAACCCTATCAAAAAGAAAGTGAAGATGAAAAATTCAAAAGTATCCTCTATTTTTAAGCAGAAGTGGCTGAAAAAATCAAGTGTGCCCCTGTCATTTTGGTAAAAGTGCCAAAAACATCAAAAGAAGCTAGAAAAAAGTCAAGTGCGGCAGAAATGTGAAATCGACCATGTGATTTTTTTGTAGCTCCTAAGTGAAAAATTTTCAATTGCATTTTTAGGGCCTAAAACTTCAAAATTTTCTCATAAAATAGTTAGTGTTGAGGACAGTGGTCCCACAGGATATGCCAGAATGTGTAAGCAGGAAATCGATGGTATCAAATAAGATAAATGAAATGAATTAAAACTAATCTAATATAAAAAAAATAAAAAATTCATGCCCATTACTCATGAAATGAAACTACGAAGAAATGAATTCAAGAAATGAAATCAAAAGAGAAAAGCATAAATGAATTCACCAAAGTAGTGTTACCATCCCATGTCAAAGCTTTTTCACAAAGATGTTGGGTTGTTCATATCAATGCAGAGCCTCCATTGTGCATAGCACAATCTTGAAGAACATGCAATATCATTGATTGAAGATCTGTGTAAATTTTCAAAATGTCGATTGTGATTTTTGCATTACTTCGTTGAGTAAAATATGTTGATTCAACAATCATTTTTGAGGAAGAAGATGATTGTTATATAGAATTTTTGTTTTGAAATGAACACTCAAGATTGCATAGTAGAATATATCGATCAATGGTTGAAATATGTTGAGAGGAAATAGATAGGAATAATCAATGCAAATTGATTACGTAATTGGTGTGATTGAATAAATCATTTTGTGTCCAGTGGGATTGAGGAAATAGTTTGAATAATCTATGGAATTGAAGAATAGATTGATCTATCAAGAAATAGATGGATCAATCAGAGAATAGAGTGAGAAATTAGTGGAACGTAATTTTCTAAATCATGAAAGTGGGTGAGGATAATTAATTAATTGATTTAATTAATTAATCCTTTTGAGTTGAACATGCAAATCAAGTTTGAATTTTGCAAACAAAGTTGCATTTGTTTGATTTGAACATTTAGATAATGTTTTTAATAATTCATTTAATTATTCATGTTTAGGGGAAAGTGATTTAATTAAACTCTTATGTTTTAATAACTTAATTAACTTAGGGGAATAAAGTGAATTAGTGACATAATTAAATAATTGATGTTATTTAATTAATCAAGAGGAATAAAGTTAGGTTAGGACTTTATTAAATAAATAAATTTATTTAATTAGTCAAAATTGATAAAATTTGAATTAAATAAATAATGTACTATTATTCAATTAATAGAAGAAAATAGTGTTTCAGGACTTTATTAAATAATTAAAATTTATTTAATTTGTGAAAAATGGTGAAAAAGTGAATTAAATAAATAATGTAATATTATTCAATTAATAGAGGAAATTAGGTTTTCTAATGTATTTGATTCAAAATGCAGTGATATTAGGTGATAATGATGTCGATGATCAAAAAATGTCATTTAGTATGTGTGATAAGTGTTAGGTCATTTTTACATGTCGACACCTAGTTCATCATTTGACCTTGTTTCCACTTGCATTTAGATACCCTTAGATTGGAAAACTTGTTACAAAAACACTTGTGTATAATTAGAAATGAAAATCACATGATATAAACTTGGATCTTGAAAATTCAATTTAAAAAAAAAACTTGAGCAAGGACCCATTAACCCATGGGCGAATGATTACCTATACAGGAATTTTAGAAAATATTCTAGGTGATTTTTAGCCTCTATTTTATATTTCTATTGTTGTTTTTAGATATGAGAATTGGTTTCCTAAGATTCTTTTGGATGTTGTGGTTGTTTTTTTGATATGTGGTTGTCATTAGTGTATTGTAGGTTGTATATGTTGAGGATATTGAGAAAAATGTTAAAAGAGTTGCAGCTTGATAGTGGAATAGTGAATTTCATGAAGGTGTCTTGCTCATTATGTTGATGATCAATTGTTGTGGACTAAAGGATTTATTGCTGAGTGTATCTAGTTTATTCACTGAAAGTTTCAGAGGTCCACGTGAAGATTTAATCATGTTATGAATAGTTGTGTTCTAACAGTTTTTTTGTGGCTTCAGTGAGTGTTCCTAATTGAAGTTGATGTGATTCTAATAATTTCAATTGTTGTGGATGCCTCTCTAATGATTCTTGGTGCTTGTGGATGTTTCTAGATCATGCTCTATCTTTGTTACACGTCTGTGTTGATCCGTGTGCTCATGGTCGGTGATTTTTCTCTTGTGTGTTTGGGTTTTTATGTTCTTGGCTGACATGGTGGTTGTAACGTGTTGTGGATCCTTGGAGATTAAAATTTAAATGTTTGGCATGCTCGAGGATTTTTTTAATTCTTCATTATATTGTGGCCGATGGTGTTTGATTTGCATTGAAAATTTACTTGTAAATTTGGGTGGACATTGTGTACATGTGTTCTATATTTTGGTTGATAAAGCTATTGATGTAATTCCATATTACAAATATATAAGAATGGTTTTTTGTGTGAATTTAAGTGTGTGTGTGAGCAGAGGAAGAGAAAATGTGAAAATAGTGATCTAATCATTCGATTGCAGAGAAGAGTGTGAAGAAGTTTGAGCGATGTGTGAAGGAGTGTTTCTGTGCTTAACCAAAACTATAATGAGGCTTTTGTAGAAGCTATTTTCTTAGTTCATACCATGTGGATCTAATCCGAATTTCTGTTAGACATTGCTTTTTCTTTGGCCAGTGATTCCTCTTGTATTTGAGTAGTGAGCTCTAGGCAGTGTGCCTAAATGCATGTGCATTCCAATTATTCTTCATTATACTTTTAACAAGGTATAATATTGTGGATTGACATCCACCGTGGTTTTCCCCCTAATAGGGTTTCCACATAAAAAATTGTGGTTTTCTCTATGTTTCTAATGTGCTAATTGTCAATGGTTTATTGTTAATTCATCAGATATGCGATTAAGTAAAGTTAAGTTTGAAAATTTTAAATATTTTGTGACAACTAATTCAACCCCCCCTCTTAGTTGTCTATCCTTGTTTTTCTAACAATTGGTATCAAAGTAGGTTCCTCTAATGAAATTTAAAAGCTTGAGGTGATCCGAGATGGCATCATACAAGAAGGAAAAACCTAGATCCGATGGAACAAACTACTCTCTATGGAAAGCCAGAATGGAATGTCATTTGAGGTGTATTGGTGAACCCTTTTGGAAGATTACAAAGAATAGATATTTTTTTAGTCAGAATGGTCCTTCCACTCCTGATGAGATTAAAGAGGATGAGATTAACATCAGGGCTATTGAAGCTTTTTTGAGTGCTCTAATGGATTCGTAAATGACAAATGTGATGGATCTGAATACAACTCATGAGATCTAGAAGAAACTAGAGACTTTGTATGAAGGAGATGCACTTGTGAAGTTCGCTAAGCTACAGAGTTTGAAAGGAAAGTATGAAACTTTGAAGATGGGTGAAGATGAAAATATTTCTTCTTTTATGCAAAGAGTAAATGAACTTGTGATGGGTATTAAATGTGTCATTGGTACCTTGGATGAACAAGAAATTGTAGCTAAAGTGCTCAGATCATTGCCTCCCTCTTACAAATCAAAGGAACATGTTATTGAAGAGCTCATAATAGTGACAAATGTGACAAGAGATATTCTAATTGGAAATATTGCTGCATTTGAGTTGAGTGAATTTGGTGATTCTACCCCTAAGACTGAATCTACATTTAAGGCCTCTGTATTCAGAAGAAACAAGCAAAGATATGATCTAGGAGAGAGTTCTAGAAAGACAATCAAGTATGAGAAATAGATGAAATAGTTTGAAGATGAAGAAAGAGAGGTAGAAGAGTTGGAAGCACTGATTGTAAAGAAAGAAGGCAGAGGACAAGGTAAGTATAAAGGAAATTTTCCTATTAAATTTTTCTCTTGTAGTAAAAGAGGTCATTTTGCTTCAAGGTGTCCTAAAAGAGTTCCTAGGTCTAAGCCTAACAAACCTAGATTTCAAAAGAAATGCTATTATGCTAAAGAAGTTGTGACTGATGAAGAATCTGATAAAGAAAATGGAAATGAAGATGAATGGGTTTTCATTGCTATAAAGGAAAATGGTTCGGTGGCTACTAAATTTGCTAAAGTTGAGAAATATCTTGTAGACCGAATTGAAGAAAAGGATGAGTGGGTTATTGATAGCAAATGCTCACATCATATGACTGGTGAGAAAAGAAAATTTGTAAGTCTAGAGAAATATGGCAGTGGGGTTGTAAGATTCAAAGATAGCAATGTTGGTGTGGTTCATGGTAGAGGATCTATTTTTCTTGGTGGTAAACATAACACTAATGATGTTATTTACGTTGAAGGCTTGAAGCATAATCTATTGAGCCTTGGATAGATGGTGGACAAGGGTTATGATCTTCAATTCAAAGATGGAAGATGCAAGATACTTGGAAGCTTTAGAAATATGATTGCTTCAAGTACAAAGAAAAGAGGTAATATTTTTTAGTTGAGTGCTGCCAATGTAAGTTGTTTAATTGCTCAAGTAGATGAGAGCTGGTTATGGCATATGAGGCTATGTCATGTCATTTTTTATAACATTATCAAGGTAAGCTCCACTCAAGAAGTAAGAGATCTACCTAAGCTAGTGAAGCTTACTAACACAATATGCAAGGAATGTCAGATGGGAAAACAGACTGGAGTTTCTTTTCAGAGAAAACAACATCATTCTAATGGAGTACTGAAGCTGGTCTATATTGATCTATGCGGTCCCTCCATAATCAGAAGTCTACAAGGAGAAAGGTACTTTATGCTACTTATTGATGATTACTCTAGGATGATATGGGTTTCTTTCTTAAGAGAAAAATGTGAAGCATTAGAGAAGTTCAAAAGTTTCAAAGCTATGGTAGAGAGTGAAATAGGTCTGAAAATCAAATGTCTAAGGTCAAATAGAGGTGGTGAGTTCACTTCTCGGGAGTTTAATTCTTTTTGTGAAGAGCATGAAATCAGAATACTGTTATTTGCTCCCTGAACCCCTCAACAGAATGGAGTTGTAGAGAGAAATAATAGAATCATTTTGGATGTTGCTAGAACAATGATGATATAAGGAAATGTGCCTCGCATCTATTGGAGAGAAGCTGTAAACACTATTGTGTATACTCTAAATTGGGTAAATGTCAATGGTATTTCTGGTAAGACTCCTTTTGAGCTATGGTTTGGTTATAAGCCTACTATTAAATATTCCAAGATCTTTGGAAGCAAGTGTTATATTAATAGAGATGATGACATAGGAAAGTTTGATACAAGGAGCGATGAAGGAATTTTTCTAGGATACTCTACTAAAAGCAAGGCTTACAAGTGCTATAATAGAAGATTGAGAAAAATGGTTGAAAGTGCAAATGTCAGAGTTGATGAGGACTCTGCTAGGTCATCTAGATACTATGGATATGATTCAGATGACCAGAAAGATAGTACACACAAAGGGAAGAATGCTCAGACATAGAGTCAAGTTCATATTGCTCTAGAAAATCAAGAAAGTCAAGGAGAGACAAGTGGAAGTGCAGAAGAAAGAACATAAGAACCAAAAGTGTGAAAGAATCCTAAGATTCTGAGGTATGTAAAGTTGAATCATTTTGAAAATCAAATTATAGGAGATAAGAATAAAGGTGTGCAGACTAGAAGAAGGATTGTAAAATAGTATTGTTTGATTTCCAAGACTGGGCCTAACAATGTTAATGAAGCTTGTAATGATGAAAACTGGATGGAAGCTATGAAGGAAGAACTGATACAGATTGAAAAGAATGATACATGGATTCTTGTTCCTAGACCTAATGATAAAAATGTGATTGGTACTAAATGGATCTTTCAGAATAAGCTGAATGAACAAGGTGAAGTGGTTTGGAATAAAGCAAGATTGGTATGTAAAGGATATTCACAAATGGAAGGTATTGATTTTGAAAAAACCTTGGCCCCTGTTGCCAAAATTGAAGCTGTAAGATTATTTAATGCTTATTTTGCATATAAGAAATACAAAGTCTATCAAATGGATGTGAAGTCAGCCTTTCTGAATGGTGAGTTAGAAGAAGAGCTATATGTTGAACAACCAAATGGATTTCAACTGACTGATAAGGAAGACATGGTTTTTCAATTGAAGAAAGCTCTGTACGGACTCAAACAAGCCCCAAGAGCTTGGTATGCTAGACTGGATAAATACTTACTAAAGATTGGATTCAATAAACGTATTGTTGATAGAAAATTGTATTTTATGTTTCATCATGATAAAGAGTTTATTATTGAAGTCTTTGTTGATGACATTATTTTTGGAGGAAATGATGATGTATGTATGAAGTTTGCTAATGAAATGAAAAGTGAATTTGAAATGAGTATGATTGGAGAGATGAATTTCTTTGATGAAGTTCTTTCTAGGATTGCAAGTCATTCAATTAGACAATGGGATTTTCATATCTTAGTCCAAATATGTGAGAGAGTTGTTGAAGAAGTTTGGCATGGAAGACTTAAAGCCTATTGGTACACCCATGGTAACTGGATGCAAGTTAACACAGAATGATGATTCTCCTAAGGAAAATCAAACAAGATACAAGTCAATGATTGGAGGATTTCCTTACATAACTCAAACTAGACTAGACATAATGAATGTCGTGTGCATGGTTGCTAGATATCAAGCTGATCTGAAAGAATCTCATGTGACTGTTGTAAAGAGAATTTTTAGATACTTGAAAGGAATAGTTGATTTTGGGCTTTAGTATCCTAAAGATGATGATCTTACCTTGAGTTCCTATACTGATGTAGATTGGGAAGGAGATGTAGATGACAGGAAAAGCACTAGTGGTGGTGCCTTCTTCCTAGGGAAGAAGCTAGTGTCTTGGTTGAGTAAAAAGTAGAATTCCATATCCCTATCTACTACTGAGGTAGAGTATATTGTTGTTGCAAATAATTGTACTCAAATGCTATGGATGAAATAGATACTGAAAGATATCAAAGTAGTATATGATGAGCCTATTGCCATATACTATGAAAACTCAAGTGCAATAAGCATATCGAAGAATCTGATGCTAGACTCTAAGTCCAAGCATAAATCAATCAAGTTTCACTTCCTGAGGGAGAAAGTGAGTGAGAAAGAAGTCAGACTGGAGTATGTGTCTACCAAAGAAAAAATTGCAAACATTTTCACCAAGCCATTGCCAAAGGATACTTTTGAGTATCTCAGCAAGATGCTAGGGGTGATTACCCCTCCTGATATGAACTAGAGATGCATTTACTTGCATCAATCTGTGTGTTTCATGGCTATATTCTAATTCGGATTGATGTTTTTGTGGCTGATACTTAGGGGGAGTAGTCATATGTGCAGATATGTGGTTTAGAGCTTGTATGTGGAAAGATAATGCTTATCTTTTCCATTGATTTCAAAGGGGGAGAAGATTCATGTGAAAAGTTGTGAATTATCTATGAAGAAGAGCCTTGTGGGGAGAAGATCATGTAGAAGGAGTTTAGGAGAAGAGTCAGAATCTAAGGGGGAGTAAGTGTTGATTGAGAGTTATGTTGATGGTGTTTTTCACATCATGTGTTGCCATCAATGCCAAAGGTGGAGATTTTTGGATGTTGTGGTTGTTATTCATGTCAACACTATTAGCATTGATTTATTTTAGGCTGTATATTTCAAGGATATTGAGAAAATTGTTAAAAGAGTTGCAAGTTGACAATGGAACGGTCAAGGTCAAGAAGGTGTCTTGCTCAGTATGTTGATGATCAATTGTTGTGGACTAAAGGTTTTATAGCCGAGTGTATCTAGTTTATCCACTGAAAGTTTCAGAGGTCTGCGTGAAGATTTAATCGTGTTATGAACAGTTGTGTTCTAACAGTTTTTTCGTGGCTTCAATTAGTGTTCCTAATTGAAGTTGATGTGATTCTAGTAATTCCAATTGTTATGGATGCCTCTCTGATGATTCTTGGTGGTTTTCAATATTTTTAGATCATGCCCTATCTTTGTTGCATGTTCACGTTGATCGGTGTGCTCATGGTTGGTGATTTTTCTCTTGTGTGTTCGGGTTTTTTATGTTCTTGGCCGACATGGTGGTTGTAACATGTTGTGGATCCTTGGAGATTAAAATTTGAATGTTTGGCATGCTCAAGGATATTGTTTTAATTCTTCATTATATTGTGGTTGACAGTGTTTGATTCGCATTGAGAATTTACTTGTAAATTTGGGCCGACATTGTTTATGTGTTCTATATTTTGGCTGATGAAGCTGTTGATGTAATTCCATATTATAGATATATAAGAACAATTTTTTGTGTGAATTTCAGTGTGTGTGTGAGTAGAGGAAGTGAAAATGTGAAAATAGTGATCTAATCATTCGATCACAGAGCAGAGTGTGAAGAAATTTGAGTGAAGTGTGAAGGAGTGTTTCTATGCTTAACTTGAACTGTAATCAGGCTTTTCTAGAAGCTATTTTCTCAGTTCATACCTTGCGGATCTAATCCAAATTTTTTTCATACAGTGTGTCTTCTTTGGGAAGTGATCCCTCTTATATTTGAGTAGTGAGCTCTAAGTAGTGTGCCTGAATGCATGTGCATTCCCATTATTCCTCATTATACTTTTAATAGGGTATAATATTGTGGACTGACATCCACCATGGTTTTTCCCCTAACAGGGTTTCCGCGTATAAAATTTTGGTGTTCTCTATGTTTCTAATGTGTTGATTGTTTGTGGTTTATCATTAATTCATCAAATCTGAGATTAAGTAAAGTTAAGTTTAAAATTTTTAAATATTTTGTGACAACTGATTCACCCCCCCTCTTAATTGTCTATCCTTGTTTTTCCAACAGATTCTATTTTTGAATTCTAGTTATTTCTTCTTTAGTTAAATTTTGTAGCATTTTGGAAAAAATTTATTACACATTTCATTTGAGGATAGCACTATATTTTTGTATTTTTTCTTTATTTCTAGCATCATTTCATAGCTTAGATAGATTAGTTTACATTTTGCAATCATTAGAAACCAAAATAAAAAACCAAAAACATCAAACAAAACAAACAAAAAAAGTACAAATTGATGAAACCCTTAGAGAAATCATAGTCATTTGATCATGTCAAATATCTTTTTCCAAGTTAACATATCCCTCAATCCCTTTAGTAGTGATGACTTTGACATGTTAGATGAAGCCCTTGAGGATTTCATTTCAAAAGGTTCATCCACTAAGGCTTGTCATAATAAACCAAAACAAAGAGACATTATTGTAATCACACCCTATCTTATCCTTTACCCAACTTCACATCAACCTCAAGTTCAAAAAAAACTTGTGCTTATCTTAGAACAACCTAAAAATAAACCATTAAGTCTAGGAGATATCTTAAATTTACATAAGGTAAATTGATAGTAACAATCTTTTCTAGCAACTAAGGTACAATAATATTGATCACACATATAATACAAGGAACAATAGGTAACAAAAAACTAGTCTTGTCTCATTACCATTACCTAAACCTATCTTGCATAGTGCTCCTTTTTTTCCTTTGCATAGTGGAAATGAGTATGATCTTGTTGAACAACTTAAAACTGATTATGCTAGGATATCCTTATGGGACCTTATTCAAGCCTCACCTAGTTACAACACTATGCTTCAAAAAAATTTGCAACAAGTTGTGGTCCCTCCTAGTAAAAATACAAATGATGTAGCAGTGCTTATTCAAGGAATGAATTCAGTTAATATAGACATTGTTTTGAACACCAAAGTGAGTTAGCTTCCTTGGAAGTCCAAAAACAACATGAAGCTTTCATGATAGTATCTCTCATTAATAGGATTGGGATAAAAGGAACCCTTGTTGATAATGGCTCAGCCCTTAATGTTTGTAGCATAAACCTCTTGGATTATCTTGGAATGGATAAGAGAAAGTAAAAGAAGAAAAGAACAACATAGAAAATAAAAATCCAAACTTACCTCAAGCAATGCATGATGATTCTCCACCTTCATTGAAACAAGAAAATCCCTAATCTCAACAAGAACAAGAACCTTCTATGTATATTATCATTAGACCTTTTGTTGCACCATGATAAGCTTGGTTGGTGATAATGAAACTGCAAAACTTGACGAGGAAGTGTATAATTAGTCAAATTTATTGTTTTCCTCTTCTATGAGCTTAAATGATAACAACTATGATGATCCTCCTACAAAGAGTGATTCACCATGTGTTGAACTTGGTGATTTTCCTAGTTTGGTACTTGACATTGTCCCTTTGGCTAGTTGTACACCTTCCACATATTATGAACAAGATTAAGATGTGAATGACCTACTATAGGTTGAATCACATATGCCTTACTAGTCTTTCCTTTGTTTTCTTTTCATGTTCTTTATGTGATTGCATGTGTGTAATGTGATCTCTCATATTGTTCTATTGTGCATGTATTTATGTTCAAATTTCCTCTATTTGTATCTACATTCTTCTATATGCCATAAACATTTATCTTTTCTTTTCTCTTGTGTTTTCATTTTTGGAATGATTCACAACATTGAGACATTTAGGTCTCTTCCATGTTGACCCTAAATCATTTTCTTTTTTTTCACTCTCTATGTGTCATTCTTCTATTTCTATGAGTATTGGGGGAATGATGAAATTTTCAAGCTCTATTTAATAGCATTGTAGCAATACCATATGCTAACCCTAAATCCATATGTGTTTGTGATTTTATTTGGGGGAAACCCCTTTTCAGCATGTAGCTTCATTTGGAAACATATTCTTGACATAGGAATTTCCAAATAATCTCTCATGTCTCGTTTAGGATTTATCACTTGCTACATTAAAGTAATTACTCACAACATGGTGTTTATCAATTTCTTTAAAGTGGGGTCATACATTGGCATTATCATTTTGAAATCTTTAGACTATATATTATGTTTCATAGTGTGGTCTTCTTACTTCACATGATGTGTCTTCTTCTTGGTGGTATCATTGGATTTGATGTTCTCCAAGAGTTGATTTTATTTACAGTTCAACTCCACTTATAGCTCATTGTCTATCACTTTCTTTGCTTGCATGTAAATTCATATGCATGTAAATTCATTTTTCCATTTCTTTAAATTTAATCTACTTCCAATTTTATTTGTTCCATGGAATTATTAATTTCAAGAATCTTTGATTTCATAAATGAAAGTTCAACTCCACTTATAGCATCATCTCTCACTTTCTTTTCTTGCATGTAACTTCATATGCAATACTTGAAACCTAGTGACTTTAAATTCATGAAATTATATTTCTTTACTGAATCTATTTCCAATTGTATTTGTGCCATAGAATTCTTAAGTTCAAGAATCTTTTATTTCATTTGAACTCAACTCCACTTATAACATCATCTCTCACTTCTTTTTCTTGCATGTAAACTCATATGCAATACTTGTTCAACCTAGTGAAGTTTTAAACTCATTTTTCCTAAATTCCTTATCATCTATTTACAATTGCATTTGTTCCATGGAATTCTTAATTTCAAGTTCTAATATTTGATTTCATTTGTTAAACTCCACTTATAGCTCATCATCTCCCACTTTCTTTGGCTGCATGTAAATTAATATGCAATACAATACCTGGTGACTTTGAAAATTCATTTTTCCATTTCCATAAATTGGATCTATTTTCAATTGTATTTGTTCCATGGAATTATTAAGTCCAAGAGTCTCTGATTTCATTTGAAATTTCAACTCCACTTATAACATCGTCTCTCAATTTTTTTCTTTCATGTAAATTCTTATGCAATAATTGAAACCTAGTAACTTTAAGTTCATTTTTCCTAAATTCCTTATCATCTATATCCAATTGCATTTGTTCCATGGAATTCTTAAGTTCAAGTTCTAATATTTGATTTCATTTGTTAATATCCACTTATAGCTCATCATCTATCACTTTCTTTGCTTGCATGTAAACTCATATGAAATATATGTAAAACCTAGTGACTTTAAATTCATTTTGTCATTTCCTTAAATTGAATCTATTTCCAATTATACTTTTTCCGTGGAATTCTTAAGTTCAATAATATTTTATTTCATTTGAAAGTTCAACTCTATTTATAGCATCATCTCTCTCTTTATTTGCTTGCACGTAAACTCATATGCAATACTTGAAACCTAGTGACTTTAAATTCAGTAAGTTCCATTTGCTTATTGAATCTATTTACAATTTTATTTGTTCTATGGAATTCTTAAATTCAAGATTCTTTGATTTCATTTGAACTCAACTCCACTTATAACATCATCTATTACCTTTTTTGTTGCATGTAAATTCATATCCAATACTTGAAACCTACTGACTTTAAATTCATTTTGTCACATGTAGAAGGGGGTCAACAAGGAGGAAGTTCTCAAGCGAAATGCAATCCAAATTTAGATATTGGGTCAAACGAGGCTGAAGAAAACATAATTGAAGGTAGGGAGGAGGGCCAAGTTCAAAAAATGTATGTTAGAGAGGGGTCAAGATCAATTACTTCTATTGGTATGGATGTGCATATAAATCTAGCTAAAGACGTGAAGAAAAAAAATTCTTATAGAAACTTAGATCATTTACTTGAAATGGATATGGAAAAATTGAAATGTTATGCTAGACAATTTAGAAATACTAGTAGGAGGTCAACGACTAAATCTATAAATGAAATAGTCAATGCTCATTTTAGTAATCTTGAAACACTTGAAAAAACCCAACTATTATCTTGTTTACTTCTTCATAATGAGCTAAAAGAGCCATTACAATTGTTGGGTGTACATTCAATATTGAATAAGAGGAAACACATTAGACTACAAAAAGATATTGTTGAAAATGTTAAAAATAGTTTAGATTCAATTGGGAAAGGATCTCGATCAGTGGATAAGGGAATTTCAAGAAGGGTGATGTTGACATCTATTTTAAATAAGAATATATCAAGAAAAATATTTTTTCTTGCACGTTTGATTGAAATTGGTTATAATAGAACCACACTAATAAAATGTGAGAAAAAGAGAATGGTTTTGGAGGATAGTTTTGAAGGAAAATTGGAAATTGTGTGTAGAGCTCCCCATTCTGACAAGATTGAAGATGTTGTTAGGAACTTGATCTCAACTTTTTGGAATGATCATACCCATCCATCATCAAATAGTAGAGATGTTAATAGACACAGGATTGGGCACAATAATTATGAAGATCATACAAAACATTGGCTAGACATAACACAACATGAGATGTATGTGAAATTTTGTAATAAACTATATCCTCATATAAGGATTGGGAAAATAATGTTTGAAATGTTAAGGTCATAATATGTGACGATAAAAAAGGTTTTTGAAACTTTTTGTTGTCATTATCATATTGAATGTGATCTCTACTATCAAGTGTTTCAAAATTTGAGAGAAGAAAGTGATGGTTTTCAAAATGCACCTCCTAAATAGGTAAGTTTGTTCATAAAATGCATGTTATGTGATAATGCAATTGGACATTAAATAAACTGCATAAAAGTACTTTGTGAAACATGTGAAAATTTGGCTAAATTTCCTTTGAGAAACAAAGATACTAGCCTAACAAAGATAGTAAATTGCAAGAGTTACAAGTACGTAATGTTTTAAAAAAGTTTTGGGAAAGAATCCACAAGGTTAAACTATGTAGAAGAGGAGATGTACCTATTGGAAAATTTATGGAAGATTTTCATAAATTGATACAATCATACATACAACATGCCTTTTTTCCTAAGTGGCAAGCACAACAGTTTCAAACATTAAGAGATACTTTCCACTTGGAATAGTTCTATTAGTAGTCAACTTTGTAGAATATTACTCTTTTGTACATCAAAAAGAGATTCAATCAGAATATTACTTTTCAAAGCATATCACTATTATGGTGCATGTGTGTTATCAACATGCACAATCAAAATTGGATGGTCTTGAGAGTACATATGATGAAAGATTAATTAAGAAAGAATGTCACTTCTATATTAGTGATGATAAAGAGCATGACACACTTTTTGTACAACATTGCTTTACATTTTTTTTGAGAAATTGAGAAGTAGGGGTGTAAAAATCAAAAAGGATTTTGTATGGTCAAATGGATGTGTGACACAATTCAAATCATCACGACCATTTTACGGACTATGTAGATATCATAAAAATTACTAAATACCACATGTTTAGAGTTTCTTTGAGAGTGGGCATGGAAAGAGTGAGCATGATGGTGAAGGAGCTTGCATCAAAAGTGCTCTAAGAAAGCATTAAATGAGTTATTCGGGAGATCATATAGATGATGCACATGATATTTTTTTAATGGTATAAGAAACACTTTGCATTAAATGAGGTTGACACATCTTCAGGAATTAACCAAAACATTCCACATAGAGTGTTTTGAAAGATATCAAGTATGCATAAATTACATTTGAAAATTTCAAAATTTAAAAAATTTATATATATACATGTTTGTTCATGTATAAGTTTATTTTTATGTACCTAGGTGTTGATAGATGATCAATGCATGGATGCAAGAGGGTAGATAAAATAAAATATTTTCATTGTGTCATGAGTATAGATCATCACCCTATATGGACATTATTCATGAGGGATTACTCTTGTTTCTACACTGAGTGCATTTTGGAAAACTTTGATGCATGCAAAAACCAACAACTTGGATATGTTAGTTAGTGGAATTTGGTGCCACTAGTCATTTCAGACACATACAACAAAGATGATGATGAAATATTTGAAGACATTCCTTTGATTTCAATTGATTATGACCATATTTCAGAATTGGTTAGAAAAGGTACATGTGTACTTTCTATTACATAAATTTAATGTAAATAAATACAATTAAATACATAGTTATTTTTAAAGTTTAGAACTTATCTAGATGAGTTAAATTTAATTATCTTTAGTCTATATGGTTCTATTTTTTTAAACTTTCCATATAAATTTGGTGTACAAGAGATGTTTTTGTAGTCATAGTAGAGCCTAGAAACATAGAAGGTGTTAGTTATTATTTAATGTATTGCATATAGAAGAGAGGAATAAGCTAACAAAACCTGAAACAAGTGATGGAATGTTATTTCCCACATGTGAGTTTGAATTTAAATTTATATATACATTATTTATATGTACATTACCTTAAACATTAAATATATTATACAAACCTTGAGTGAAAATGTTACGTGCACATATCTAATGCAGGAGAATACAGGGCATACGAGGAATCTTGCATCAATCTGAGTTATTTATTTTCAATAAGGGATGAATCAGATTGAATTTGTTAAGTATGGAAGTCAACAGGAGTTTGGTCTTAGGAGTAAGCAATATCCAATATTGGTCAACAAGATTCATCAAAGTGACATGGATATTTTAGAGGAACTTTGTTTCCTATCCCTTCGACATAGTGATAAACATTCCATGACAAGTGGTGGATGGTTGGGTAGGTTCTTCATCGAGATAATAGGTGATTTTTGGAATGACTTGGTGGTGACTCCTTTTCATACTATGACACTCTGGTGGTGTTCGTGAAGATTGGTATGCTCATACTAGAGAGATAAATGCATTTGAATGGAACATCAAAGGGAGTCTCTTCGAAATCCCCATAAGCATTTCATTAGAGAGAAAGTGGAATCTCGATGAGACAATTTCAAGAGTCTCTTCAACATACCAATATGGTGGGACTAGATAGTGTGGAAGGTAGGATGTCATATGAGTAGGTGGTGCAAAGTGATTGAGAAAAGCATCAACTCACATCACTATTATGAGTTAAATGGCATTGACAGAAGTGACAGGTGGCGTAGCCCAATAGCCCTCTAGAATTTCGTGGGCCATATCCTTTATCAACAATATAGTAGGGAATAGCATGGATTCGAAGGAAAAGATATAACAGCTATGATTTAAGGGATAACACGTAGGAATTATGGACCACACAGACAAGGCTACAAAGAATATTGATGTGAAATTCTTATTTTGGTAGGAGTTGTTATAGTGTCCCTTCAATATTCTAACAAACTATAGAAATTTTGGCAAGTTGCATCAAGGAGACTCTCAGTTATTGGAAGGAGTCATTTGGGAGTCCCTCGGATGACGTGATGAAGCCACATTGAGGTGATGATGGGATATCAAAGTGAGAGGATTTGAAGTCCCCAAGATACTGCGATGGTAGAAAGGTGGATGCAACATGAGTGGATTGATGGTGATAGGTGAACGAGTAAAGTGGCAACACATGGAATGATGTTATCCACTGATTTCACCTCTCCATTATGAATCAATGTGATTTTGGTCAATGATTAGTGTTAGACTAATGATGAAGGATAGATTCGAAGATGATTTCCTAGTACAAACAAATAGAATTGAAGTCATTGATAACTAGGTAATTGCCTATGAGATCTTGATGTTGATAAGATGGTGAAGTGGTAATAATACAACATGGGGGGAATGAATGTTGAGAAGTGAAGCTAACTTGAAGGAGTATAGATATATAATGATAGAGAGATAGAGAAGAAAAAAAAAGGAAGGTTGTATTATGAGATTGTAGAGTAGAAATAGAAGGATCTGATCTGCATGTGTAATTCTATAATTTCTTTCCCATTTTAGTATTAATAAAAAATATTTGTTCTTCCTACATTTTTCTTGTGAAAATATGTGTTTTGGTTAGTTTTAGTTTGTAAGGGGAGTACCCTTCATCAAGTGGTATCAAAGTAGGTTTTCTTGAGTTTGTAAACAAAGCGCTAAACATGAGGCAACTTACAGTAGGACTTGTGAGTGTGGGTTGAGATCAAAACTACCTCCTAGACCTGCCAAGCATGGTAGAGGTGGAGGTCAAGGTGGTGGAGGAAGAGATCCACCTATCAATGAAATCAAATACCTTAGAAGGAAATTAGAAACATTGCAGGAAGAGGTTCACATCAGAGAAGTGCATCGAGAAAGAGATGATAGTGAAGATGAAACTGAAGAGGAAATGGAAGAAGAAGAACATGATCAAATGGATGTTGGAGAAATGAGATTGTTGAGAGTAATATCCAACCTTGGAAAGAAACCTAAAATGGAGGTTCAACTTTCATTGGATGTTTGAATCTTAAAGTTTTGATAGATTGGATCAACTACATGGAGGAATTTTTTGAGTTTGAGGAGATTGAAGATCCTCACAGAGTGAGGTTTACAAAGACAAAGTTAAAAGGTCATGAAAGTATATGGTGGAAAGAGATCCAACTTGAAAGAGGAAGACAAGGGAAGGATAAAATTTCTAAATGGGACAAAATAGTGGAGAAATGGAAGAAGCAATTTATTCTAGTTGATTATGAGTTTAAGCTGCTTAAGAAGATACTGAATCTGAGACAAGGAATGACGACGGTGAAGGAATACATAGAGGAATTTACAAGATCTTGATTAGAATAGGACATTCTGAAGAAAATAAGGAGAAAGTAGCTCGTTATATTAATAGGTTGAAACCTAGCATAAAAGAAGAGTTGGCATTAGTAAGAATATACACCATTGAGGATGCATATCAATTTGCATTGAAAGTAGAAGAAAGATTGAACAAGAAATTTGAGAATAAGCAAAAAAAGGTAAGGTAAACTTTATGTTTAGTAAAAAGACAATGAACAATAGATTGGATACATTAAGGAAAACAAAGATGGAAGAGGTGAAATCTCAAACAAGTTTTGTGAGAAAAATTTCTAAGGAAGAGGAAGATCGAGTAGAGGATTTGGAAGAGGAGGCTTCCATGGAACCTGTTTTCAATGTAGAGAAGGACATAGAGCTCTCGAGTGTCCTCAACATCAAGGAAGGATGAATAGAAAACTGGAAGGTAATGCTCGAGTTTCCCATGTATATGAAGATGATCATTCTTCACATTCTGAATATGCTAAAAGGGGCGAGTCCCTTGTTGTCAGAAGAGCCTTGCTGCATGAGGAAAAGGAACTAGACCAAAGAAAGAACCTATTTTGCACTCGACATAAGTGTGATGGTAAATTTTTTAATGTAATTATTCATGGTGGTAGTACTAGTAGTCTTGTTTCTGAAGAAATGGTGAACAAGTTATAGTTACAAAGGAGAAGGCACCCGCATCCATACAAAATTGCTTGGTTGTAGGATGGCCATAACTTTTTGGTGAATGAACAATGCTTGGTAAGGTTTAAGATAGGTGATTATCATGATGAAGTTTTGTGTGATGTTATTCCTATGGATCTTTGTCACTTGTTATTGGGAAGACCTTGGTAGTTTTATAGGAGAGTAGTGCATGATGGGTACTCCAATACCCACTCCTTCATAAAGGATGGAGTCAAGCACAAATTGAAAGCTTTAAATAAAGAAGAAGGAAAGCTATGTAATAACACTAGAAAATGCTTTGTTAATGGAGTTAAATAATTAGTTAAAGAGGATGAGGATGAAGATCAGTATTTTCTAATGTAAGTTGCAGTTATGGTGATTTCATTCAAAAGGGGTAGAATGAAAGTTTTGGTGGAGAAGGAAGAGGTAAAATATAATGTGTGAAAATGTTGTTGTTGATTTATTCGAGCATGATGAGATGAGTGTAGATGAATGTATTATAGTACTAAGTATATTGATGAATGAAGGTACTGCAATTGTAAATAAGGAAGAAGGTGAGAAAGCGCATGTTGATTTGTTTGGTGAGCTTTTGTGTGCATGAGTTGATGATTTCTCATGTGATAAAGAGATTTGTATGGGTGATAGTTTATTGCATGATGAAAAGGAAGAATATTTTGATTGTATTATTAACATTTATAAGGATACATAGGAGAGAGGTGGAAAGTATGAGTATTTTGATTTTGATACTAATATTGAATCTATAGTTGATAACTACTTTTCAGGAGATATAGGAAAGGAGGAACACATGAAGAAAATGAAGATTGAAAATGAAATGATTGTTGCAAAAATAACAGGGGAAGAGGTAATGTAGGAGTTTCCATATTTTATTGAAGAAGATAAAATTGATGATTATGATTTTCCAACATTTCATTGTGCAATTTTTTGGGAATTGGAATATGTGAAAGAGGAAGGAATAGGGGAAGAATGAAGGATAGAAGGGACATAAAATTGTAGAGACAGGTTTGAAAAGATGCTCAGCATGATACGGGAAATAGATGGATCCAGGACAAGCATAGGATCTACAAATGCTTATAAGTTCAACTCATGAAATATTTTCAAATTACCTTGGGTGTCTAATGTAGGAGCATCGATGGCGTACGAGCAATCTTGCATCAATTTGAGTTATTTCTTTTCAATAAAGCATAAATCAAATTGAATTTTCTAAGTATGGAAGTCAATAGGAGTTCAGGCTTAAGAGTAAGCAGTATCCATTATTGGTCAACAAGATTCATCAAAGTGACATGGAGATTTCAAAGGAACTTTGTTTCCTATCCCTTTGACATAGCGATAAGCATTTCAGGACAAGTAGTGGATGGTTGCATAGATTCTTCATTGGGATGATAGGTGATTTTTGGCATGACTTAGTGGTGAGTCCCTTTGATAGTACGGTAAGGTGGTGGTGTTCGCAAAGGTTGGTATGCTCATATCGAAAAGACTGACGAATTTTGGTGAAACATCAAAGGGTGTCTCTTTGACATTTGGATAGGCATTTCATCAGAGAGAAAGTGGAATCTCACTGAGAAAATTTTTAGTCTCTTTGACATACTGATATGTTGGGACCAGATAGTGTGGAAGGTAGGATGTCCTATGAACAGGTGGTGCAAGGTGATTGAGCAAAGAATCAACTCACATCGTTGTTGTGAGTTGAACGACACTGATACAAGCAATAGGTGGCAATATCTTGACAACCCACTAGGTTTTGTGGGCCCACTTTTTTTTTCGATGATATAGAGAGGAATGGCATGGATTCGAAGGAAAAGATATAATGGCTATAATTTAAGGGATGACATGTAGGCAGTGGGGACCACCCGAACAAGGCTATAGAGCACATTGGTGTGACATGAGTTGTTATAGTATGTCTTTCACATTTTGACGAACCGTAGAAACTTTGAAAAGCTACATTGAGGAGACTTTGGGTTATCGAAAGGAGTCATTTGGGAGTCCCTCTGATGGCGTGATGAAGCCACATCAATGTGACAATGCGATATCAAAGTGAGAGGATTTGAAGTACCCACGATACTGCGATGGCAAGAAGGTGGAAGGAATGTGAGTGCATCGATGGTGATAGGCAGATGAGTAAAGTGGTGACATGTTCGACGATGTTATCCATTGACTTAACATCTTCATTGTGAGTCAACATGATTTTGATCAACAATTCGCATCAGCCTAATGAGGAAGCATATATTCGAAGATGACTTCCTGACATGAATGAATATAATTGAAGTCAGTGATAACTAGGTAACTTCATGTGAGATCTCGATGTTGATTGGATGAAGAGGTTGTACTAAGAAAACATTGTGGGAAAGAATATCGAGAAGTGAAGCCAACCTAAAGGAGGAGTATAGATATATAATGGTCCAGAGAGATAGAGAAGAAAAAAAAGGGTGCATTCTGAGATCATAGAGTAGAAATAGAAGGCTCCAATTTGCATGTTTGACTAAAGCTTTTGTAATCAAACAACCCATGTAATTTTGTAATTTCTTTCCCATTTCTATATTAATAAAACATCTCTGTTCTTCCTATATTTTTTCTATGCGAAACAGTGTTGTGGTGAGTTTTAGTTTTTAAGGGTAGTAGTACCCTTCATCAGTATCTTACCTCACGTTCATGTTTTTTATTGTGCAAGTTCTATTGTAGTGCAAGGGATATATCTCAAACAAGTCAAAATTGTTCAACATGGGATTCATTTTATTGACTATCAACCTAAGAAAAAGGTATATCAATATAGTCACCTAGTAATTGCAACCACCTTGCATCTTAATGGAGTTCAGATGCACGCGGATGAAAAAATGGAGACTAGACAGTTATGATCATTAGAAAATATTAGATGTTATTGAAGAGTGGGCTGAACTAGAATGTTTGAGTTAGATATATCCATGATTTTCAAGTTTACTTGTACATGTGCATACATGTTCAAGTGAGAACTTATAGTAACTTGTTTGAACTCTAGATTGTTTTAATTACTTATAATATGTTGATGACAAGTATTTTAAATTTGGTTGAATAGAAATTAGTGATTGAAACACATTGGTGTAAGTTTTTTTAATTTCTATCTATTTTCTTAGGAGATCCAAACTTAGAAACTTGAAGTGTGTACATGTTTAAATTTAAACATTTGACCTTAATTTGGAGTTTAAGGATGAAACTTACTAAATTTGTGACACTTTTTTAAAGGATGAAGTACTATTTAATTTTTGGTACACACTTTTAATGATGTATTATATAATTAGTGTCCATATAGTCCACTTCACCTAGATATTGAATAGATAATATGTACATATTTAATAGGAGATATGAAAATTTACATCAATTACACTTTTATCTATATATCCATGTATAATTTTCAACCATAGATCCCATGCTTTGATGATCTCATGGATGCTACATATTTAATTTCCTTGTGGCTTTAGGTACATATATACATATAAACTATTATAAATTGATTTGAATGATGCTTAATTTTATACATATGCAGTAAAACAATTGAAATTTTTGTATCTATAATATCGTAAGTTATTATAAATTATCTAGGTTTAATAAATAGTACTAAAAGTGAAAATATGATTACTATCCTTCATATAAATTAAATAGAACCTTTATAATCTATTTCTTTTACTTGTAGTACTTTTAATGGGGTACATATTTGAGCTTGAGTATGAAAAAAAATATGAGTGTGGATATTGATGGTTGAATTAAATTCAAGACCTATAAATTGGCACTTTGTAATGATAGTTAAATTAGGTTAAGATAATAAATATGACTATTTGTGTGGCTCAACCCATTAAGTTATCATATTAAATATAGGGTAAATAATAAAGACTTGACAAGATGATTACTATCCTTTATAGAAATCAAATAGAACCTTTAGAATCTAGGACTTTTAAACTTGTAGTAATTTCATGGGGTACATACTAGGGCTTATGAAAAATTATGAGAGTGGATATAAATTGATGGTTAGATTAAATTCAAGGTATATTGGCATTTTTCATTGACGACAATTAGATGAGGTGAAGAAAATAAATATGACTATTTATGTATATGAAACTTACTAAATTTGTGACACTTTTTTAAAGGATGAACTAATATTTAAAATTTGTGGTACACTTTTAAGGATGATGAACTATAAATAGTTAACTTGTCTAGAGTCCCCTTTACATAGATATCATCTATGGCATGCATATAAATAATAGGAGATATGAAAATTTACATTGCAAAAGTGTATCTATATATCCATATAATTTTTAACCATATCCCATGGTTTGATTCAATCATAATTAAATAAATATTTAATTTCCTTGTGGCTCTAGGGTTATATATATAGAAAATTTATGAGAGTGGATATTGATGGTTGAATTAAACTCAAGGTATATTGGCATTTTGTACAATGACAATTAATAGATATATTAATATATATATATATATATATATATGTATGTATGTATGTATGTATGTATTTATATATATATATATATATATATATATATATATATATATATATATATATATATATATATATATATGATTCATTCAAATAGAAAAGTATCTTTCCAGTTCTCTTCTTATAATACATTTGAGGTATTTTTGTATAACATCTAATGAATACTTGAAACAATTTGGTAGGTTAGTTTCTATTTTGAAACATGCATTATCATGTCAAGGCATGTGGGATCATTTTTTTCCTCATATATATAGTGTGTACATGTGTAGTTACATATGTGTATACATAACATTTAATGTATATTTAACATGTTTAACATATATAAATCATAACTATGAGCTAACGGGGCTAGGGTTAGGGTGAGAGTAGGAGACCTCTCACCAACTAATACCCTAAACACTAGGACCAGTCGACCTGCTTGATGATAAGTGTCCCTATTGGAAATCCTACCATGCCCCTAACCAAGATATGATGGAAGGTCACACTAGTTAAAATTGAGGCCCAAATGAACCTCAACATACAATTGTTGTGAAAAATACAACAAAATTTTGTCATTATTTAGATATTTACAAAATGCTACAAGAAATTGGGGGTAGATCAAAGTGGCCATAGCAACATCCACACATTTGGTAACTTGGTATGCCCTCACCTTAGGTTTATCTTGATAGGATGGAATACATTAGGTTTTGATCATTTTTTTGGTCACTAACACTTGAATTTGAGAAAAGGGGACATCAACATGGACTTCTTCCCGCATGTGCGAAAGAATAATAGATACTCTATTGGGGGAAAATGCATTAGTGGATTCAAGTTTATCTATAATTTTTTCTAGGCTCTATAATATGGACATGCAAGTGTCCTTGCATATTCTTGTGTTTGAACCAACATTTACTGAATCTCTCAATCTCATAATCTCACTATTAGTACATGCAAATAGTCCCTAAGGCTGAGGTGGAACTAGTGCATTTTCCATGATGTGTACCTAAAGGAGCAATGCGACCTTCTTTCCTTAATATACCTAGATCTAGAGAATAGAAATAATGGAACATATACATGTTCAATTTAAATTTAAAACAACTATTTACAAGCACAATATAGAATGTACTTAACTCTATCTAGATAATAGTTCTTGTGCATGTGTGTAATAAATTTAATGTAACTTCTAGAAATGTAACTAAATAAGTGAAACAAGTAAACTAATTTGAAATTTTGATAAATATAATTTAATTCACTTCATGTCAACTCATTTCACCAAAATGTAGAAACTTCTAACTATACATTTAAATATATAAAATGATCTTAAATATATGATACATGAGTAAATCACAAGGACCAACAAGTTCTTTTAGCAAGATTTGAAATCATCTAAAAAAGGTAGTGAAATATTTAATAAAATACCTCAAAGACACGTGGTCTCATGGAATACCATGATTTTAGGGTATGCACAAAATAGATTGTTTAAAAATTATTTTTAAACTTTCAAGAAAATTAAACTAAATATATTTGATATAAACTTTCAAGAAAATGAAAATTAATAAGTCACTTTCTCTTTGAGGTAATTACATGCTTAGGTACACCTAGATAATTAATGATAAATAGAATTTGATATCTAATTGATCTACCTTTGTTGCATGTTTTAATGATTGAATTGTGTAGAATTCATAAATATTTTTATCACGTGTAACAAATAAATATGCACTATATATATAAATGCATAGATTAATTTGAAAGAGATTATCAACTCAAATCCCCTTTGTGAGAACCATATCAATCATGTGGAGGTTCTATTTAAATATGTATATGCACATGGTTATGACTAGATCCTCAAATTGTGTCACATTTTTTTAACTTAAGATCTTGAATTTTATGTTTTTATGTGATCTACATCAATATGTGGTACAGGAGCACCTATCTTCTTTTATTTGAATCTGATCAAGTTTGGTTTGGAATAGGTTGTTTAGGAGGTTTTTGGTCTTAAAGTGTGTCAATAAGGTCAAATATACCATTAGAATGTGTCTAGATGTCCAATTTTATAAAAGCAAAGCAATATTGTCAAATGATGCATAAAGATGTAAAATATGTAATTATGGGTTTCTGAAAGGTTTAAGGGTGTTGAGTCTTAGGTTGTGTTAAATAAGGTCCTATTGGATCATTAAATGTGGTTTGGAGTCAATGTGTGGCCATTAGGAGGTTTTGGGGGGTTGATATTGCAAAATTGACAAAGTTGTCAATACAAAAATGAAAATTTGTAAAAAAATGCACTTAGGAGAAGACCAACGGTCATTAGAGCCCAAAAGGAAGTTTGAGTTTTTAGGATGATTTTAATGGAATTTTAAAAGGCTGAGGAACCTTTAGGTAAGGGGTTAGAAATTTTTGTGTTGAATAATTTTCAATAAAGCTCCCAAATTTATCAATTTTTTTGTATTTTTGCTTGAAATCTTAGAAATTACAAACTTGTATGTGACTCTATAGTTGCATATTGAAATCATAACTATAGAAATAGGTGTATATTTTTATTGGATTCTATTTGAATCTATATTGGTGCTTGTTTATTAAATTTGAGGAGTTTTATTGTCAAATTTCAATAATCAGGTCTATAAGTGTAGTTTTAAGATTTTGAAGCCCTAAAACATGGAAAAAGGCCATTCCACATACTATAACCACTGTGACTAGGTGGAATGGGAATAGGAAGTTATAATTAGGATGGTAGGTTGTAGGGTTGAGTCTGTATGAGGATTTTTTGGGGAAAAGCATGATTGTCCTGAAGAAAATCATGAGTTTAGGGTATGGAAAATGAAGGTTTTGAGAGTGAGTATGATGAAATACTGAGAGTAGAGACTTTGTGATGGTTTGGTGAGTTTGTGAAGAAAAATTTCAAAGTGTTGGAGGTAGTTTCAAGATTGTGAGAGGTTGGAAACAATGAGAACAAATAAACCCTACCTTTAATGGTGGAAAATAAGGGTTTTCTGGAACAACGATAGAATGAGGGTTTATGTACCTAAAAATTGTTGAATTTGGATTTTTGTTACCTTTCTTAAAGGTCTAGGTGGTTTTTCAAGGTTGCTGAAGATTTTCAAGAGGACTTGCTTTAAAAAATAGACCTAATTGGCCTATTCGGTCAGCGTTGTCTCAAGGAGTTGAGTGAGTTGTTCAAAAAGAGTCTATGGTGGTTTTGTTTTATGTTTAAGTTGGCATTGAAAGGTGTTTAAATATTTCAAGTTTTTGGTTGTGGTGTGAAACTTTGAAGAGAAAAGTTGTGCAAACTAGGTCTGTAGGCCTAATTGTGAAAGGGCAGAGTGATATTGAAAAAGGTGACTTGAGAGAGTTTTGTGAATTTTTTGTTTTTTTATCTAACTTGAATTTTGTTGTTTTAGATGAAAGACACGTATCCTTGCAACAGTTGGTATCATAGCACATGGAATAGGTCTTTTGAAGAATGAAGGTTGATTGAAGAGAATAGGAAGTTGAACAATCAAAGTGACAAGATGCCTCCAAAAAAAGATAATGTGGTGAGAAAGATGCAAGAGATGGAAGAGAATATTGAGAGGGAGATGAGAAAGTTGCAAGAATTCCAAAAGAGATTTGTATCAAGGTTGGAAGATGTTGAGACAGGACAAAAGAGAGGAATGATTGTGGGAGATGAAAGTGAATCTGAAGAGGAAGAAGATGAAGACTTTGAAGATGTAGATGAAGAGTTTGATGAGGAAGAGTAGAAGATGGAAATGATCCTAAAGTTAGTTAAAGGGAATAAGCATAAGGTAAAAGTTGAACTACCAATGTATGATGGTACTTTAGATGAAGAAGCATTGTTAGATTGGATTTCTGCTTTAGACAATTTCTTTGAATGTGAGGATGTTTCTGATGAGGAAAAAGTGAAGATAGCCAAGACAAAATTAAGGGGAAAGCTTTAGTTTGGTGGGATTATGAACAAGCAGAAAGGAGAAGAAGAGGTAAGTCAAAAATTTCTTCATGGGATAGGATGGTAGCTAAGTTAAAGGGTAATTTTTTTCCTAGTGATTATGCTATCCAAATGTCAAAGAAACTTCAAGATTTAAAGCAAAGAGAGATGGATGTGAAAACCTATACTAATGAATTTTATAAACTAAGAATAAGGGTTGGAGATGTAGTAGATGATGTTGAAAAAGTGGTCAAGTACCTTAGTGGATTGAGATTTAACATACAAGATGAGATAAGTTTGCATAATCCAAAAACCATTGAAGAATGTTTTCAGATGGCAATAAGGGTAGAAGAAAAGGTTAAAAGGAGAGAAGAAAAATCAACAAGAGGAAGGGGCAGCATTTCTAGAGGAAAAGGAACATTTTCTTCTTCAATACAAGTTAATGAAATTCAAGGTGATGCACAAAAAGGAAAAGAACCAATTGCAGATTTTAGAGGTGGATTCAAGGGATCAAGAGGTAGATTTGGTGGTAGGAATCCTAAAACTTTTGCAAGAAGGTGTTATAAGTGTAATGAGTATGGTCACCCTGCTTGGAAATGTCCTGAAAAATCTTGGTGCTTCATCAAGTGGCAAGGAAAAGAGGAATGAAAGGAGAGCTCAGATTGTACAAGAGGATGAATGTGAAAGTTCAAGTTCAAGTTCAAATACTCTACGTGTTTCACCTGAAGTTGGAGAAAGTCAGATGGTGAGAATAAATTTGTTTCAAGCAACTAAGGAGATGGAGATGGCTCAAAAAAGGAAATTGTTCAAGACAACTTGCAAGTGTAAAGGTAAGCTGTGTAAAATTGTAATAGATTCAGGATCTACATATAATATTGTGTCTTCTAAAATGGTTGAAAAGTTGTATCTAGAAAGGATCCCTATGGAAACACCATACAAAGCTTCATGGGTGAGAGATGATCAATCTATTCTTGTTAAGGAGCAAGCATTAGTTGAATTTAAAATTAGTGAATATAGGGATAAAGTGCTTTGTGATATCTTACCAATGAATTGTTGCCATTTACTCCTTGGAAGACCATGTAAATTTGATAGGAACTCAATCTATGATGGGAGAGCTAACACATATCAAAGTTTGAAGGATGGTGTCAATTTTATACTAACTCCATTGCAAGAGAGTGGAAAAGAGCAAGACAAGGAAGCCAAGGTTATTACTTTTGGTAAGAAATAAGTTGAGAATTTTGAAGGAGATAAACAAGAATTAAAGAAAACATTTGCAACCACTTCAAGGTTAGAAAATGAAAGGAAAATAAATGTGCAGGCTACCACAGCCAAGAAAGGTACTAAAGAAGGTGAGAAAAAGGTGTATAGGACTGAGTTTGAGAAAGACAAGGGTGAGAAGATAGAAAGTGAGTTGAAGAGACAAGATGGGATTGAATTTGGGACCGTATTTTTTCCTATAGTTGTACAGAAAAGGGAGAAGCAACCAAGTACTGATGATACAGTGATGGAAAAGTCTGTCAGGATAGAGGATGATGAGAAAAGAAGTTTGAACTCTAGGATGCAAGGAAAACTGAAGGTGATACAAGAGAAAGTGAATAGCTCCAAGTGTGAAGTCAAAGGTAATAAATAAGTAGAAGAATCCAAGATTGAGAAAAGTGTATTTGCAGGTGATAAGGTAAGTAGAGGACAGTCATGAGAAAAGGGATAGTTAAGAGAAGTTTGATAGGGAAGTCTAAGCAAGAGAGAGAAAAGTTTGGTGATGAGTAGTTTGATTTCCGAGGTGGTGTTGCAAGACAATAGTGTATGGTTTAGAGGAAGAGGAAAAGAGAAGATGAAGGGAAAGGATGTGTACAAAACAAGTTGGAGTAGTCCAAAGTACATTTCCAAGAGACTTGGAAAGTTTCTAAAGGCGGTTGCATGGTGTAGGAGCACCTATCTTCCTTTATTTGAATTTGATAATTTTTCATTTGGAATAGGTTGTTTAGGAGGTTTGTGGTCTTAAAGTGTGTCAATAAGGTCAAATAGACAATTAGAATGTGTCTAGAAGTCCAATTTTGCAAAAGCAAAGCAATATTGTCAAATGATGCATAAAGATGCAAAATATGTAATTATGGGTTTTTGAAAGGTTTAAGGGTGTTGAGTCTTAGGTTGTGTTAAATAAGGTCCTATTGGATCATCAAATGTGGTTTTGAGTGAATTTTGTAGTCATTAGGAGGTTTTGGGGGTTGATATTGCAAAATTGAAAAAGTTGTCAATACAAAAATGAAAATTTGTAAAAAATTGCACTTAGTAGAAGACCAACTGTCATTAGATCCCAAAGGCAGTTTGAGCCATTGGGATGATTTGAATTGTGTTTTAAAAGGCCGGGGAACCTTGAGGAAATAGGTTAGAAATTTTTGTGTTGAAGAATTTTTAGTAAAGCTCCCAAATTTATCAAAAATTCTATATTTTTGCTTGAAATCTCATAAATTACAAACTTGTACATGACTGTACAGTTGCATATTGAACTCATAACAGTAGAAATAATTGTATATTTGTATTGGATTCTATTTGAATCTATATTGGTGATTTTTTATTAAATTCGAGGAGTTTTATTTCCAAATTTCAATAACGAGGTCTATAAGTGCAGTTGTATGATTTTGAAGCCCTAAAACATGGAATAAGCCTATTCCACATACTGTAATCACTATGACTAAGTGGAATGGGAATAGGAAGTTAGAATTAGGATGGTATATTGTAGGGTTGATTCTATATGAAGATTTTTTGAGGAAAAGCATGACTATCCTAAAGAAAATAATGAGTTTAGGGTATGGAAAATGAAGGTTTTGAGAGTGAGAATGATGAAATGTTGAGAGTAGAGACTTTATGATGGTTTTGTGAGTTTATGCAGGAAAATTTCAAAGTGTTAGAGGTATTTGCAGGATTGTGAGAGTTTGGAAACAATGAGAACCAATAAACCCTACCTTTAATGGTGGAAAACAAGGGTTTTTTGGAACAACAATAGAATGAGGGTTTGTGTACCTGAAACTTGATGAATTTGGCTTTTTGTTACCTATCTTAAAGATTTGGTTGGTTTTTCAAGGTTGGTGAAGAGTTTCAAGAGAAATTACTTTGAAAAATAGACCTAATTGGCCTATTAGGTTAGCATTGTCTCAAGGAGTTGAGTGAGTTGTTCAAAAGGAGTCTATGGTAGTTTTGTTTTATGTTTAAGTTGGCCTTGTAGGGTGTTTAAATTTGTCAAGTGTTTGGTTGTGGTGTGAAACTTTGAAGAGAAAAGTTGTGCAAACTAGGCTTGTAGGCCTAATTGTGAAAGGGTAGAGTGATACTAAAAAAGGTGACTTGAGAGAGTTTTGTGAATTTTTTGTTGTTTGATCTAACTTGAATTGTGTTGTTCTAGATGAAATCCACCTATCCCTGCATCAATATGTAGTGTTTCCATATATGTGGTCATGATCACAAAGTCATTTAGGTTTTAAATTTGGTCTAACTATTTAGTTGCAAAAGAACATGATATTTGGAGCCTTCTCCAATCTATTGAACTCTCTAAATGATTTTTATAGGATGTGTGCATGATGATCTTTAGTATTATTTAAATTATATTCATCCTCATTTCCCCCATTTTCAAAATTTGATATTGGTGGTAACTTGAACATGGGAATGAAGTTGTGTTCAATGTTTTAAAAATGATGTTACAATAAAGCATTCTCATATTTACATACAATAGAACATTTATGTAATTCTAGATTTATGAGATTTTAAGGAAAGTTCTAATTCACCAATAATAATATGTTTAGATCAAAATGTTAATTTTTTTTATAAAAAAAAAAAAATCAATTCTCTACCATATTTGTAATTTTGTATAGAGCCCAATTGAGTAGGTGACAATTATTTATAAATTTTTTTTTGATATAATCATGATATATCTTTCAAATTCTATTTATGTTTCTACCCTATTTGCATTTGTTAAAGGGAGTTTATATTAGGAAAATTATTCACTTAGTCTTGACAAATTTTTCATTACAATAGAACTTCGGTGGTTGATATACTTTATTTAAATGTAATTATGTAATCTTTAGAAAAATTAATATAGAGAGTGACTAGTGAAAAATATTAGGGTTGTCTTGAGACAACATATAATTTACTTTACATTTTTTTAAATGACTATTTTTTTTTTGCATCTAGGATCTTAGGGATAGTCCCTTACATGTTGTGACCTAGAACTAAATAAGAGAATAACCTAGATCCTATTGAGGATCCAAATCCTTTTGTGATCTAATTATAATATTTTTCTTGTGTTCAAGTTATCTCCATGAGAATTATCATAAGGTGATTATCTAGGATTGCATGATGGTGATTTTGGAATACCAACAAAATGACTCAATTATGTTAATTATCAAACATATTTCATGGTATTCAATTCAATGTTCTATTATATCTTTTCCCAGTGGATCTATGCTCTATATTGGATCTATCAATAACTTTATCATTCTTAGAGGAAAACACTTTAACAATGTTTAGGATAAAAATTACAATTTGATGAAACCAAATGTTAAATAAGTTACAAAGTAATTTAAGTTATATATATTTTCTATGTATAATTATAAATATGTTCTCATGAATTCCATGATTGAAAGATATGAACAAAATGGATTTGTTGAAAAGAGTTTAGAAACTTTCAAGAAAATGTAATTGGTGAGTGTAAATCCACAAGTAGTATCCTCCCTGCCTATGCCAAAATGGGAGCTTTGGAACATGAGCTCCCATTCTCATATAGGCAAGGAGGATGCTTCATGTGGCTTTACACCCGCCAATTGCATTTGCTTTAAATTTTCTAAACCCTTTTCAACAAATCCATTTTTTGCATCATATTTTTAAGTGCTATAAGGAACCATATTTTGCTAGCCCATGGAATAACTATAAATAGTGTTGACAACATGAAATAAATTATGATGATTTTAAGCATCAAGTGGTGGCTTAGGTTTCCTTAACTAGGAGCTTTGGAACAAGGTAAGGATGTCCATCATAGTATAAAAGAAATCTTTGGAACAAGGTATAGCCATTTCAATCATGGAAATTTCCCTGGTACACATGTATGTGAAATGTGGAAGAATTGACAAGGACAGTCAATTGTTTGACCGATAGTTGCTCAAGAAATATGTTCTCATCAAATGCCATGATTGAAAGATATGCATAAAATAGATTTTTTGAAAATGGTTTAGAAATTTCAAGAAAATGCAATTGGGCGTGTCGATATCCTGTTGCAAAGCTCCCATTTTGGCACTTGAAGGGAGGATGCTACCTGTGGAAGAGCTCCCATTCTGGCATAACAAATGAACTATTTGACATATATGTGAAATGTGGAAACATTGACAAGGCAAGTTAACTATTTGATACACCCAGAAACATGTATGTGAAATGTGAAAGCATTAAAAAACAAAACTTGGAGTAGAGGAAATGAACCTAGAAGGAGTGGTGCCTTGGTCATGGAGGGTGATGCTTGTGGAGGCTGGTGAAATTTGTCTTCCCTGAATATTCCTTCATTCGCCTAGGGTTCAGGGGTTCACCATTGTAACAATGAAGATGTAATTATCATTTTTGATAGTAAAAAATTTATTTAAAAAAACCCTAATTCAAGGGTTCAAGCAAACCCCCATTCACTCTAACCCCCTATTTTATTAAAAAATAATCCGCATTTTGTGGTTTGAGCAAACCTGGCATGTAGCGGGGTTCACTCAAACTAGGGGGTTTGAGTGAACCCCAAAAGGTGCTCGCTCGAACCAACCAATTCAAGAAAACCCCCTAAAAATGTTTACCCACTGAAAAATACCTTTTTCCTTCCTCAATTGAATTGTAAACCAGTATTGTGGGTTTACCTAGGTGCTTAGCATAACATAACTTGTTAGCCCTTATGAAACTTGTTAACACTATGATTTGCACCCAAGCTGAAATTTAACATAGCCAATCATGTGTAACATGAGAACTTTTCTAAGGCTGTGGGTAACCTTATGGCAGAAAAGGACCTCAAGAGAAATTTGGTTCTTTGTTGGGTATCACCTAAACTACTATTTCTTTTTTACAAAGGAAAAGGAGAAGGAATGCTTAAAATGAAAACTGAAAAGATAAAAGAAAGGTGATTCACAAAACTAAAAAGGATACTATGAAATTCAGACTTGCATACACTTGGCTACTAATGACATAGCTAAACTACACAACTCATTTCTGTAAGTTCATACATAAATATCTCACAAGATGGTTTGAATACATTAACCCTTAAAGAGGAAAAATAACTTTCACAGTTTAAAGGTACGTGCAACTTTAACACAACTTGTAACTTGAACAAACCTAGTTTTGGAGAAAATACATGAATGTATGAGACACAACTTCATGGATATTAAGATACCTCACAAATAGCTTGATCAATCATTCAATAATGCACAAATACTGCAACAATACGGAGGAAAAGCTTTGAAATTAGTAGAATCCAAGGCACTGTTTGTATTTCATTCTCCCCAAATGAGTTACAAAGTATGCTCAAATCTAAGAAAGGACTACAAAAAACACTAACTCCAAAAATTGCATTATCTGAACTCACTTCTAAAATGTGTTACAAGAGTCAATATACCCCACAACCCAAGAAGTTGTACCAAAATAGGAGCAAACAACTACCTTAGGTTGGATGCCCTAGAAAACTCTAAAACTGAGGCATTAGATTCCTCATAAAACTACCTCCAACATGTGGGGAAAATGGTTTTGGTCCAACATGTGGGTACATGTCTCCAAAATGAAAACAAACTACCCTATATACCCTCCATTTTTTTGAAAGCATAACTCTCACTAAATGTTGAAAATCTCCATCATTTTTCATTTTCTTTTAAAATAACAAAATAATTTAAGGCTTATAATTGCACCTTAAAGTCATTTTTTTTTACAATAAATACATATGCAAAAGATGAAAATTCAAAGAAAAACCTCCAAGCATGCATGTACATGGCTAAGATGGAAATTTGAGCTAAGGTGGACTTCATATTTTGAGGTGGAATTTACCTTAACAAGATCATAAAAATATTCTAAGGACAAAATTTACCTAAAGCAAAAAACCAAAATGCAAGGTTGCGGGCTCACATTAGTTGATGTTTCATTTTTAATGAAACAATGAAAAAAAATTTCATTGGCCACCAAGCTTAGGGTTTCAACCCTAAAGCAAAACAACAGAAAGAAAACTTATTCGGACCATTTTACATATAAGCTTCTGGGAGAAGCTAAGGCTGTAACACCTCCATGTTAGGTTTTTCTGAGACTCTGGAGCTTTGACTTGCATCTTCTGTAGCGCTCTCAAGAAGGGATTACACTGGTAAGCATCCTTATTGATAGCAAAGATGGATAAAAAAAAAAAAATTCATGATTTTCCTAGGCCTCTCAGGCCGTGATAACCTGTATCTTTTCTCACTCATCTTGTTTTCTTTAACTCCATTTGTTTTTTTAATACTCATATTGGCTAAGTATCAAATCTTTTGGGGCCGTCAAAGACAAGATCTTCATGAAAAATAGTAGAATAAAAAACCCAAAGAAGGTAAGACACTCCTGCATATTATCGTATCTTATTGTTATTTCATGAAAAAATAAAGAATCCCAGGCCGTGAGCTATGGGGTTTGCTTCTGTTGATTTTCTATGGCAGCCACTTTATTTTTCTTTGGTATCTCTACAAATAAAGAGCTTATTTTGAGCTCTGTAGATTCAATAAACACTGAATACTCCACTTTCTATATTTTGTGCATACTTCCTGACTTTTTACAAATGGAAAGCTCCATTCGAGCTTTGAAAATGAATTCAACTTTTCTTTGGTGCATTACTCATGCCACAGCCTGAACTTGATTTTGTGTTATTTTCATTTTGAGTTCCTCTCATGACATTACAAGGGTTTTCTGCTGACACATTGTTGATTTCACACTGCATATTTGTCATTTCCCATAAATTTCTAGAAAAAATGTTGAAAGTCTAAACTTCTCCCTTTAAAGAAAATGAAAAACCCTTATATATCATTTTATGGGTTTATAAAAATTTACTTTCATTATTCTCCTGAAGCTTTAAAAAAAAACTAGTTTCTCACTCGCTACCCAAAACCAAGGGTTTGAACACAAAGCTTCAGTTCCACATTACAAATTTTCTGGGTTTGTATGTTTTATTCCATGTGTTAAAATGAGATAAAAACCCAACTTGAGGATCTGTATGTTTGCTATGTATCTCTTTTCTTCTTACACAAGTCAAAACCCTTATGACTATTATCATATTTGCTCCTTTGCATCATTTGATGTGATTGTCCACTTGAAGTGTTGGACTAAGACTGCTTAGCCATGCCTTGAATCAAAATGCCACTCATTTTTATTCCATGACTGTATCAATCTACCCATTCCAGATTGTGAGTTTCAACTACCGGTGTGTCCCAATACCATTTGCAATTTGTTTGCATTATATAATAGTTCAGAACATAATGATGATTAATAAGGAAAACTTGTCATGATAGAAAGCATAACATTATCTCATGAAGTAGAAAAGATAATAGTATAATTGCAAGATCTCATTCCTTATATTTTATGGTTCCTCTTCAAAAGCCAATTGTAGGAAATTACTTTGTATTCTTTGCTCATTCATTTTCTTATTCACTGTTCCTTCAAATATTGACAGTCCTTATCAAACAATCTTCCCTTGTTTTTATGGTGAATTTTATTGGCCACTAAGCTTAGGCAAAACTCATAGTGTCAAAATTATCATCAAATCTACCTTTTACATTTGTAGTTGCCACTGTATATATTATTGTCACTGTACCTTTAATTACTCAGAATAGCCACCATTTAGTTATGACTGATCTGCCTTTTCATCATCTATTTGGTGATGTCACTTGTAGTTGATATTAAAGAAAAACAAAAATATATACACTATATTGAATAAGTGCATATACTCCACTACATTAATCATTGTTGGTTAATCATACCTCTAAGGTATTGTTTTGTACTAGCATTACCATGCCCCATATGCACTGTTGTTTGGGATAGCATATTATAACATGATCATTATGTAATTGAACTCATCATTGCATTTCTATTTTTACATCTTGATTTTAAGGGCTATGAAATACCTATCTTCATATTTCATGGCACCCTTTACTACAGCTGCTCCATTATAGTGATCTCATACATGTGAATTGCTTTATTGTTGAATAATCATTTAATGCTCTTCACTATACTTCATTACTATAGTAGAGTTGTATATGAAGTCCTTTTAACTTTGCAAACTGATGTATTCTCCTGAGAGCACCTTTTTGATTTAAATCTTGAATGCAGAGAACTAGATGCACTTTGTATGTATATAATGTCATGATATCATTACTGCTCTATATTGCATCATTTTTCCATAAGACTGATCATCTTTGCACAATAACATAGAACACTAATACAAAACACTTGACTTATAGGTACATCACCTCATTTAGGAATTATTCTAATGTTTAAAGGTGATACAATTTCTTTTGGCATTTTATGCCTTTTCCTTTAGAGATATTTTCTTCTTGTTGGCACTAAAATGCCAGATTGGTAATCTTTAGAGGAGAAGTAGAAAATGTTAGAACAAAATTTTATGATGAGGCAGCAAAACATAACTGTGACATAAACCGGTACTGCTCATATGCATATAAAAAGCAAGGTATAAGTAAAGATCCACCATGAATATCTCATTTTTTCAAGCATGATGGGATTAACTCTTGTAGGAGCCTCATTTTACCCTACATGCTGAATTAGGATGAATAAAACAGAGACATGATTACACCTATAGCTGCACATGAATAAAATAGTTAGAAAAACATATATATATGTCTGAAGGGCTTGATGATCCTATTTTCTTTCTTTGGACATGTACAACTTGTTGTTTGTTTAATGTATTTGAGGGATAGTTTATACATTAATGGGTGCATGTACATATAGTGCTAGAGACCGTCATTTCTTAGAGCTCTGCTCTAACATCATTGCAATTTTTAGATGTAGGGGTTGCAAATAGGGAGCTACAAAGAATGCAAGACAACTTTGAAGCAGAAGACCAAGCAAGACAACAAACTCTAACCAGTCATCAGGAAATGACTGGTCTCTTCCCCTATATGTGCATTCTATTTCTTTTAATTCATAAATGTATATATTGTACCTCATTTCCATTGAGCAAGTTAAGTCTCATGGCTTGTGTGAGGAAAATATGTACTTTTGAATCAATAAAGATTACTTTCAACAAGATTTGTGTAGATCTTTTCAATATTGCATGCACTTGTATAAATGCAATAATCTATTACTGAAAATTGTAATCTTTTTTATTTTTATGTTTATACAATTGAATGCAATATAGGGAAGATAGATAAGAAATGTACTTCACTTTTAGTTTGCAAACACTCTAGACTCAATCAACTTGAGAAAATAACAAAATGAGTAACCAAACTCAAAGTTTTTCTTTTCTTTTTGTGATGCCTTATTGAAGTTTTCAAAGGGATAGCTTTGATATTGTATGGGAGCATAATAAGATTCTCTCATTTTCCACCCTTTGGGGGCTCACCTAGTGGATAGCTTGATGTTCCATTAGCTTGGAGTGAGTGTGTGTTGTTGTTTGCATAGTGGACATCATGTTTTTCTTGTGAACAATTTTGCACAAACAACCAAGAGGTGTGCCACATCGCGTTGGACAATTAAGGCTAGATCGGCCCCTTTCTTTTGGACAAACAATTGAGGTGTGTTCCACATTGCATTGGATATTCGAGGCTTGGTTTTCCTTGTTTTTATTTTTACTTTCCTTTAAGTATTTTTATGTTGTATGATTGAGTAATCTTGTTTTTGTTGCATACATATGTTTTGAATTTCTACTTTAGTCTGAATTTGCACTTGTGCTCATCCTCTCACTAAAGTGGGGGCTAAATGTAGAGTAGAAAAATGTATCCCTTTTACATTTTCACACTTAATTTGGAATTAGTGCTACTTTGGACTTAATTTTGCCTTATTTTGGTGTTGTAAAGTGTACCTCTTTACACTTTCATACTTGTTTAGGGCTCCTTTAATTAATTGAGCTTAAATTTCCAAGCCTATTTAATTACATTTTCTGAAGAGGGAACCCAACATTCATTAATGCCTTAACATAGCACTTCTCATTGAGCAATGTGTGTCCTAGGAATAGGGACCTAGGACCCATTCACCCACGAGAAAATGGGTCCTCCCTTAAACCTAGCACCTAAATTTAAATTATGTTTTTGGTGGTATTTTAACATATTCAAATCTATATTCAGATGTTGGCTTCTAATATTTGAATTTCAAGAAATTGAGGATACATATATTTATAAATATATAAGATTATTTCACTATATTTATGTAATGCCCATATTTTTACACATTAAACAACCTAACAATCTGCAACGTCTTTACTAATTTTGCAAATAATTTTTTTTTTGTTTACTTGAAAGCCAATAACAATCTTAATTCACTACTTACAGCTATAGTAAATGATCACACTAGTTAACAACAAAGGTAGACAATATTTACTATTGTTAGCAATAGAGACTACTGACTTGGAGTTGGCTTAACGTGCCTCTTACACACTCAAGCACCTCTTCTATTCCAATGCATCATGATATCCTCACTCCCAACACATGTACCTGCACCGTCTATAAGTCTTGGTGCATACATAAGATCAATGATTTATTAGTACATGATATCCACAATAAGAAATATGATTACATAGCTACACAAGTTAAATGGAGGTTTACAACATTAAGAGAGAAAGAAAAGTCCCTAAGCAAGACTCAAAAGATAGTCCTAAAGGCCCGACCTAATTCCTCGGGGGGCTCGTCTCTAACGGCCTTGCCTACATATATAATTCATAGAGGAATCGTCGTTCGACTAACTTGAGTTGCTCCAACTCATTCGACTTGCCCACATAGGGTATAACCATTAGGTTTCATTGGATGACTCAACTTCCTTCATAATCATAACACCATAGCATTGATACATGCTAAAATTTAATCCTCTACTCAAGGTATCATGTATTCCCTACAAATAATGTACTATAAAAGTGGGTATGTAACCCTTTCTAGGGTTCATTACCCCAGACTGTTTCTCAGACGACTTCCACCGACTTAGGTGAAGTCGGGGATCGGAGACCTAGGTAAAGATGCAACACACTCCTAGAATAATTGCTTTGAGTTTGTAAAAGAACTTCCCATGTTTACTTGGAATGAAAAAAAATATACATGGTGAGAGAAGGTGGTTCGAGAAAACAAGTCCTTGCATACTTAGTCCAAGTTTGGTAGCCATCTACTTGCAAATTAAATCTTAAGAGAGAATTCCCTATAGGATTCTTAATATATAAGACAAGTAATAAAACTAATAATACGATAGAATATTACAATAATATAATTCCCAACCTGTCTAAATCAAATGTTAGATGAATTATCTAATTAACAAAGAATAAGGAATCATCTATAAATCATTTAATGCAAAATGCTAGACAATCACATAGCCTTATATCATCAAGTATATTAAACAATTATCATATTTCTTTAAATCCTCCATCCAATAATTATTGGAATTCACTTGAATCTTTTAAATTTAAATGATACTAGAAGAAAGATTAATTGCTATCAACCTTTTTCCACCAAAATTATCTAGGAATTCTAGTTCTTGAAAAGACTAACCAAAATTAGGGCATCATTAATAATATAATCATTGAATATCATTTGAATTGAGTAAATAATTCCTTAATAATAATCACGACGACATTAATGAAAAACACTCACCATTCAATTCAAAATAAGAATTACCACATCTTCATGTTTATTAATTTATTTATTTGGTTTGAGGGAAAAATCTGTTGCCGACTAAAATAATAAACTATATATCCTTATTATCATTCTCCTAAACTATGTACATTGAGACCAAAAAAAACAGAAAGAAAAAGAACACCGTATGATTGTGGATGGGGGATAGACACCAAAAAAAACAAAGTAATAACTAAGGTAGACGCACAAACATATGATCTCATATGAAATAACTCATAAAAATATTAAAAGCTTCCTACTACACAGGCCTCTTAAAATATATACAGTTTTAAATTCCTATGACTATTTTATATTATCCTTAGAAATTGAATGAAAATAAAGTAAGATATCTTCCTCTATTATCTTACCACAAAAGGATTTCATTACTTCTTTTTTTATACATTTCCTTTCTATAAAGAATTTTAATATGTGACTAAAATAAGTATTAAGTAATAAAAGGAAGTAAAGTTTAAGAGGATATAATATTTAATTTCAAGCATGAGTTTTAAGTAAATTTATATGAATATAATATGAATGAATAATTAATATAAAATTGATAATTAAACTTTGAATAATGGATGATATTTATTTAGAGATACATTTAATTCTTTTATTTCATTTTATTTATAAAATCGAAGAAAAGAAATTGTGGTCATGTATAATTATAAAAAAGAAAGTTATCCTAAATGCTTTTGGTACAACTCGCACACTAGGAAAATTAATCTAAATATACCATTTGATGTTTGATGTTTGATGTTTGATGTGCATACACAAGGAATAAACTTCCATTCCAAGGATTCTCGCAAACTTTAGAGCAGAAGTCTAAATATCATGCCTTTAAAATTATAAGAACATAATCCCTTAATGGTGGGACAACTTCTTTTATTTAGGAAATTCCTTAAATTTGACAATTTGAGTCACCAATTACATGTTGCACTAGATTGTCCTTCACGTTGAGAATGACATTTTAAAGCTTAAAGGTGAGTGCTGATCAATACTAATCAATTTATTTAACTAAATAATTTAGGGTGATGAAGGCTAGGTTTCTTTGTTTTCTTTCAACAACTAGTTCCATATACTCTTACCCTCCCATAAGTGGCACTAAAATAAAATTTCTCCTATCTCTGCCCTAGATTCTACGGCTGCCTTCTCTTCATTTCCTAACCCAAATTTCTCTTAATGACCATGTTTTTAGTTTCAGCTATAAAGAGGAAAGAAATAAAGATGACAGCGAATGAGAATAGGTGCAGCTACAATAGTATTTCCTGTGCTACCAAAGAATATGCTATTCTTTCATTTATTTCACACAAGGATTCCATGAACATTTCTTTCTTCTCCTCTTTTTTTTTAAGCAGCTTTGACCTCTTGTTTTGCTGGTTGTTTTTGGGCACATTAAGGATGGAGTAGTACTCCTTAGCTTTGGCTACTGTCATGACACTCCCACTTTATTATTATTCTATTCCTTGAAGTAAAAAGTACCTAAAACTCAAATACCATTATTTATCTCCAGCAAGGAGGTGAGAATCATGGCTTAAGGTGTTTCTCATTTCCTTGGCAAAACAAGCCATTACTTTTTTTCCTTAACTTTGAAGACTGCTTTGAATTAAAATATTGTCACTTGTGTGTAGATTATAATAATATTTGCAATTTCCATTTCAAATCTGAGAACTCATATATAATTGATTTCATCGCATTATAAATAGCGATAAATAACTATGGTGCCTATGTTAATAGAAATTTGTACGAAACAATTCTAGAGCAAGTCATTTATTTCCACTTCCTTTTGAGCATATAAGATGTACTTATAGGTTTTGCTGAAGGCTAGCTAAATAATGGCGTTGTTTTTCTGCTTAGATTGCTCTTCCTGGAAATTGTTGAATATTTTACAGAATGTCTCAAAGAGATGTGATCTCATAGAATGCAATGATTGGAGAGTATGCGCTGGATTCCAATCTACCCTGGTAGATGTGTATACAGAAAATGGATGCATAGACTAGACTCGTGATCTGTTTGGAGAACGCCTGAAAGAGATGCGGTCTCCAGGAATTCCTTCCTTCCTGCAAAATCTAATGTCATTTTTTTTTTCCAAGAGAAAAACTTTAGGGACTTTTGAGCAAATGAAATTGACAAGTGTAAGGGCAGGCTACACTACCTTGCCAACAACCTCCTTTCCTGTAGACACATATGCAAAATGTGAAAGCAAGGACAAGCACGTGTGCCGGCGACACCATTTCTTTAGTTTAATCAATGCACTACAACACACGGTAATTTCAACAGATTTCTTGTTTAATTCAAAGGATCTACCTTTATTGTCTCATCTTACATAAACTCACAATAGGACATTCTATTTTTAAAGACAACTACTCTTTGCAAATTTTTCTTTAATGAAAATGGGTTGTTGATTCGTTATTAGTCCCTGTCGTAAGCCGGAGACTATTGTTTTCATGTTCGTTTTACTCAATTAAAATACATTTGCTATGCTGCGCTGACCAATCACATTCTGTAATTTAAATATATTTGTTTGTATTTTTATAGTTTGAATTAAGACTTATTTTTTATATTTAAAAATTAGTATTTATCTTTTTTTTCATTGGTAAGAGCGGCTCTATAATTTATTTTTGTTTAAGGAAATTAGAAAAATAGGATGACAGATCGACGGACTGTGCTTGCGTGCTGGGGAGTACAGAACCACTGAATGCATAGTAAATGCATTGAATGCCACTGCATTTTGAAAAACTGAGGAGAAGCCGCTGGAAGGGTTGGATTGCTACGCGTACTGTTTGTGTTTATCTGAACTTTAAACTGTCAGTGTTCTGTGCATGCTAGGTGTTTGCTTCTGGTCGTGGCTAAGGACAGTTTCTTCGTAGCTCAAGGTTAGCACCACAGGCATGGGCTTGTTTTTGTACAGTTTCTTCTTGGTTTAGCCAGAACAAAAACTTTTATTTTTTATTTTTTTTATTTCTCATTTTTTTCTTGAAATCCTTGCTTAAAACCCTGGTTTTTGATCCAGGATTTGTTGTGTCTCAGAGTGGTTGGCGTGTCCAGGAATCAGAATTCCATGGCCCAGGGATATGGGTCGCCACTTGGACCCGGAGGTTGAATGTCTTTCATTTCTACTGGTTGTGTCAGGTGAGGAATTGTGCCGGCATCGTGACTGGGTGTTAGTGGTTTTTCAGTTCTTAAAGAAGTTGTATCACTACGAACCGGTACAAGATTTTAAATGGCTTTAGGAGTTTGCTATGCTCGAAGAGGGGTAGGTTATGAAGATGGAACCATTTTGTGTATTGGGGCTACCATCAATAAGAATAAAAATCTAGGGTATTTGTAATGTTAGGCAAAATCTTTTGTTTTTTTTAGAAAATGACAGTAACCCTTAGGGCTTTGCCATACATTGTCCATACAAACAAAGGGTTTTGATAAAAATATCCAGGATGGAAAGCCAACACTTAAAAGATGCTAGTGTGATATGGAAATGTAATCCCGCTCTTTAATAAACAATTTTTGTTAGAGGTCTATCCTGATACATGGGTAAAGCCCTATACATGGGTGTTGCGATTTGACATTGCATTTTTTGTGATTTGTGGACTTTATAACAGGTTTTGCTGGTTAAAAAGCGAGCTGTGCTTTGAGGGATTTTATTCATTTGATACTTTTTCAAATAAATCATTCAACTTAGAAAGTCTATGAGGCCACCACAGGCATAAAAACGATTGTGAGAAGATATTCATTTAGGTAAGGGACTGTACGAGTTTTTAGTGTTTTTTCCACTCAATGCAATTTAATAAAGCAGAAAGTCGCAAGGCAATCACGGCCTGGACTTGGACAATATCAACCCGGGTTTTTTACTCAATGCAATTTCATTAAGCAGAGATTTTGCGAGTTTTCGACATATTGTCAGACCAAAGTTTATAATTCTTCTGAAACTAGCTTAAGAGTGTTTTTTTTCTTGCCAATTATAGACAAAATTACTAGACTCTTACAAACTAGCGTTTGCACAGCCTTGATTTTAAGATTTCGACAATTTTTAAAGCTCTTTTAAATGAATTTGATCTTAAATTAAGCAGTTAGCGCTTTATCTGGGTTGGTTTGACAATTTCCAGGTATTTCATCGAATCTGAAAATTTTGAAGTCAAAATTGGTGTTAATTTCAGTAACGTGTTTACAGGTATTAGAGGTGAATGATAGGACACACAATAATGACATTGGAACTGATTTCTATTCTTTTAGATAACATAAAAGCAATAAAGAAAATGTGCATAGGTAAAAAATGCTTTGCAGCATCATAGCTTGACACTATCACACATAAAAGAAAAAAACAGATCAGAAATGTATAGCGTTAGCGTCTTAAATCCTGGGGGAAATTTGTATGCTTTTATTAAATAAAAAAAATTTGAAACTTGAAATTTGAGGATGGTAAAATCATTGTTCTCGTTGAATCTCAAGACCTCAAAAGTTTAAGTTGCTTTCTTCCAACTTGTGCATTGCACATACTATTGGAGGTGAATGATAGGTCATATAATAATAACATGGGAAATTGTTTTCTATCATTTTACTGTTGCATATCATAAAATAAATACATAAAATGTGAATGGATATATGATGCTTTGCAGCATCATAGTTTGAAAGTATTGTATGTTAAAAGAATCAGGTCGGAAATATTTTTCCATTCTGGTTTAATTTCCAGTTTAATCTAATATATTTATAGTAGAAAATATTGGTTGTCAAGGATCCAAATGGAATTAAATAACCTCACCAGGGGTCAGCCTGATCTCCTCATTTACCTCATTATCATCAAGTACAACATAGACAGGGGTATTGGTGTGAGAACGTTGAGTTTCCTCCTATTAGTTACTTGTTTTTTCCTTGGTTGCATAACAAAAGCACCATTTAACACAAATGGGCACTGGTTTCATTCTTGTTTAGAGGTTACATGTTGATTCAATGCTATGTGACTGAAACTAAAGTTACAGAAAATTGGAAGTTGAAACAAGACAGCAGAATGATGGCAACTTATATTTAGGCTTGTTTGATCTTCAATCGTTGGGAAGAAGATTTATGCAAATTCATGAGGACAATTCACATATGTTGGCTATAATTGTTGTAATTGCCAAGAATTCCTTTAAATACTTCTCTAGAATAGGCCGAAACGAGTCTTCCCATTGAATACTTTAGCAGGCTTATGCTTTGATTAATGATAGAAAAGAAAAAACTCAGTTGCTCGGATGGAGAACACCTCATGGAAAACACAAGAGAGGTAGGGAGGGATCAATTATTCTACAGATATTTGAGAAGAATATTCTTCTAGTCTTTACAAAATAGACAATGAGCTGGGAATGGGCTGGAACCAAGCTTGAAAACAATCTCCCCTTTGGTGAACATGATATCCTCTACTGATCTTACATTAGCAATCTTTGCAAGTAAATTGCAATCAGCTATGCTCATTGATATCTTTTGTGTCACTCAAAGAAAGTGATGGGAAATACTACTTTGCCCCACTGACAAAACATAAAATGATTATAAACTCTTGATTGTGTTATTTTATAGCCAATCCTCAACATTCATGTTTGGTAGTTGCCTGATCTATCAGGAACTGATTGGTTTCCCTCAATTGTTGTTAGGGAATGACCATTGTCGCATTGTTTGCTTCAACACATGGTACTAATAGATCCCTTTTAGCTTTTGTTCCAGTATAGGGACTGCCCTACATATCCCGGAGCATAGCTTCTGTTATTTTTCAGATTATGGTAAGCAGATTCTGCACTCAGTAGATTTAATACAAACTGCAAGGAGCTCAAAACAAAATCTCGAATCAAAATCGTTGAGACTAAGTCACATCCAAGGTTTGCTTTTGTCTTTAGTACTTGGTATAAGGAATTGTACAGGAAAATACTGTCAAGATATGTGATTCTAACCCTTTAATTATCTTGCATACTGTTATGTGAATTTGTATCACTGGATCTCTTTGTATTTAACCGGATGCATTGGCATTCTGTAAGTCTCTTCTTTTTTTCCCTTGAGCTTTTGTACAATTGTGATGGATACCTAACTTTGTATTTTATATTTAATCATTTAGAATGGCATAAAAAGACTTAGTACAGAATTTTAGAGGTTGTGGCAGGAAATCTGCTGGGACTTTCTTTTGCGTATGATTACAATTTTGATTATGGGTATGGTTGTTTTAGATGTTAAGGGTTTTGTAATAATGTTAATGTCAGGAATATAAATTGTAAAGACTTGAATGTGTGTAAAAGCTGGTTGTATACACAGTATGACAATAGAAACAGAAAGATATGCAAAGAATATGTACTATTTTTTGGGCGTGTGTATTTATTATCTGAATAGGAAGTCAGACACTGCTAAGAGCATATGATACACACAGTATATAGTAACATATATACATTTATTTTTGGGTAATAATAAAATACTCTAGCTAAATAGAAACTGGTGCATTTATAGTTATAGATATGAGTATATACAGATACAAAATACAAAGCTACAGCTGTCTGTGTGTATAATCATTGGTTTTACATGAAGTGGGTAGGTAGACGTACATAATCCAGATATAGTCATGTATAGTTATTTCAGTGTGTACAAACTGCTTGTATATAAAGTGGGTATACATATGTAGATAGAAAATGTATTCAAAACATATGGAAGCTAATCTAATCACTTATAATAGTGTGGGTTTATATTTTGAAATAGGTTGCTGATATATATGTTCTTTCTGCATATTTTGTTTCTGAGTTTGACACATTCTTTAGAGGGCAGATCTATACAATTATGTAAGGGTTTGGAGGTCTCATACCTTCCCAAGCTGATCACCCCTCATTTATTGTTGATCACCTCATTTGGAGGGCTGTTGCACGACTTTCTGAAGGCGTTGGAACCTTGGAGCAATCCATGCAGGGCTATAGAAGCATTTAGAAGGCTGTACCAAACAGAGATCATTACCTTATTAAAATCATTTGGTTTGTATAAATAAGATTTGCATAAGTTGGTTCCATATCAGATTTGATATTTGTAAACTTAGAAAAATTGATTCACTGAATTTATGTCCACACTGTACTTGTGCATCTAATCGAATATCAAATATGGAGTTTACTATGATGTCATGCACTGCTGTCATGCTTATCCAACAATATATTCTTGAGTATAAGACACAAATTTGATCAAGCATTTCCAGATACTCATTTTCAATCTTAATATGTTCTTCCAGTTTATTTTTCTTGTCAAAATTTCAATACGCTCATCTTAGCACTTTAGTAAAAAAAATTCGGCAGGGACTCTAGCTGCACGCAGCTCTTGTTATAGGAAGCTATTATTGTACTCAAAATCTTTTTAACTTCTTATTAATAATAAAAATGAATTAGAAGATTTTATTTTTTTATTATGTAAGTTACAACACATTTTATTATTTCATATAATATTTGTGATATTAGATGCATATCTATTCATCAACTTAGAGTGCGAGGCTCAATAAAAAAACTTGTAAATCTCTATTGTCACTATGTGTGATAGGGTTTCCGATCATAAGCTTATATTGCTAAAATCCCATTGATACTTTCTATAATATTCTCCCTCACATGAATACATAAATGTATATTGACGGTTATTTTAAATGACTTAACATGGAAATCTTATCAAATTAGCTAATGCATTTAATTAAACACTTTCTTATACTTTATTGTATTTTGTAAATATTCACAATATTAAGATGAATAAGATATTTTAAAACATATTGTAACTCTTCATAAAATACATATTATTCTTTCGAATAGTATTCACTTATATAATTACTTCTCGATTAGAATATGTTTTATCATTTTTAAACTATTCATTTAGCTTAACTATAATATACCACATTTAAAATAATCTCACAAAATTAATTAAATTCCTTTAACATCTACTAAACCAACTTGTGTATTAGCATTCCTAATAATAGTTTAATTATTCCATGAACACTTAAGGAAACCAACTTATATTTTAGGCTTAAAATAACACACTAGAAAATCATGAAGTTTTATGAGTTTCACACAATACGGATCTTGAATCAGAATGATTTGGATTATGGTTGAATAAAAAAATATGAAGAACATAATTTAATTTTTATGAAGAAAAGCAATGTAAGTTTATTAGTTACCTCACCCATACAAAGCTTTATCTCGCCCTCTTGATTCCCTTATGTTAAGCCTTAAGTTATACTCACATTCTCAACGAAATCTCTGAAAGTTTCAACTATACTATCAACTGTCCAATCTTCCTCTTAGGAACTCTCAAAGATTACCTTCCAATTATCAAAGATTATTGATTGAAAGAAAAGGAGGACTTGGTAACATTCTCCTATGCACTCAATCACAATCATTGGTATATCATAGCTACACAATCAAAACAAAGTGAACTTAATCATATTACACATGCTATTTACAACATTAAATACAATTTAGGATCAATAATAAGTAGCCTTTAATGGTACTTTCCAAGTCATGAGAGGGTATATGAAATGGTAAAAATGCACCTTTCATTGTTTATATCTATTGACTAAATACCACAAATTTATGCTCACCATTATAACATTACTATTGTAAACAAGATGGTAGGTTAAGAAGAATTTTTTGCTCATAATAAGTAATTACACATATTAACTGCCACTAATTGGATTACATATGCATATGAAAGGAAAGTGCAACATAAGAAATTCTTCAAGAACTAGAATTGATTAACTTTTCTCATGAGAAGAACAACTATCACTACCAAATCATTACTAAATACATCTACTTAATTATCACTTAATTAATATACCCATGATACAGTTAAATTATTTGCTACTATTGAATAAAAGCGCAGGCCTTACAATTTAACCTAGCAATTTGATGAGCAAGTTTATGAGATTTCGAGAGAATTTCAAGAGAAATTCAAGGCATTTAAGACCAGATTTATTGAAGATTTATTGCACCAATCAAGATCCAATTGTCACATCAAGGTCTTTCTACATAATGCATCTTATTGGAGCAAATATGATGGTGTAGTTTTCATGATCCATTTAAGCATTCAAGGAATTAGTTGAAATCAAGATTCAAGGTTCAATATCCACATCCAGTGAAGCCATTTCATGCAAGTTACAAATTTACATTCTAAGGTTTATTGAAATGTTTGTTGAGTTGTTTATTCATCATTCGTTTCATGTTATTTTATTTCATTTCAAGGTTTGATTACCAAAATGGGTTTTGACCAAGGAAAACCCCCATTCACCAAAAATAAAACATTTTTCCATCTTGATTTGTGTTTGTAGATTTAGGTGGAAGAAATATTGAAGATATCTTGAAGAGAAAATTTGGAGTTGTCAAAGTTGTAATAGTTGTCACAAAAGTTGTCATTTCATGGAAACTCACTTGTAGACTTTATTTTCGGCTCTTCAAACCTTAAAAATTGGAAATTTAGAAGAGTTCTATCTATATAGAGGATCCCAAAAGTTGTAAACAAATCCTAACTCAAGACCCATTCACCCCTGGGTGAATGAGTCCAAGATCAGCTTCAGAAACTGACTTTTGGTGACTAGTACACATCATTCTACCCTTCTCTGATCCATGGTTTGATTTCTAGGTTTTCTTATTTTGTATTTCATCTAGCTATTCCAAAATACAAATTGCATTTTGGGTTTGATTTGGTATTTTTAATCTTTCCTCCTCAAAGTGTTGTTTTACTAGGAACTTTGTCCTTACACAAAAAGGAAATCTATAGATTCCCACCTTGATTTGATTCACCTAAGGGTTGATAATAATTTTATGGTGTGGATCTAATTTCCTAATGAAATAGATTGAGAAATAGGTCCTTAAGTGGTTCATCAATCCCATTTTGGTAACCCACCTACTTTTTCCTTATTTTTAGGGCAATCACATTAAACACATGTGATCCAACCTATAGCGGGTCATCTGCATCCCAATCTTGTTCATCCTATACAAAAGGAGGATAACTAGCCAAAGGAGTAATTCCAAATGCCATACTAGGATAATCACTAGGATCAACACATTATGATGCACTATTTTTAGGAGGATCATGATGGTTGCACCCATCTAAGTTCATAGAAGTGGAAAAAAAAATTCAATTAATTATGCACTTCTTCATCAATTTTAGCAATCTCATCATCATCATCCAAGTTAATCACAATAAGAGGGCTAATGAAAATTTCTATTTTATGTTCTTGTATTTTTTTGGTGCAAAAGTTTCATGTTGTAGCAAAGGTAGAGAATCATCATGCTTTGTTTGAATTGGTTTACTCTTTTCTTTTAACTGATGAGAAATAGCACAACGTCTATGCTTACTCTCTTTATAATTTCAGTTTCTTGTTGTATGGTTTTCAAGTTGATATGGTGTAGGAGAAGGTTTATCAACCATCAGCCTCTTTTCTTCCCTTAGGGGAGGAACAAAAGGGACCTCTACGGGTTGTGAAACCACTTTCTCTTTAGGCTTATAAACTTGTAAAGAGGACCATCAAGTTCTTGTTTAATTATATTATTATTTGAGAAAGCAATGTCAAGAGACAAGTTGGTTTGGCCCTTACAAGGTTGAATGCCAATGAATCAAATCATAGAATTTATATCATCCCCATTATCGCTCTTATCATCATCAGTTATATCTTGTATCTTGTCAACATTCATCGCATCATTCTTGTTATCACTAGCTTTTAGAAATGATACTAAACGGTTCAACATAGGATTGGTAAGGATTTAATATTTTTGGCTAGGTGGGGTGATGGAAATATTTCCTTGATCATAACACGGACCAGTTGGATATGATTGTAATCAATGAGCTTTTGAACTATATGTTTAAGACACATGGATTTCTTTGTATCATGCCTCAATTTCCAATGATAATGGAAAAATTAGTTTGAGTTATAGTTTTGAGGTAAATTCTTAGTGGTTTCAAGAGGTCTAGTTGGAGGTAAGGTGATTAGGTTCTTCCTCAATAGTTGCGAGATGATTGAATGGAGGGTATCAGGTAATGAGGTGAATTGTCTATTCCTATCCCAATATTGGTATGGATTTTTCTTTTAATGGAAGCCAATTGAGGTTCAAAATGGTTCATTGGTTGAGGTGGATTTATCTATATAAATCCATTGTTTTGTTTCTTGAATGGTTAAAATTGTTACATATGAGGGACAATTTCGGATTTTTTAGGATGGGCTAAAGCATTTTTTCCTATTTGTTGACTATGTCAGTTCTGCTAATCACAAATAGCCATGCATAAGTGTGTAAATGAGGGAAATTATGTCATCCCAACCTTATCTTGGATATTTTTTGTAATTTTTCAATAAAAATTCTTTGAAGATCAGCATGAGGAAGTTTAATGTTGATTTGTGAGTAAAATAGTTGATAACATGGTATAAAATTGACGACCTTTCCATTTTCTTTTTATTTACATTGCATCAAAATCAAGTAGGGTCATATCAAGACCAATGTGCACTTTGAAATGGTTAAGAAAAGCATCAACAAGATCATTAAATGAGTGGATTGAGTTATTCAATAAGTAACAAAAACATTACATGGCTGCATCTTTTCATGACCTATGAAAATGCTTAGCCAAGAGCTTGTATTCAAAAATGAAATCACTACATAAGGTTATATATGCTTACACATGGTTGCTAGGATCTCCTTTACCACCTTATTTCTCAAATATAGGTATCTCTATTCCTTGTGACATTTGTGCTCTTGATATCTTCAATGATAATGGGTTTCACTTTCCATATTGTGAAGGTTGTCTATTTTGGTTTTGGTTCAATGTTGTTATTTACATTGTTGGAGGGATGTGAGATTTTGCAAAATTTGGTTTATCACAAAATCACTAGTTGTGTTTTGAGATGGGGGGGAATATGGTAGAGTTGTATATGTGTTGGGCAGACAACTAAATTGCAAGTTTTTGAGACGTAGGGGGTTTGGAGATATGATGATTGAATTCAAAAACCTAAAAGAATTCCAACTAGAAATTTGCAAAGATGGAGTTGTATTTCTAGGTAAAAGTACAAAGCTTTGTAACACTTTCAACCAACTTATCAGCACAAGTGAATTTTAGTATTTATAACTAAGAATCAATTTTGGTCTAACCTATGATCTAGTAAGGTTTATTTTAGATAAGTTAAATATGTCCACAACTTTTCCAACTAAATTTTTTGGATAAATACATTTAGCACCAATTTGAGGCTAATTTATTAAAAAAATAAATTATTTAAAAAGTTTAATTTTTCAACAACGCCTACTCATATAAATAATAGTTTTTAAAAATGTAAAAATATTGTTTTGTAGATCCATAAGTGTGGTAATGTATATTTATTTTAATAGTTCAATTATTATTTATATTTTATTTTTAGTTTTTACTAGAAGCAGGTTATCAACACAAAAGTATTAGGTCGATTGTAACCATACGAAGAAAAATACTAAAACTTACTAAAAAAAGTTAAAAAATATGATGCCTTAGATAAAAGAATCTAGATTAGGATTGTATAATTTTTTTGTATTTTAGATAATTATTTAATATAAAAGTTGATGTCGAGTGGAAACAATCATGATTTAATACACACACATTTAAATATTTATTTAAAAAATATATATTTATTAAAATTATAAAAAAAAAATCCATGCTCTAAAGTTTCAAGTTATAAATATACACAAAAAGAATCAAGGAAAAAAAAAAATTTACTAAATAAACCTTGGCATCTCATGTAACGTCATTTTTCAAAATTTTATCAACAACTAAATTCTAGTTCTAATATATATAAAAATCTATATTCAAATAATTTTTTAATTTTTTCAAAAAAATACAAACATAAAATATACTAAAAAATACACATTTTATTATTTTACATCATTTTAAAATTCAAAACATATATGCCACTTTCTAGTGATTCATGTTTAAAATTTATATCAGTGTTGGCAGTTTCCTCTATAAAAGTGTGACACAGATTTGTGGTAACAGTTGGATTGGTATATGTAGGAATATAAGTTATGGTTGTAGGGGGGATTTTATTTCCTCCTTGACTTTTAGTGTATCCCACCATTTTAGCATAGCTCAGCATTGTAGGAACATGTTTATCAATAATGTGGGATAGCCTATGGACAATCTCTATTCCTAGCTCATTATCAAGTATTATCCTCATGTTATATATGATATGAATTGTAGTACTGGAAATATATTCTATACTCAAATACTATTAAATATTTTCTAAGGATTTATCAAATAATACAATAGTACTAGCAATATATTCTATACTAAAATACTATTGTAGTACTAGTAATATGAATTGTACGACATGAGCAACAATGCTTTCAACATCAGTAGAAGTAGTGGTCACAAGACATGTGATATCTGGGATAGAATCAAACATGGCTTGAATAGTGTCAACACTATGGGAAAAAGAGTTGGAAAACCTGAGATTCACAACTAATGTAATAACACGAGATCCCATGAGTTTGAAACTACATCTCACTAAAGTATTGGTAGTAGGACACCAGGTTGTGATACTCATACAGGTTTCAACAAGCAAAAAGTCTACCCAAAATGGGAAAAATGCACTAAATAATGATAGTAAACATCCAAAAATATGGAACACAATGCAAGTATTAAAGAAGATGTTGCAATTTTCAGATTTGAATTATGATAATTGATTGCTTTTGGATTCAGAAACCTAAAAAATGATTACTTTTAAATGCCAATTTTGATTTCAAATAATGCCCTATCTTTCACCAATTGAAAAAAATGCAAACAACTATAGAAATATATAATTTCTAAACTAAAACAGAGATCTGCGAGCTAGAATAGATTGATAATACAAAGACAAAATAATGTGCAAAAATTTAGAATAGAACCTATACTAATATAGGTTCATCCTAGGGCGAATGAGTCTTAGAATAGGGGTCTAAGAAATTTAAATCTATTTTTTTAATTTGATAGTTTATCTCACTGTTTCTAACAACAAATAAATTCTTCAGTGATAGTCTTTCCAAAAATATGATGAAAATGCAAGTGCAATTTAAATGGAAATGTATGAAAACAATGATAACTTTGTTTTAATGCAATTTTGAATTAAATATTGATCTAAATGACTAAAATACACCTTAATTCAAGCTATTATGCATAACATATGCGTGACCAATGACATAGTATAGGTTAACTAAACCCAATCTGTAAAATTTGAGGCATATTTAATCTAGTAAGCATCAATCCCAATAAGATCATTCACTATAAACAAAGACAAAGAAGCCATTAAAACTAACATTCTAAATCTTGAAACCTTGACAAACCTCTAGTCTAAGAAATTGAAACTTATCCTATTGGGGAAGTGGTGTCGCATTGATGTGGAATGGTGACCCTTTCCCAATCCCTTGGATAGTGAGTTTGTTTCAATCGATTCTATTGAAGAGAATCGACAAAACTGATGAAAGATGTGTGATGAAACATGACTTAAAGCTAAATAAACATGATGCGAGATATTTTAACATGATGTATGCTAACATAATCGATACAGGTGTACACAAATCTACTCTAAATGTATGCAAGCTTCAAAAGATTAAAATCATAATTAATAAATAAGCTAAATCTATGCATCTATGTTATCATGGAAGTCATTAGTGGAAGCTAAGCTAATATGCAAGTAAATAAAGATAAAATGATGTTAAATGTGAGTGCAAGAGAAAATGATTCTAACAACATAAGTTTGATGTTAAAATATGGATCCATTTGTCTCCAAATAGTGACCTATTTATAGGAAAGAAAATGAAAAATGAAGGGCTAAGATTGAAAAATATAATCAATGGTCAAAAAGGAAAGAAGATGGAGGCATGGATCATGGATTCTCATCAAGGGTTGAAAATGAAAGTTAATATTTAATCAATGGCTTACATTTATCCAACCAAACAGACTTTCAAAACTTGCACAAGAAGTCTTGTAAGTTAACTTGCATGTGAAATCTTGTAAGAATATTATCTTTTTTTCCAAATGAGTGAGAAAAGAGAATCTTCTTTGCAATATTCTCATGGGTGAGGGAAATAGATATCTAGCAAATTAAAACAAAGTTTAATTATGCAAAAAGAGAATGAATATTCCATGGGAATATTCATTTTGGAGGAATGTACAAAGGAGGAATATTCCTTTGCAAGTGGAGGGGGGATTATATTTATTAGTAATTGATAATTAAAACAATGTTAATTATGCAATTTTTAGAAGAATTACATGATATTCATTAAATAAAGTGATTTAATGAAGAGGGGAAAAGGTGATAATATTTAATTAAATAACTTGGGGTTATTTAATTAAATAAGAGGAATTTAGGGAATAAATTAAATAATTTTATTTATTTAATTTAATAAGAAAAAATGTTAGCATGAAAGGGGATGAATTCATCTAATTAGATTAATTAAATTAATAGATGAAAATGATGTAATTAATTAAATAGCTAGGATAATTTAATTAATTAAGTGAAAAGAGGATGGATTTGAGGATGAAACAGTGTTAGTATACCTTATTCAAGTGCATAATATCATTTAATACATTTTTTAAGTGTCTACATTTTGCCCCTCTTTGAAGCAATGTACTTTTTGCATTGGTTCAAAGACTGATGTTGATTTTGATGTTGATGATGATGCAAAAATGAATATTAATGATCTCTTTGAGATGCTGATGGAATAAGAGAAAAAGTAACCCTTCTACTTTTCTTGGCTTGATGTTGCCTTGGTTTAGTGTTGTAATGTGGTTAACACATTCACATTAAGTCTTGGGCTCTTATGAACTAATGAATTTTAGTGGTACCTTGCTAAAGTGTTGCGAAGTGTTGTAACACACTTTCACCCTTTCTAAGGTTTTATCTAATAACTAAACATAATAAACCTATTTTTAATCAAAATAAACCTTAATCTTGACTTATTTGGAGTGTTGTAAAGTATTGTAACACACTTTCACACTTCTTTGGGCTTCTTATTAATAATTGGGATTTCTTATGCTTTAATTGGCACTATTTTGCATCCACAAGCCTCATTTATTGCATCATTTTGAGGATAATCCTAACACAAATCATTAACCAATAATAATCTAGGTGTTTCTAGGTTGTGTGGCCTAGATTTAGTGATTTGGGACTCATTCACCACATTGGATGAATGAGTCACATCATAAATAGTGTATGGGACCAAAAATCAAAAGTGCTTAGAAATGTGTGAAAACTAATTTGAGGCCAATAGATCTAGGTGGGACCCATTCACCCAAGGTGGTGAATGAGTCCCATATCACTAAATCTGGGCCACATAAGCCAGAAATACCTGAATTATGATTGGTTAATGATTGGTGTCAAGATTATCCTTGCAAAGATTCAATAAATGAGGCTTGTCGATACAAAATAGGGCCAATTAAAGCATAAGAAAGCCCAATTATTAATCAAAATCCTAGAGAATTGTGAAAGTGTGTTACAATACTTTACAACACTCTAAATAAGGAAAGATTAAGGTTTATTTTGATTAAAAAGAGGTTTATTGTGTTCAATTATTAGATAAAACCTTAGAAAAGTGTGAAAGTGTGTTACAAAACTTCACAAAGCTTTAGCAAAGTACCATTAAAATTCATTAGTTTAGACCTATTGTGAATATGTTAACCACATTGCAACACTAAATCAAGGCAACATTCAACCAAACTCACAAGGAGGGCACGGACAAGCCAGGAAAAGTAGAAGGGTTACTTTTTCCATGACTCCATTTAGCCCCCACTTTAGTGAGAGGATGAACTTGCTTCAAACTCACACTAAAGTAGACAAACATGCATCTAGAGGGGTTCAAGTTTACCAATGCTAGTAAGATGATCTGGCAGTGATCAAGCCCCTAGGATCAAGATCCCATGAAAAACCAACATAAGCACAAAAGAACGCACATGAGAATGATAAAGAGTAACAAAAAATAACAAGTATACATTGTCAAAGAAAAATAGTGAAAATAATATAAAAGATAAAAAGAGAGTTTGATCAAGATTTGATCATTTTTCCATCTCAATGTGGATCAGATCTAGGCTTTTTGTCCAAAAAATGCATACTCACTCTGCAACAAAGGAACTTCAAGCTATCTACTAGGTGAGAAGTCCAAAAAGGTGAGACACATACACTCATGGATGGTATGTACTCTCTCACACACACAAGTAGCTATGGGGAAAGTCATGAGTCAGTTGGGCTTCCTACTCAAACCATACCAAATTTATACCCCCTGATGTTGAGATGAATGGATGATGCACAGCCCTTGAAGCTCTAGAATCTTCAATGAAGGACTTTAGCCATGAAAGATAATCAACCACAAAGAGAAGTGTTGCAACAATGGAATGTTGATTAAATATTCTATATTGATATGATGATTGATATAATATTGATATGATATATTACAAATGAACAAGATGCCTAATTATATAGGCAAGAGGTAAACCCTAATATGCATGAGATGTTGCCCAGTGTCTAGATCAAACAACATGTTACAACATGTGAACCCTATCTAGATGATCATTAAATGATGAGATAAGTTCTAGAAGGAATCTTATCCCACAAACTAGGAAGGGAATAATATCCCATTTATTAAATGATTGCAACCTAGGACTAAATGATTAAATGCAAGACCTAAGTTAACTTATGCTAGTGTAATAATTAATTAATTAATTACACGAACACCCCCCCATAAGTGCAACTTAGGGAGGAAAATTTAATGATTATGCAAGATGATGATGGGTCCTGGCTATGAGGCCATGTTAGGTACCCATGTACATGAAGATGCAAAAAATCTCCCACAACCGGAGAAAAGGGGAAAACCCAATAGGAACAAAACCCCTCTCCAAAAAGGAGATGAAAAAGAAAAAAATGTGAGATAGGATGGGAAGGATAGAGGACTTCCAAACACCCCCCAAGTACACCATCTGTCACATGGATACAATAGAGAAACTAAAGAGCCCCCCCAGAAGATGAGATCACCTGCAAAAAAGGTAAGTGTCTGAAGACAAAACATGATCCAATGCCGACAAACAACTTGTCTCCCTTTCAGAAGAAACAAAACCAAGTGCAAGTGAAGAGATGCTTCCCATTCCAAATAGGAATTGAAGGAAGGAAGGATGAAAATGGATGATGATGTCTCGAAACTCTGCTGAAATGTCTCCTTGCTGGAAGATGAAGATGCCACAGTCAATGAAGAGAGTGACAAAGCAGGATGATGCAGAAACTAATGCTGAAAAATATCCAAAGACAAAGATAGGATGAATATGATGGAGACTTGATATCCCCCCCTGAATGAAGTGTCCTCAAAACCACTGAAAGAAGTCTGAAGAAAATCCAATGGTGGATGCTAAAGAAACTACAAATCCTGAAAGGAGTAACAGGGAAGAAGTCTCGGATAAGAAATCTCTGAAGAGAAACCAAGTTCCTCCAAGATAGTCTCTGGATTCCCAATCAAGGTCGAGACAAAGGAATGAGGAGACTCAAAACAACTCTCCAAAGCCAAATCTAAATAGAGGAGTGATATCCCCTCAAGAATGTCCTCCAAACTTGTAGAAGGAGCCAGGTCAGTGATACCTGAAACAAAGCCATCATGTGATATCAAGTCTAGAAAACTGAATGTGTCTTGATGGATGATGAGGGTGGAAGCCTCAATCAATGACTCTGGACAAGGAATCACTGAATGTGAAGGGATACCAATAGTCTCTGATGAAGAAAAAGAACCGAAAGGAACCTTGTCAACCTCTTCGAAAAGATCAAGGCAATCAACCTCCTACACAACAATATCATCATGGGGAACTTGATATGAAGAATGACATTCAAAATCTTGACCAACGGGGAATGGTGGAGTATCTGAATCTCCATAGATCTCCCAAATCTTAATCCACAGAATGTGAGGACAATCACAATGATCAATAGCATTCAAAACATCACAATCAACTTGCATCGCAATGATTTCCAAAACAGTGTACCTGTTGCAACTCCAAGCAAATTCCTGAATACCTTCACTTGGATGAGGAACTATACCACATAGATGTGGCAACAAATCAAGTGACAGAAGATGGTGGCAGATCCCATCTCGCCATTGTGAATAGTTACCCTTGTGCAACATAACCAAATGAGGAGTATATGCAAGCCCCATAATGAACTTTCTCCAAAAAATACAAAGACAAATGACCTTCAACAACAAATAGAAGACTTCCAAATAGATATGCAACTGAGAATATGCCTCCGAGATCAAGAAATTTTTCTTCAAGCTTTAGGATGTCTCAGGAATTGAAAAATCAATAAAAGATACCTGGATCTGAAACCAAAGAAGATTACTGGACTGATGAAAAAATGCACTAAAATATCTCTTGAATGCCGCTGGAATCTCTAAAATCCGACAATCTTATGCGAAGATATGCGCAGTTGAGTCCAAAATGGAGGGATGAATTTAGTTGAATTGATTATTTGATAACAGTAGAATCTTGAAAAGAAAAGTGCACCTCTAAAAAGTAGACTTCAATAGCTTTCCAACGGTATATTGTTTGTGAATTTTTGATATCATATGTGGAAGATACGGCCTCTGGAAGATTTCTACCTGATTGAAGAGATGTTGGCTAACTGGGCGCAAAAATAGAGCTCCTAGGGCTTAAAAAAATAAGCCCCCGGTCGTTGATGTGACTGCAGGGCTAGGGCGCTGGCAAAAAAAATCCTCCACCCGGATGGTGGTGTCGGAGCGGCGAGAAGGCGACAGAACGGGTGGCGCAGCCGGCGAAGGATGCACTGCTCGGGGTTCAACGGAGCCCTCGATTCTGATGGGACCGGGGGCTGTGTGACAGGGCCATCGGTCGGTGGGAAGTAAACCTTCAACAGTGAATGGACGTTGCCGATGACCGGGAACGAACTCCAGGAAATGGACGGTAGTCGGTCGGTGAATGAAGAACTCCAGTTGCCAGGAAGCCTACGGTGATGACGTCGGCTGATGTGATAGGGCCGACGTGACTGCAGAGGTTGGTGAAATGCTGACGAAAATTTGAATATTGCAATTTTTTTGCAATTCAAATTTGAATTAAAAAAGCCGATATAAAAATAATTAAACCCTGGAAATATAAATCAAAGCCGACGGAACAAAAAACTATAGCCACCGAATTTTTTATGCCGACTGAGCAATTTAAATACTAGGTCACCCTACGCAAAATTTGATTTTTTTGCCAACATTAGAAAAAATAGCCCAAAAAATAGCTAATAATTTTTTTGATTTTTCTAAAAAAAAATTTTCCTTGATGGAGGACTGAAAAGGGGAATTTTTTCTGCAAAATTATATGGATAGTACAAAGATTGCAAACCCTAGATAATACCTCGATTGGCTCTCGGATGATATGTCTCCGATTTGGATGAATGAATAGGCAATCTATGGATTTTGAGGCCTTCTGGATGCAATGGAGAGGTCGGAGAGGGCCTGATCTGCACTAGAAAACAGCTTGGCTCCCGGGTAGAGCCAACTAGCCTACAACATAAAACTCCAAGCCTGCTTGAATCTTGCACTCCAAACTTCATGGATCTAGGGTTGATGTTTCAATGGACTAGCTCTGATACCATGTTCAGATGAATGGATGATGCACAGCCCTTGAAGCTCGAGAATCTTCAATGAAGGAATTTAGCCATGAAAGATAATCAACCACAAAGAGAAGTGTTGCAACAATGGACTGCTGATTAAAGATTCTATATTGATATGATGATTGATATGATATTGATATGATATTGATATGATATATTACAAATGAACAAGATGCCTGATTATATAGGCAAGAGGTAAACCCTGATATGCATGAGATGTTGCCAAGTGTCTAGATCAAACAACATGTGACAACATGTGAACCCTATCTAGATGATCATTAAATGATGAGATAAGTTCTAGAAGGAATCTTATCCCACAAACTAGGAAGGGAATAATATCCCATTTATTAAATGATTGCAACCTAGGACTAAATGATTAAATGCAAGACCTAAGTTAACTTATGCTAGTGTAATAATTAATTAATTAGTTACACCAACACCTGATAACTTTAATAAGGTGCCACATAAAAATTATTTTCGAGCTTCATGAGATAAGAAAAAATTCATATGCATATTCATATGCTTGGAGCTCATGAACAATCAATATGGCTCCACAGGCATGCATGCTATGTTATGCAAGGTGGTGATATAATGACAAATGAAAAATAGGAAATGTTCAAAAGAGTCTTCCTTAGTTTATGCGAGGTCTTAACTTAGGGAACATTGTGCCTAATGTCTCCTAGAGAGGACCAATCAAAGAATAGAAAATTCACAACTTAGGGGATGCAATGTGTCGTATCAAGCTACTAAGAGGAATGTAATATTCTAAGAGAGATCATGCTCTTGATGGACATCACACCTAATGTCATCCACAAAGTGAAAAACGCATCATATGAAGTAAGAATACTGCATCATGAACTAAGAAAAAGTATAATGCCAATGTATGCCCCCAATTTAAAGAAATTTCTAAACACCATGCTATGAGAAATTACTTTAAAGTAGAAAAATGAAAAATGAAAACAAAGAAGACATGAGAGCCAACTTGGAAAGCCCTATGCCAAGTCAAATGTTTCCAAGTAAAGCTATATCATGTAAGAGAAAAAGAAAAAGAGAGGGATTTCCTCCAAAATGAAAACACCAAACACATAAGGGATCTACAGATTTTGGGTTAGTATGTTCTTTGCTACAATGTTTTAGAGAGCTCAATATTTTCGTCATCCCCCAAATATACATAGAACTGGAAGAATGACATAAAGAGAGTAAAAACAAAGAAAGACCTTTTGGGTCAACATGGAAGAAACATGAATGTCTTGATGCCTTGCATCATACCCAAAAGGAAAATCATGAGACAAAAAATAAATAAAGAAAAAATTAAATGAAAAGCTTTTGGGTCAACATGGAAGAGACATAAACATCTCGATGCCTTGCGCCATCCCCAAAAGGAAAACACAAGACAAAGAAAAGAAATAAATAAAAACTAAAAGAAAAGCTTTTGGGTAAACATGGAAGAGACAAAAATGTCTCAATGCCTTGCGTCATCCCCTAAAGGAAAACACAAGACAAAGAAAAGAAATAAATCAAAAAGTAAAAGAAATTTTAACTTGGTAAGAAATTTTGGTTTTTGGTCCCATACATTATGTCTAATGGGACTCATTCACCACCTTGGGTGAATGAGTACCATGTGTCCCAAAATCAAATTTAATTCAAATTTCTAGTAGTATTTTATTCTCCTAGATTTGATGTCGACTTGTAGTGTTGTAATTTTGGTAATTCTTGCATAATTGATTATAAATACAATGTTCTTTCACTCATATTATCACCTAGCATTCAAGAGAGTTCACAAGAGTGTTCAAGCATTCACAAGAGAGTTCAAGAGCATTCAAGGGTAGATTATCAAGCATTTTAGAGCATTCTTCAAGTGTCAATCATCATATCAATGATTTCATCCATCATGTTTTTTATTGTGCTAACAATTGTGATTTAGGGTTTTTGATTCAAGCAAGTGTTTCATTCAATACCTATCAAATTCAATCAAGAGTTAATAACCACATCCATTGTAGCCATTTTATTTGTTCATTCATCATTCTCCATTCTTATTTGATTTCATTTCAAGGATTGATTTCTAAAATGGAGTTTGACAAAGGAAAACCACTATCCACTAACCCAACAACATCTTCCCCTCTCCCTTGCATATGATTTGTAGGTTTAGGTTGCATATTTCATAAGGAGAAAAATTAGAGAAAATTTGCAAATAATTTAAAGTTTTCAAAGTTGACATCAAGCCTTGGAGAACCTTGGAAGAGACCTACAAGATGCAAATATGAGATTCAGATCTAGAAACCAATCAGGAAGGATATAACAAATAGAGAAGAATAGAATCAACTTTCAAATTTGTAAAAAATCCCAAATAGACTAATTCGCCACTTTTGGTGAATGAGTCCCAGTTCCAGATAGATTTTAGGATTTTGTAGATTCAAATACCCTTTTTTCTGAAACTTGTGCTTGCATAGTTTCCCAAAAACTAGATTGATTTTCCCATCTTGGTGAATGCATCCCAATCAGCAATAAAATCATATTTTCTAGTGATCTAGATCTCCATTTATCCTTCTCTGGATTCCCAGGTGCACACATTTCATTTTACAATTTTTTCTTGCATTTCATTCAGCTTTCTAAGTCATTTAGTGTTAGTTTGCATTCAATTAGGTTTTTACATTTAATTCTCTTTTCCAAGTTTAAAATTGGTGGTGAACCCCTCATTAGATCATATTCATCCCTTAGGACAACCCTATTGCAAGGTCTATTTCTCTTTTGCACTGAGATCTATAGGGTTATCCTTGAGTGGAATAGCTTGGAAAGTGGGTGTGATTGCACTTAATCATCAATCATCCCCATTTTCAATGGTTCCAGTTAATAGCCAAGCTAAATTTGATTGATCTGATTAATTGATTCATAACATTGTTGATGATTCTCAACAATGCAAGGATTGTATTTAATAACACAAGGATTGCTAGGGAAAGATATATCCCAATGATGATTGATTTGATAATTTGATCAAGATTTGCTAGCAAGGATAGGAAGAAAGTCCGTTAGATAATTTGATATTGATATGATTGAAAGATGGTTGGTTTCCCCCTCGAGAGATCAATCAGGGAATAAAGAGTTCTGGTCGGGCTCGTGATAGGTGAAAATTAGACTTATGCTTGAGATGCTCGATATTTCAAGTTGCTTTTAAATCAAAGAGCTATAACTTTTTAGATTGTTGAGCTGAAGATGATATCGATGCCCCTCTATGCCCTAGTGGAAGAGGGATTGTTTTTGTGCTAGCTTATATATTGATGTAGATAGATTTTAGGAGTTTTTATGTTTTTTAAAAGTTGTAATAAAAAATTAATAATTAATTATTTGCTTGGAAAAAAATTACAAAAAAAATATGCATCACATCAGGACATGAGTCCTCTACTTATATCTATAATATTATAAAAAAATATTATCATTTTATTGTGGTTAGGGTGGTTAGAAAAACACCTACTTGTTATTTTTTCCTTGAAATTTAAGTACTATTGCATTGAAATTTCAAATTTTCATGAAATAGTTTTTTTTTTTTTAAATAAACATGGTATTTTAGAAACTACATTCAATGTTCTACAGATACTATTCTTACATATTTTTGAAATAATATAGATAACTTATTCAAAATTTTATGTCAAGTTTCCTAACTTTTTTTTTTGGAAAGTTTTGCCACTTAAGGGCCTATTTTTTCCATGATGACCCTTCACATACCAAAACGAGGCTTGTGGATGCAAAATCAAGCCAATTAAATCATAATAAATCCCTATTATTAATGACTAGCCTAGAGAAGTGTTAAGGTGTATTACAACACTTTACAACACTTCAAATAAGGAAAGATTAATGTTGATTTTGATTAAAAATAGGTTTATTAAGTTTAATTATTTGATAAAATCTTGGAAAAAGTGTGAAAGTGTGTTACAATACTTCACAACAATTTAGCAAGGTGCAATTGAAATCCATTAGCTCACAAGGGCCCAAGACCTAATGTGAATGTGTCAACCATACTACAACACTAAATCAAGGCATCATTAAGCCAAAATTACAAGGAGGGCCCAAACAAGCTAGAAAAAGTAGAAGGGCTACTTTTTTGGTGACTCCATCAAGCCCCCACTTTAGTGAGAGGATGAACTTGCTTCAAATTCATACTAAAGTAGACAAACATGCATCAAGAGGGGTTCAAATGTACCAATGCCAATAAGATGAGATAATGATCAAGAGGGGTGATCAAGCCACAAGGATGAAGATCCCATGGAAAATCAACATAGGAACAAAGGAAAACACATGAGAATGATATAAAGAGCAACAAAAAAGAACATACATGCACTATCAAATAAATAAAAGAGAAAAGGAAAAATATAAAAGAGAATCAGATCAATCTTCTACCATTTTTCCATCCCCATGTGGATCAGATCTAAGTTGTTTGTCCACAAAATGAATACTCACTCTAAGGTGATGAAACATTAGGTTATTCATCAGGTGAGAATTCCTAAAAGGTAAGAAACATACACTCATGACTGGTATGCACTCACATACACATAAGTGGCTATGGGGAAAGTCATTCATCGGATTGAGCTTCCTGCTCAAACCATACCAAACTTATACCCCTTGATAACTTTAATAAGGTACCACACAAAAATGATTCTCGAGCTTCATGAGACAAGAAAAAAATCGTATGCTTGGAGCTCATGAACAAACAAGATGGTTGTATAGGCTTGCAAGCTATGTTATGCAAGGTGGCCATATAATAACAAATGCAAAATGCAACATGCAAAGAATGTTCAAAGGATTTTTTCTTAGTTAATGCAAGGTTTTTAGCTTAGGGAACATTGTGCCTAATATCTCCAAGAGAGGACCAATAAAAGAATAGAAAATTCACAACTTAGGGGATGCAGTGTGTTGCATCAAGCCACTAAGAGGAATGTAATATGCTAAGATGGATCACACTCTTGAAGGACATCACACCCAATGTCATCCAAAAATCCAAAAGAACATCATATAAAGTAAGCACATTGCACCAACAACCATGAAAAGGAGAAAAATGCAAAAGAATAATGCCAATATATGCCCCCACTTTAAAGGAATTGCTAAACACCATACTGTGAGCAATTAATTTAAAGTAGAAAATTTAAAATGGAAACATAAAGGAAAGACATGATATCCAAGTTGGAAAGCACTATGATAAGTCATATGTTTCCAAATAAAGATGTGTCATGTGAAAAGAAAAGAAAAGAGGGGTTGTCCCAAAAATGAAAACACCAAAAACATAAGGGATCTATGGATTTGGGGTTAGTATGTTCTTTGCTGCAATGGTTTTAGAGAGCTCAAAATTGTCATCATCCCCCAAATACACATAGAACTAGAGGAATGACACAAAGAGAGAGAGAGAGAGAGAAAACAAAGAAAAACCTTTTGGGTTAACATGGAAGAGACATGAATGTCTTGACAGATTGTGTCATCTCCAAGAGGGAAACACAAGAAAAAAAGAGAAAAAGGAGAAAATGAAAAGGAAAGGGAAAAGGAAAGCCTTTTGGGTCAACATGGAAGAGACATGAATGTCTTGATGCCTTGCATCATCCCCAAAAGGAAAACACAAGATGAAAGAGAAAAGGAGAAAATTAAAATGTAAAGGAAAAGGAAAGCCTTTTGGGTCAACATGGAAGAGACGTGAATGTCTCGATGCCTTGCATCATCCCCAAAAGGAAAACACAAGACACAAGAGAAAAGGAGAAAAGGAAAAGGATAAGGATAAGGAAAGGCTTTTGGTTTAACATGGAAGAGACATGGATGTCTCAACACCTTGCATCATCCCCAAAAGGAGAACATGAGAGAAATGAACAAGAGAAAAAAAGTGAAAAATAAGATATTTACAACATAAAGAAGAATGAAGATACAAATAGAGGAATGCTACAAAGAGAGAGAGAACATAAAGTAGAACATCATGGGGGATCATATTACGCACATGCAATCACACAAAGGAAAATGAAAAAGAAATAATGCAAAATACTAGTAAGGCATAGGTGGGTCAACCTATGAGTAGGTCATTCATATCCCAATCTCGGTTTGTATAAGCAAAAGGTAGAGACACAACTAAGGGAAAACAACAAGTGCATTACTAGGACAACACTATCAACTTCTTGCTCCCATTGAGTGTGAGACAAGAATGGGCCAAGGTAGGTGATGGGAAAGGTCATGCAATAGTGAGAGTATAATGTTCTACAACCATTACATGACAAGGGATGGAAAAGGAGAAGCTATGGAATTACTAGATGGTAGGCATTACCATCAAAGTGAAATTTTTTAAAGAATAGGTTAAATGCATGATACTCATCAGTACTATGTCCAAGATTTTTGTGGTATTGGAAATGTGGAACTTTTGAATCTTTAGGATACAACACAATTTTGTTTTTCTCTGGTGGTAATTTTATTAGTTGCTTGTTGAGAAGTATTTGTAATTTTCTTTCACATTCAGGTGGTGGATGGAGGGGTTGTAGTTTTTGTAATTTGTAAGACTTCTTGTGCTTTCTAGATTCACCAACTTCTCTAGATGGGATTAGGGTAGGAGGTCATGAGATGATCTTATCTTTATCCTTGTTATTGTTATGATCTATTGGTTGTTCTTTAGGAAGAAGGAAATTCAAATTAGGAGGGGAACCAAAGATTGTCGTTCCATCACTATGAAGCCTTAGATATTCTCTAGGAGGCCTTAAGTTATGAGAGGGATCTTGATACCCTAAACCCTTTTTGTTTTCATTAATTGGTATTTTCTCTAGGATTTGGTGGATATCATGTTCACTTGTTGTATCACATCCTTGTTTACTCAAAATTGTGAACCCTTTTCCATATGTTTCTTCTCGATTGATGGGAGTGCTTGTTAGTTTGTTATCATAAAATGGTTGAGTGTTTGTTTGTTTAGAGGAACTAGGTTCACCTATTGTAGGGAACTTAGGTTCGACTCTTGTTTCAAGATGTAAGTAACCAAACATCTCAAGAGGTGGTATGGTAGGAGGATTTGGTTGTTTCATGGATGGGTAAAAATGATGCATTAGCTTCAAGGTTGTCAAGACAATCATTTAGGAACGTATTCATGTTGTCATCATCTTCTCCAATGATGTCAACATCACAGGTAAGACATGCATTAGGAGTTGAATGAGCATGAGTAAGGTCAATGTCATTAGGATCATTTCCAAAAGCACAACTTGACACATCCACAAAGGAATTTAAGGACTTCCAAAGCATGATAATGCACATATCCATGATCAAAATTTTAGATTGTAAACTATGGAACAATGTGGTAAATGCAATTTTGATTTTAAGTAATGCAAAGGTTGAATGAAATTAAACAAGATGAAATGAATTAAGTGAAACAAAAAGTCTGCAAAGTGATATAGAAAGGTAACAACAACAAATAGAAACTCAAAAATTGTGTTTTGAATGCCAAAAAATGTAGTGCAAAATATGCAAAGGGACTAATTTTCCCAAGGTGGCAAATGAGTCCCAGTGATGATTTTTTTGAAAATTTTCAAAATTTTTGAATTGAATTTTATGTTTTTTATGTTTTTTAGTCTATTTGTAAGATGCAAATGCAAAATTTGAATGATTTTCATAGAAATTAAATGCAAAAATGAAAGCTAAATGATCTTTCACTAATGCAAAATTTGAAACCCTAAAATGCAAGTTAACCAATTCAAATACTAATGCAATGTTAATTTAAGCAAAATATAGGATGTAAATGCACTCCAAATTAGAATTATAATCTCCTAAATGCACGTTCACCAAAATAGAAACTATGAAAAATGAGAGATTGAATGAATGATGTATTCACACCCTTTTTCAAAGAGATTCCACTCTAGGATAATCCTGGAGATCTCAATGCAAAAGAGAAAGAGACCTTGCAATAGGGTTTTCCTAGGGATTGAATGTGATCTTATGAGGGGTTTACCACCAAGTTGACACTTGGAAAAGACAATGAAATGTATTATGCAATGGAAAACCCTAATTGAATGTAAATTTGAAATGAATGACCTGAAAATGCAAGTGAAATAACACTTAAAACTATAAAATTGAAAGTGTGCTCTTGGGAAATTGAAGAAGGAAGAATGGAGGTTTGGATCACTAGAAAATTTGATGTCAAGGTTGACTGGAACTCATTCTCTGAGTTGGGTGAATCAGTCCAGTTTTTGGGAAAATGCATAGGAACAGGTTTTCGAGAAAAGGGTGTCTAGATCTATAAAAATCTATGTTAGGCCTATACATTGGGACACATTTTCCAATAGTGGTGAATCAGTCCACTTCTCCTTTTTCTAAAATTTTGAAATAGATTGTGTTTGTATCACTCTACTCTATTCTTCCCGACTGATTTCTAGATTTGAGACTAGAAATTTCCACCTTTAGGTCTTCTCCAAGTCCCTCCAAGGCTTAATGATAACTTTAGAAATTTTGATCAATTGACAACTTTTCTCCAATATTTCTCATGAAATATGCAACCTAAATATGCAAATCACATGGAAAGGAGAGGGAATATTTTTGCAGGGTTAGTGAATAGGTTTTTTCCTTCCTCAAACCCCTTGTTGGTAATTAAACCTTGAAATGAAAGCAAATATGAATGGAGAATGATGAATGAACAAATAACAATGTTGTAACTCACCAAACCCTAGCAATAAGGTACCACAACTATGCTTGATATGGCTACAATGATTTTGGTTCTTGACTCTGGCTTGAATTGAGTTGCTCTTGGTTGAAACACTTGCTTGAATCATAAACCCTACATCACAATTATTATCACAATAACAAACATGACATGAGTGCAGTCTTTGACATGATGATTGGAACTTGAATGTTGCTCTAAAATGCTTGATAATATACCCTTGAACACTCTTGAATTCTATTGTGAATGCTCAAATTCTCTTGTCAACTCTCTTGAATGCTAGGTGAGAATATGAGTGAAAGAACCTTGTATTTGTACTTGATTATGCAAGAATTCCCAAAATTACAACACTATAAGCCAACATCAGATCTAGGAGAATAAATTCCCACTAGAATTTGGAAGTAAATTTGAATTTATACATGACTCATTCACCCAAGGAGGCGATTGAGTCCCATTAGGCATCATGTATGACAGCAAAAATGAAAAGTTCCTAGAAATGTGTGAAAACCAGTTCAGGACCAAAAGATCCAGGTGGGACCCATTCACCTAAGGTGGAAAATGAGTCCCAAATCCCTAAATCTAGGCCACACAAGCTAAAAAAACCTGAATTATGATTGGGTATTGATTGGTGTCGACATTATCCTCAAAAAGATGCAATAAATGAGGCTTGAGGATGCAAAATGGGGCCAATTAAAGTATAAGAAAGCCCAATTATTAATGAACAACCTAGAGAAGTGTTAAGGTGTGTTACAAAATTTTACAACACACCAAATAAGGAAAGATTAATGTTGATTTTGATTAAAAATAGGTTCATTAAGTTTAATTATTTGATAAAATCCTAGAAAAAGTGTGAAAGTGTGTTACAAAAGTTCACAACACTTTAACAAGGTGCCACTGAAATCCATTAGTTCATAAGGGCCCAAGACCTAACATTGTGAATGTGTCAACAAAATTATAATAGTAAATCAAGGAAAACATTAAGCCAAAATGACAAGGAGGGCTTGAACAAGCCATAAAAAGTAGAAGGGTTACTTTTTCGGTGACTCCAAAGTCTATAAATATTGGTCATTTTGCATGTAAAAGGATCTTTATGCTTTTTTACGAGCTTATGCTTTCTTCTTCAGAGGCTGAGAAATCATTGAAGGAGTTATATTCCAGGCTGATAAACAAGGGATATAGAAACTTGTAGGCAGTGGGTTTACAGGTCTCCAAAGGAAACTTCATACAGGGGTTGCAATTGTGCCTTTAGAGGATTTTTATTATGTGCTTTTGTAGGGTCTTGATTATAGATTTTAGTGTGTTTTCTTTGGAATTGGTAATCTATTATTTTGATGTTGTGAGTAGTACTATTGTGTGTTATTTTTCTATTATAGACAGCTCCAAAATATTTGTATTCTATCCCTATAATTGTATTGTAATTCTAGAGTGTTTTTGGTGCAAATCTATTAGGGTTTCAGGTGTATTTTGAGTGCTAAATTGGTGGTGATTGTGCATATTGTAAGTGCAGATTTGTAGACTTTCCAAAGTGAATTTTTATAAACTGTTATGCTGCCAAAATTCCTATTGAAACTTTATTTTGTGCTACAATAAAATTTTGAGTGTTTGTGGCTTCATTGCTAAAATTTTCAAGATGTTCGTTTTCACTAATTTTATGTAATTGTAAATCTAAGTTTGGTTATTGTCATTATTTCAAATGTGATGTAATTTTCCTAGAAATGGACATTATAGGGAGGGTAGCTAGAGACAGTCACCTAGTTCTCATTAGGACCAATCTTGACATGATGATCAATAGAGTGGAGGATAGCTCATGCTTCCTTTGTAGACATAGGTTTGATAAAAAACCTGATTTATATGTGTATACACATTCATCAACTCATTTTTTATAGCCTCTTGTTGAACTATAGATTTTTGGGTTCTTATGACTTCCCTTGCTCTTCTAGGGTTTTTCACCTAAAAGGAGAGAGATAGGACCAAAAATTCAAAGGGTTCATTCTAAATTAATGTTATCTATGATGTTATTTCTAACACCCCTCTATTTTGGCTCTTTTGATTGGCAGTGTTCTTCTTTGTTATGTTGTTTCTATTATGATGAGACTTTGGTACTTGGTTACTATTTGATCGCAAACTGTAAAGTGATGCAAATGCTATATTTTGATGTGATCATATTTTACTCTGATGTTATCATTATGGCATGTTTTGGATTAACTTAGTAGATGTTTTAATTAATGATGCTTTATGCTTTTGAGTATATTATTGATGTTAGAACTGTCAGTTAGTAATTTTGTATTGGTGACGGGGATGGGATTGTATCACTCACTTGCGAGTGCCCTACAATTCTGAGATTTCCTCTTCACAGTGTGTTTTATTATATTACATATATGCATGTTCGATATACTCTTTGTTCGCAGGTTGACAGCTACAAGACATCGACTCCACTTGATTTCACAGGTTTGAGTGTGTCCATTGGCCAAGAGTATTTGATTGGAAGATAGTATCTAGGTTTTTCGTGCCAAGTCATCACCCTAGTCATAGTGTGTCGTTGGGTTTTAGTCGGGTTAAGTTGCTTCTTTATTGTTCATCTCTCCTTGATTTCATTTAATTGCAAGTTGGAAAAGGTAAATAAATGGATTTATGTATTTAAGTTGTTTATTAAATTTATTTGGTTATAATGTTATAAATGTTATTTAATTTATTAATTAAGTTAATTTAACTAATAAAATTATCTAATATTGGATTAGATTTATTTTATTGATTAATTAAATTAATTAGGTTGAAATGAATTAAGTTATCCATTTTGGGAATTAAGAGTGTTAAATGATTTTAGAAATTTCTGTGTTAATTTTTTTTTTCTGGAAATTTCCCATAACAGGGAGATTCGTGTGTTTTTTTCTTTTTTTAAAAAATTAATATTAAAAAACCCATGGGTTTTTAGGGGTGGGGGCTTCCCCACAACCACCCCCATATGGAGGTGCTAGCTATGGAGGTAGCGTTGGGCGTTGCCCCCATAGGAAGCATCCCCATAAGGGGAGGCTGTGCAACAACCTTCTCCACAACATGGGCTGCGTCCCCTACTTTGGAAAGGTTGCGGGCCTTTAAGAAGTTCATTTTTTTTTTTATAATGAAAAAATTTCATTTTATTTTATTTGATATGTATATCATATAATATATATATATACATATTATATATATATATATTATTTAATTATTATATATATATTATATACATATATATTTATATTATGTTTTTTTTAATTATTTATTTAATATATACATTATGTATATTATTATATATAATATCTGTATATTATATATATAATATGTATATATTATATATTTTAAATGATTGGGAATGTAATTTGATTTTAAAAATATATATTTAAAAAAAAAAAATTGTATATTTAAAAATGTATATATAATTGTATATACATTGAGTATACAATTAGATAGGTATGTTTAACATATAATCATATTTAAATATATTGATTCTGAGTTGGTTACTTTAGAATAATTGATCGAAATACAATTATTTTTATAATAGAATGTTTTTATTTAAAATTTGAGTTTGATTATTGCGGATAATTGAGAAAAAATGGAATTAAATTATTAAGCTCAAGTTCCTTAATATTTCCAATGTAATCTTCATTATTTTTGAGTATTTGCAAATAATGTTAATTATCTTAATTGATTACATGCGATATGTTATTACGTTGTTTGGATTTAGGAAATCCTAAAGTAGGTCATTTAATTGCCTAAAGTGCCTTTTCATTATATGACTTCTCTCATTTTCGTTATTTGGGCAAAATGGGCTAATCAAGTTAGTAAGTCTTCCAGATGGGTTTTTTTAATTATTGGGGTTGTCGTATTATGTTAGTCAATCGTGGTATTGCCTTGGGTACTGCATATAGTTGTATCTTGTTGTTTTACCCAATTTTCACAAATAAGGATGGTTTGTGCCTCCTTTGGATTAGGAGTGGTTTATGTGGTTTGCGCCTCCTTTGAAAGGAGTGGATTATGTATTTTTTTTCCTCCAATGTTTGGAATGATTTTTCATTATTTGTTGCCTCCTTGGATTGGAGTGGTTGACTTGTCTAGTTTACCCATTGAATTGTGGTTTTGTACCGTGGGTGTTGTCAATAGGAGAGTGGCTCTTTGTGGGGGTCAAACACACAAAGGGGAACCAGGGTAACTCACTTAGGGTTTAAGTAAGTGATAACTTAAAAGGAATTAATGAAAAACTATTAGAATAAATAAGATAATGAATTCCTCTCTCATGACTCATGCACTTATCAAGGCTTGGGATGAGACGAGAAGCACAGTTTGTATGAGGGTCCGATGGTTGGTAGAGGCAAGCCAGGGTAACCCCGAAGTGGGGGTCTGGTAGCCTAGGAAGGTTGAGCCTGGGTAACTCATAGAAAATGTCATGTGACACTCTCTCCATGTCAACCAGAAGTTAGTTTATTGTACTGCATAGATGATCTTTGTTATTTGGAAGCATTGTAACCATTGTGTTAAGTAATATTGTATTTGTATTTCATTCAATTTTGTTATGTATTAGCCTGTGTCTAGAGGTAGATGGTCTTGTATAGGAATTCCTGGGTACTATCTCCTAGCATGGGGAGTGAGCCTTTGGGTATTACATGGTTTGGTGGAACGTGCACCTTTTTCTGTTGGGTCATCTTCTTGTTCGTGTGGATGAGATTTCCAGTTGGAGAGCTCATGGGATCCAGTTTCATTTCATGCTTTATTCATATCAGCTGTTATTGTATTTTATTACCCCTCATTTGTTATCGAGGTGGAAGATATGATTTATAACCATGCTTATTGAATTTATCTCATTCGGGGAATGAGTGTTGTAATCTTATTGTTAAATGGTCGTTAATTGAAAACATGTGGTATCTCTTTGTTTTGATGTAATTTATCATATATGGAATATATGTGTTAATTCTTTAAGCAATTAAATGTTATGTTTTCAATTCATGTTTTTCGTTTGGGTTTTAAAGTAACCACAGTCTCGTAACCTTAGAGGTTGTTGCAATGGGTAGTGAACCTGCATATTAATTGTACTTAAACAAAAAAAAATAGTACATTTTTGTAGTTAATTGCAACTTCCTCTAGGGTTGGATGGCGGGGCGTTACACAAGGTACTCTGGGATAATGTGGACCCATTAAGTTGTTAGCTGCATAGAGTTTATTTTTGCGTACCTTGTCTTATGTTGTGGTTTGTATCTTCACAGGGTCATAACACCTAGGCGAGGTCAAAGTAGACGTCATGGTCATGTAGGCAGTCGAGGATGTAATCAACAGGAAACACCTCCCATTGTTCCCCATGTTTCTGATCATGAGGAGCATCAAGCTTCTCAGTTTGTGCCAGAGGTTGGTAATCAGCATCAGGATCCACCAAGGAATGGGGACGCTTAGTTGCGTCGCTTGCTTGTGGATACTCTTGCTCGTATGGGCCCTAGGCAGGTTAGGGATCATGAGGTCATAGGTGGGAGAGATTAGGTTCCAGCTCCGTCTGAGGCAATCATGGCTACTCATATGATAGATCTTCTTAGAGCTCATTCACCCACTTTTGATGGTTTGGGTAGTGGATCATAGGCCGAGACATGGTTGTTTGATCTGAATAGGTGTTTTGCTATGCATCTGTATGCTAGCAATTCCAAAGCTAGGTGTGCAATCATGCATTTGAGGGACTTTGCATCTACCTGGTGGAGGTCGGAGGAGCAGAAGCTCCATTTGGATATCGACACTATATCTTGGGATCTGTTCCTAGAGTGGTTTAGAGCTTGATTCCTTTGTGATCATTCGCGTCAGCGCCGTGGAAATGAGTTCCATGCCCTACAATAGATGGATATATTAGTGGAATAGTTTGAGTGTCACTTTTTTGAGCTTAAACAGTTTGCGAGTATAGGTGATGATGAGGGTATGTTGGTTCAACATTTCATTAGGGGCTTAAATGCCCAGATCAGTGGTGGAGTTTGGGTATTCGAGCCGAAGACCATTGAGATAGCTATGGATAAGGCTCATATTGTTGAGGAGAATTTAGCTTTGGTTTTAGGTGGTCAGGCTAGAGTTCAGTTTGGTAGTGCACCTTCCTTTGGTGTTAGAGCTTAGAGTGGTTGATCTGAAGCTACAAGATTTTCAAGAGGACATCAGTCACCTGCTAAGGGTGAGCAGCAACAACCTTTGCAGTCCAGGCAACAGAATCCTCAGTTCCAACCTAATAGAAGTTGGAGACAGAAGAAGAGAGATCGGATTTGGATGCGAGCTCATCGTGATCATTATGATTAGCATACTCAGAGTTCTTAGTCAGCGTTTAGTGGAGGTGGTCTTCCATGACCTAGTGTATCTCCAACTATTCAGGGTTTTAGTAGAGGGACAGGATGTTTCATTTGTGGTCAACAGGACCAATTTGCTTGTCATTGTCCTCAGCAGGGCACTTCTGGGTTTAGTCAGAGGCCTAATGCTTCAGAGTCGACAGTAGGAGATGTGAGAAGATCACATAGGGCATTTACTACGGTGGATACTCATCAGGCCGAGCATCTGGTTGTAGTTTGTCCTTCGGCTTCAGGAGTTGATCCTCAAGGATCGAGGTTCTGAGTAGGTTAGGGTCTAGTTGGTTTTGAGGGAGCTCTATCCCTAGTGTTTGCAGGCTTCCGGGAGTAAGCCTGACCCTTGGGGGGAGGATGTAACACCCCTCCATTTTGGCTCTTTTGATTGGCAGTGTTCTTCTTTGTTATGTTGTTTCTATTATGCTGTGACTTTGGTACTTGGTTACTATTTGATCACAAAGTAAAGCGATGCAAATGCTATATTTTGATGTGATGGTATTTTATTCTGATGTTATCATTATGGCATGTTTTGGATTAACTTAGCAGATGTTTTAATTAATGATGCTTTATGCTTTTGAGTATATGATTGATGTTAGAACCATCAGTTAGTAATTCTATATTGGTGAAGGGGATGGGATTGTACCACTCGCTTGCGAGCGCCCTATGATTCTGATATTTCCTCTTCACGGTGTGTTATATTATATTACATATATGCATGTTCGATATACTCTTTGTTCGCAGGTTGACAGGTACAAGACATCAACTCCACCTGATTTCATAGGTTTGAGCATGTCCATTGGCCAACAGTATTCGATTGGGAGATAGTAGCTAGGTTTTCCATGCCAAGTCATCACCTTAGTCATAGTGTGTCGTTGGGTTTTAGTCGGCTAAAGTTGCTTCTGTGTTGTTCATCTCTCCTTGATTTCATTTAATTGCAAGTTGGAAAAGGTAAATAAATGGCTTTATGTATTTAAGTTGTTTATTAAATTTATCTGGTTATAATGTTATAAATGTTATTTAATTTATTAATTAATTTAATTTAATTAATAAAATTATATAATATTGGATTAGATTTATTTTATTGATTAATTAAATTAATTAGGTTGAAATTAATTAAGTTATCCATTTTGTGAATTAAGACTGTTAAATGATTTTGGAAAAAGAAAATTTTAAAAGTTTAAATTCTTTAAAAAAAAGGAAATTTTAGAAGTTTCAAATGCTTTTTGAAAAGGAATTATTAAAAGTCTTAAAGGTTGTAAATTCTTTTGAAATGAAATTGTTAAAAGTTTTAAAATCTATTTGGAAAATATATATTTTTAAAATGTGTTAAATCCATTTTGAAAAGAAATTTTAGTTTTAGATTTAAAAATTCAATATATCTCCAAAAAAGGAAATAACTATGGTGGATGGCATATTTTAGGTAAGTTGACTAAATTTGGGGAAGTTTTTCATTTTGTTTTGGTAAGAAATTTTTGTTAAAAGAAAAATGAAGGGAGTTTTGTTTGGATTATGCATTGTTGGATTTGGGTAAAGATTTTGGAAAAGCTTTGGAAGAATTGGAATTTGCAGCTCAACTTCAGTCTTCTTCTTCAAGCTCTTCTTCCAGCTTCATATCACAGGTTCCTTCTTATTTTATGGTTTGAAAAAATTGCACTTTCAATTTGGAAAACTTGTGCAAACACATTTGAAAACCTTGTTAAAATCTCGAAAGAATTTAGATTGCTTGAAGAAAACAATGTCCTTCAGCAGAAATTTCCAAGTTTTAACAATAGAAAATTGAAAGGAAACAAAAGAAAAGTTTAAAACCTCTTTGTTAGATTTGGGGACTTTCCAGAATTTATAGCATGAAATTGTGTTTAAAATTCTTCTTCTTAGATTTCTCCTATACAAAATTTTCCCAATCTAGCTATAAAATGGAAATATATATACATATATATATATTGTTTTTGTATGCAAATTGATTTTTATTCTGAGGAAAATTCTGTGAATTTTTTTATAAAGTAAAAATTTTGTGTTAATTTTCGTTTCTGGAAATTTCCCAGAATAGGGAGATTTGTGTGTTTTTTTCTTTAAAAAAAAAAAATAATATTAAAAAACCCATGGTGTTTTGGGGGTGGGGGCTGCCCCATAGCCGCCCCCATATGGAGGCACTGGCTGTAGAGGCAACGCTGGGCGCTGCCCCCACAGGCAGCGTCCCCATAAGGGGAGGCTGCGCAATAGCCTTCTCCATAGCAGGGGTTGCGTCCCCTACTTTGGAAAGGCTGCGGGCCTTTTAGAAGTTCGCATTTTTTTTATAATGAAAATTTTTCATTTTATTTTATTTTATATATATATTATATACATATATATTTATATTATGTTTTTTTTTAATTATTTATTTAATATATACATTATGTATATTATTATATATAATATATGTATATTATATATATAATATGTATATATTATATATTTGAAATGATTGGGAACTTAATTTTATTTTAAAAAGATATATTTTTTTAAAAATAATATTTGTATATTTAAAAATGTATATATAATTGTATATACATTGAGTATACGATTAGATAGGTATGTTTAACATATACTCATATTTAAATATATTGATTTTGAGTTGGTTACTTTAGAATAATTGATCGAAATAAAATTGATTTTATAATAGAATGTTTTTATTTAAAATTTGATTTTGATTATTGTGGATAATTGAGAAAAAATGGTGTTAAATTATTAAGTTTAAGTTCCTTAATATTGCCAATGTAATCTTATTTTGAGTATTTGCAAATAATGTTAATTATCTTAATTGATTACATGCGATATGTTATTGCATTGTTTGGATTTAGGAAATCCTAAAGTAGGCCATTTAATTGCCTAAAGTGCCTTTTCGTTATATGACTTCTCTCATTTTCGTTATTTAGGAAAAATGGGCTAATCAAGTTAGTAAGTCTTCCATATGGGTTTTTCTAATTATTGGGGTTGTCGTATTATGTTAGTCAACCATGGTATTGCCTTGGGTACTGCGTATAGTTGTATCTTGTTGTTTTACCCAGTTTTCACAAACAAGGATGGTTTGTTCCTCCTTTGGATTAGGAGTGGTTTATGTGGTTTGTGCCTCCTTTGGAAGGAGTGGATTATGTATTTTGTTTCCTCCAGTGTTTGGAATGAGTTTTCATCATTTGTTGCCTCCTTGGATTGGAGTGGTTGACTTATCTAGTTTACCCATTGAATTGTTGTTTTGTACCGTGGGTGTTGTCAATAGGAGAGTGGCTCTTTGTGGGGGTCCAACACACAAAGGGGTGCCAAGGTAACTCACTTAGGGTTTAAGTAAGTGATAACTTAAAATAAATTAATGAAAAACTATTAGACTAAATAAGATAATGAATGCCTCTCTCATGACTCATGCACTTATCAAGGCTTGGGATGAGATGAGAAGCACAGTTTGTATGAGGGTCCGATGGCTGGTAGAGGCAGGCCAGGGTAACCCTGAAGTGGGGGTCTGGTAGCCTAGGAAAGTTGAGCCTGAGTAACTCATAGCAAATGTCCTGTGACACTCTCTCTATGTCAACCAGAAATCAGTTTGTCATACTGTGTAGATGATCTTTGTTCTTTGGAAGCATTGTAACCATTGTGTTAAGTAATATTGTATTTGTATTTGATTCAATTTTGTTATGTATTAGCCTATGTCTAGAGGTAGATGGTCTTGTATAGGAATTCCTGGTTACTATCTCCTAGCACGAGGGGTGACCCTTTTGGTACATCACACGGTTGGGTGGAACGTGCACCTTTTTTCATTGGGTTGTCTTCTTGTTTGTGTGGATGAGATTTGTAGTTGGAGAGCTCGTGGGATCTAGTTTCATTTCATGCTTTATTCATATCAACTGTTATTTTATTTTATTACCCTTCATTTGTTATCGAGGTGGAAGATGTAATTTATAACCATGCTTATTGGATTGATCTCATTTAGGGAATGAGTGTTGTAATCTTATTGTTAAATGATCATTAATTGAAAACATGTGGTATCTCTTTTCTTTGATGTAATTTATCATATATGGAATGTATGCATTCTTAATTCTTTAAGTAATTAAATGTTATGTTTTCAATTCATGTTTCTTGTTTTGGTTTTAAAGTAACCTCAGTCTCGTAACCTTAGAGGTTGTTGCAATGGGTAGTGAACTTGCATGTTAATTGTACTTAAAGAAAAAAAAAATAGTATATTTGTGTAGTTAATTGCAACTTCCTCTAGGGTTGCATGGTAGGGAATTACATTATTAAGGCTAAATGATATGATCTAAATCCAACTAAGCTAATAAATTCATTAATTAAGTATGCAAAACATGAGAAATGTAACTTGTTTGAAAACACATTGTTTAACACAAAATCACCTACAAATGAATGGAAAAATGTAACAAAAATGAATCAGACAGAAAGTGTGCACCTGGAACTTTGATGAAGACTGGAAATTACATTTCAAATGATGATGATTTTTTTTGTCAGGCTTGGAGGGACTCATTCACCATTCTGGGTGAATTAGTCCTAGTTCTGCCAAACTGTACCGGAACCCATTTCTAACAAAAGGGTATCTAAAAATGTAAAAATACAAAAAAATGACCTTGGGATGGGGCTCATTCGCCACCCCTGGTGAATGAGTCCACTTTTCAATTTCCATATTTTCAAAGGTGGATTCTAAAGCTTTCGGTCTGCACTTTGATGCCCTATAGGTGTCTGGTTTCGAAACTCAGATTTATGGGTCTAAAAAAGAGTTTTTGTTGATACTTTGACTTGTTGAATGAGAAGAAGACTTGAGCAACTTTGCAAATTTATCTTCAATTATTTCCAATCTTCCAAGGGTCTTAAATCTACAAACACACAAGATGAGAAGAAAAAATGTTGATTGTTAGGGCATGGGGGTTTGCCTTGGTCAAACCCCTTTTAGGTAATTAAACCAAAATGATGTAAGAATGGAATGAAACATGAAATAATGGAATAGATTAATTTTATATGATGATAGATCTTGAATTTTTGTAGAAAAACATGAAGATTCAACCCTTGAATGTCTTTAAAAGCTCTCTTAATGTCTTGTAATGATAAAACCCTATGTTGATTCACTTGAGATGGAATATTGGTGGATGAATGAGTGATAGGAGATAAAAGATGTGAAAATGAGTTAAAAGAATTATATTTATAGGCAATTCACCTTATTTTCCCATTAATTGGATCCCTAAGGCCGAGATGGAGAAAAATTAAACTTAAAACCTAATTTTTCCCGCTCAAAACCTTGGCTCAAATGGGACTCAGTCACCACTAATGGTGAATGGGTCCCACCTAGATTGGACTAATTCACCACTTATGGTGAATAGGTCCCAAATGGGCCATTTTTGCTAGCTGGAATGCTGAGAAGTAAGAAAATTAGGCTTATATGATGACTATGTCAGTTATTTGATCAAATTATGCCTTGAGATGCATAATATGGGTTAATCAGGGCCTATTAATGATGATTTAAAGAGTAATTAGGGATTGGGACACAGAATTCAATGTGAAAGTGTGATTAAATACACTTTACAACACTGAAATGAGGTCCACATAGCCTAGAAAGGCACAAGAACCAATGTGAATGTGTAAGACACATTACAACACTAGTTTAACATTAAGTTTAAGTTATAAGCCTTCTATATTGATGTGATAATGTTATTAAACACATTTGAGAATGTTGAATTGGGAAGAAATGGGTTCATTAAGTCTAGAAAAGCATGAAAGTATCTTACAACACTTTACAACACCTTTACAAGACGTCAATAAATGCATGTTATTTGATTTATAAGGGCCCAAGACGTAGTGTGGATGCATAAAATTCCTCACAATACCTGAATCAAGTCCTCATTAAGTGCAATTATCATGAATTAATCCCATGTCAAGCAAAGGGTGCTTTTTCCTACAACACATTTAGCCCCCACTTTAGTGAGAGGGTGAACTTGCTTCAAAAATCACACTAAAGTAGACATTCAAGAGAGATCCAAGTATACAGATGCAAATGAAAAATAATGACAAAGATCAAGGAGGTTGTGCAAGCCCCTAGGAAACAAGATCCTAAGTCAAACATCAAGATACAAAATCATGCAATGTTAAGAAGAAGAGAAGAAAAATAAGGTGGAAAAGATGTACTCAATCTGGGGCCACAAAACTTCAAGTTTTCTGCGAGGTGAAAAGTCCACAACATACTCACTCTGGGGCCACAAAACACCTAATCGTCTATGGGGTGAGAAAACCCAAAAGGCGAGAAACATATGCTAGTTGGTACGCACTCACAAACACAAAGGTGGCTATAGGGAAAATTCATGCCGCTAGTTGGGCTTCCCGCTCAACCATATCAAAGTTATACCTCCTAATAAATTTAATAAGGTGCCACAAAGGAAAATGGTTTTTGAACTCTATGAGGTAAGAAAAAATTTGTATTCTTGACACTCATAGACATTGTTAATGCAAAATAGTGTAAGGATTGTTCAAAGAGATTTTTCTTTGTTCATGCAAGGTGTCATCTTAGGGAACATTATGCCTAATGTCTCCAAGAGAAGAAAAGTTCCAATGATCTCAACTTGTTTCCAAGAGAGGAAAAGTACAAGATATCATCCTAGGAAAAACATTGTACCTAATGCTTCCAAGAGAGGGAATCGCAAGAAAAAGAAAATAACGGAATGAAATATGAGTGGTGATGTATGCCCCAACTTTAAAGAAATTGCGAGCACCTATACTGTGAGAAATTTCTTGAAAGTAGAAGAGAAGAAGACATGAGCACTTACTCAGAAAACCCTATGCCAAGTCATATGTTTCCAATAAGCTACATCATGAAAGAGAGAATTGTGTCATATGCGAGCCAACTTACGACATGTCATCCACATCTCGAGCTTTCTCTTATGATTCATGAAAAGTTAACGACTAGCCCAAGAAGGAAACCACAAGTGACATACAAGGACAAGGCTATCAAACCCCTTGCCCCCACTTAGTGCAGAACAAGAGTGACCCGAAAGGATTGGTGAAATGTATGCTAGAGTGAAAATCAATATAAATTAGAGGAATTAGATGTCCCCACATAGGGAAGCATACCAAACTCCTAAAAAATGTTTTATTTTATGACTCAAACCATGACATTCATTAGTGGAGTGACCATGAACTCTACCATAGGTGAAAAATGAAGTCTTGGAATAGAATTTCTTTCTAGTTCTAGGAGGGAAGATGACAAGTGATCTTGGAGGAGTCTCAACAAGATGCCCTCTTGATCAATGGTAGAAGGTGGTCATGTGGTTTGTTTCAAAAATACATCTTGCTTAGAAGTGGGTGTCATACTTACACAAGTGTCTCGAGATTGCAATATTTTATTCTTCCCATTATAGGAAGGTATAAAATCTAACAAAGTCAAATCATGAACATTTTGCGAGATGACATTGACATTAAGCGAAGGTGTAGTTATGTGTTGCATGTTTGGTAAAGGATGATGTTTGAAACCACCAGTTGTTAAGGATGAGTTAGGAGTGTGTTGTGTGAGATTGTAGATGTTGAGTGAAGGATTTTTTATCTCGATCAAATGACAATAACGAAGACCACGAGTTGTTTGTTATGTGTTAGGCTCTATAGGGTTGCAGATACCTTTTTCTAGAGCATCACATCCTTTTCCACTATATCCAAGTTGTGTCATGAGGTCATAATATTTTCCATAAATATTTTCTAGGGATTTGGAATCAGGTGGTTGTTCATTATTGTGCTCATCAAAGGTTGTTGTGTAGTTTTCTTCTTTGTCTAAAGTGGTTGAGGAGGATGCTTTCAAAAGGCTGTCCAATTTTTTTTTTTACATCATGGATGTTTTTTCTTGTTTCTCATCTTTCTTTTTGGTGTATGAGAACCCTCCAAAGTTTGCTTGCACCAAACCTCAAGAAGACATTGCCCTGCCTTCACCATGAACCTAACAATCTTCTAGGCTCTGCCCTGACTTGGTTCACCATCTGAACCTTGCTATAACTCTGTTCAAAGATTCACCACCTTGTGCTTTAACCTCAGAGGATTCAACAATCTTTAATATTGCTGTCTCCTTCTCAAACACCACTTGAAACTACAATCTTTTACCCTACACCTAGAAGAGTCTAGATGCCAACTTCACCATCTGACTTGAACTCATTGCAGGGGAGATAAATGCTATGTTTCCATTCATTTCAACACCTATGGGATGCATCTTTGAGGTTATTTAACCTTTACTTTACCCAATTTCCAAATCTTGCTTGGAAGAGGCCTAGTTTCTACTAGCCCTTACCAGTCCATTTTTGGCTTTTTCCTCACAAATTTGACACACAACCTAATGATTAAATCACATTTCCAGACACCCTTTTCAGACTTTTAAATCTTCCAAAAACTTTCAGGTCACTAGCTATTACGTACAGTGCCTTCCAAAACCCTTGGAGAGGAGGCCTAATTGCCCTATCTTCTAGGGTTTTAATTCTCATTCCTTCAAATCTACCTCACATGGATTAATTGAGGTCTCAATCTCCCTAAATTGCTTAGTTATGAAAAAAATGCACCCTAATCTGTACTAAGACCGTATGATACTCCTTCCCCTGCCAAATTCTTTAATTTTTGCTCCCAAATCCCTAACCATGCATACCTAGCTCGCCTAGGGTTTGGGTTTGTGACTCTTTGCTCTATTCTCCATGTTTCCAACTGTCAAATAATCACAAAAGTCTGACTCCATTCCCATATTCCACCACTCTCAGGAAAATCCTGCTGTCAATGGTTATGGGGGAGTCATTCCAAATATGACTGTCCAAATTTGTAATTAAAAAGTTTCCTAATCCCTAATCTATGGAATTAAATCTACAAACTATCCTAAGTAACCTAAACACCGAAAGAAAATGACTCAATACTGTGCTAAGACTCCAATACAAAGAAGTAAAAATATTTACAAAGTATGTGATTTCACTGTCTCATAAAATTCACGGGCAGGTACAGGGAAACACAAAAATCTGCCACCACAAAGATAAAAAAAAACCTATGTAAACTATTCTATGGAACCTAAATAGTGATGAGTGTTGTTCCAAAACTATGCTATGAGCACCAAAATCAAAGATTCAAATTTATTTACACGCCTTTTATCTCCACTGTTAAAAAAAACACGGGTTTTCAAGAAAAACACAGAAAAATACATAGTTCTGGAAAACACACTGAGTTTTTCAGAAAACACAGAAATATACAGAAATTAACAGAAATCTCTCAAAACCCGTATACTATTCACACCAAAATTTGATTACAATACCAAGACTAACTGTCTACTGGCCCATTACGTTCATTATTATTATGTTCAAAGGCGTGGATGGAGCATTTCCCTGATTTCAAGGGATTTCCATAACCAAGTAACTTGCATGCAACCAAGCAAGTTCTCCATGCAATCTTCCAACTCCGCCACTATCCTTCATTTTAGGATTATTAACACCTTGATCTCGAGCCAACAACATTTTAACTGTCCCATGGCATCTTTTAAACAATGATGATGTGGTTTTAATACATTAGATGCTTTGTAATTTAACATATGATGTCCTAAGCTAAATGCAACAACATTTTTCAATCTAATAACTAAGATGATGTTAATCCTAATGATTAACTCATCACACACACAATGCAAGACCTTATAAGGTCTAAAACAAACATACCAAAATTCCTGACTTGGCTAAAGTCAAAACAAACCAAAATTTGCAAACAAACATGAGGAGTTAAGCCAAGGTGCCCCTGCACCATCCTCCCCAAAACAGAAAACTTCAATCCACCCTTGGATTGAGCAAGTTAGGATCTATTCCCAATTTCTTAAACTCTGCCTCCTTGATCCATACTGCATCAACTTCAGGTTGTCCTTGCCTTTGTATCAGATGTTCCTTGTACTCTTTGGTTCTTGTTCTTTTGTATACCCTGGTATCCAAGATCTTATCAGCTTGTTTGACTGTAGCAAGGGGCAGTTTGAGTTCTTCAACATCTTGAATGACTTCTTGGATGGTCTGATCCATATTTGGTGGTGGTCCTTTGTAATGGACTAAGTCTGCAATGTTAAAAACAAGGGACAGTCCACTATCATCTGGCAATTGCACTTTGAAAGCATTGTTGCCATACTTCTCCAAGATAGGGCAGGGACCTATCCTCTTCATTTGCAGCTTGTGAGGGACTCCTTTCTGCAATCTAGCCTTGTTCAAATGGACCATTACTAAGTCACCCACATTAAATTGAACTTCTTTTCTATGCTCATCCACCTTAGCCTTATGCTTCATGGTATTTTCTGCCAAGGTCTTTCTAACTGTCTCATGAATTTCCTGCATTGCACAAGCAAAGTCTTCTGCATAACCACTTCCCTTGACTCCATCCTTCAGCTCTCTCAGCTCATAGACACCCCTGGGATGTAAACCATACACAATTTCAAAGGGGCTCTTCCCTGTGGATCTATTGACTATGTCATTATATGCATACTCAGCCTACCCAATAATCTGATCCCATTGGTTACCATACTCCTTGGTCAAGCATCTTAGAAGGTTTCCAAGTGTCCTATTCACAACTTCGGTCTAACCATCAGTTTGGGGATGGTATGCAGATCCAAAGGACAGATTGGTGCCCATTCTCTTCCAAAGAGTCTTCCAAAAATGACTCATAAACTTGGTATCTCTATCTGAGACAATGCTGATTGGTAAGCCATGAATTCTGACTATCTCTTTGAAGAAAAGTGAGGCTATTTGACTGGCATCATTGGTTGTTTTGCAGGGTATAAAGTGAGCCATTTTTCTGAATCTATCAACTACAACATAAACACTGTCCATACCTTTCCTTGTCTTGGGTAAACCAACTACAAAGTCCATGCTTAAGCATTCCCATGGCCTAGAAGGGATTGGTAGTGGCTGGTATAAGCCTGCATTTGAAGAAGTTCCTTTTTCTTTTTGACACACTACACAACTCTCTACATATTTTCTGACATCTAAGTTCATCTTAGGCCAAAAATAAAACCTTTGGACAAGCTCTTGAGTTTTGGTGATTCCAAAATGAGCACTCAATGCACCATTATGCTTCTCTTGAAATAAGTTCTCCCTAATAGAACCTCTAGGAACACAAAGCTGATTCCCTTTGAACAATGAATCACTTTGCAAGGTATACTCAGCATACTTGCTATGGAAATGGTTCTTAAACTCAAGACATACCTTATAAATTTCTGCAAAGTCTTCATCATCTGCATATAGATCTTTGAAATGATCTATTCCCATGCTCTTCAGTTGAATTTCTTGAATGGTAAGAACTCTCCTGCTCAATGCATCAGCAACTTTATTGAGAGCTCCTTTCTTGTGCTTGATATTGAAGGTGTAAGCTTGCAAGTACTCCACCCATTTCATGTGCCTGTGACTCAACTTCTCTTGTGAATTCAGAAAATTGAGTGCTTGATTGTCTGAGTACACAATAAATTCCTTGGGAAGCAAATAGTGCCTCCACTTCCTTAGTGCTTGGACCAATGCATACATTTCAAGGTCATAAGAAGAGTACTTCTTCTTGGCTTCACTTAGCTTCTCTGAATGAAAAGCCACCGGTCTGCCCTCTTGGCTAAGAATAGCTCCAATTGCTACATTGCTGGCATCACACTCAATTGTAAATAGTTTCTCAAAACTTGGCAACACCAAAACAGGTTGAGTAGCTATCTTTTCCTTCAACAACTCAAAACTCTTATTAGCTTGTTCATTCCACACAAACTTGGTTTTCATTCCTCCCTTAATGCTATCCAACATAGGAGCACAAATTGCACTAAATTGTTTGATGAATTTCCTATAATACTGAGCAAGACCATGGAAGCTTCTTACCTCTGTTGTTGTCTTGGGAGTAGGCCAATTAAGAATGGCTTCTACCTTGCTGCTATCCATCTTCAAGTTGCCATGTGATAGCACAAAACCAAGATACACCAGCTCTGTTTTGATGAACTCACACTTTTCTAGATTGATCTTCAGCTTCTCCTCCTGTAGCTTCTTGAAAATCAGCTCAATGTGCTGGAGGTGCTCTTCTCTAGTTCTGCTATAAATCAGTATATCATCAAGATACACTACTACAAACTTGCCAATATAGTCCTGGAGAATTTCATTCATGAGTCTCATGAATGTGGAGGGGGAATTAGACAAACCAAATGGCATTACTAGCCACTCATAAAGACCCTCATTGGTTTTGAAGGCTATTTTCCACTCATCACCCTCGTGTATTCTAATTTGGTGGTAACCACTCTTTAAATCTATCTTGGTATAGTACCTATCTTCACCTAGACAATCCATGAGATCTTCAATTCTAGGAATGGGAAACCTATACCTGATGGTTATCTTGTTTATTGCCTTGGAATCAGTGTAAAGCCTCCATTCTCCTCCTTTCTTGGGTGCTAAGACGGTGGGTACTACACAAGGACTAATGCTTTTCCTAATGAGACCTTGGTCAAGTAGTTCTTGAATCTACCTAGCTATTTCCTCATTTTGCTGAGGTGTCATCTTATAGGCTGCTTTGTTAGGTAGGGTAGCTCCTGGTATTAAGTCTATCCTATGACTTATGGCTCTTTTAGGAGGTAAGGTTGCTGGTTGGCCACTACTTACTATGTTCTCATAGGTCTGCAACAAGTCTTTAATCTCCTTGGGTAACTCTTGCTTTTCAGCTGCCTTCTCCTTGCTTGCCTCTCTTGGCTTGATCATTACTGCATAGCCAACTCCTTCTCCTTCTTCCAAGGCCTTTAAGAACTCTTTTTCACCAGTTATCAGCAACTTAGAACCTGTTGTCTGCACCTCAGTATCTTCCAACAAAGATTGAATCTTGTAGGTTACATTGTCCTTCTTGAAGGTGTATGAGTTCTTAGCTCCATCATGCACAGCTTGACGGTCAAATTGCCATGGCCTACCTAGGAGCAAGTGACATGCATCCATAGGTAACACATCACATAATCCCTTGTCTTTGTACTTTCCAATTGAAAACTCCACCCATGCTTGTTCATTCACCAAGACATGCTGACCCTTGTTGAGCCATGTGACCTTGTAAGGATTCTTGTGAGGTATTCTTGCTAATTTCAGTTTGCTAACTGCCTCCTCTGATACAATATTGTCAGTAGAACTTGAGTCTATAATCACCTTGCACACTTTCCCCACCATTTTGCATTTTATCCTAAACATAGATCTTCTTTGGCTTGGCTCTTCTCTAACCGGTTCTTTGATCAAAGTCCTTCTCATCATGAGATTCTCACCTTCCTTTGAGTTCAAAGGTACTTCTGATTGTTTATTTGCTGCAGCTACTTCATCTTGAATCAGATGGGTTCTCTTATCTCCTCCATGAGATCTGCTTCCTTTCTCAGGACATCTATAGGCTGGGTGTCCCAACTGGTTACAATGATAGCATTTCATGTTGGTGAAGTAACTACCCTTTCCTTGTCCACCACTTCTTCCTCTGGGGCTGAAACCTCTTCCTCTACCACCTCTACTAGAGCTTCCTTCTTGCTGATCATAAAATCTGACTTCTCCTTGGGCTCTTGATTCTGAGCTTCTTCCACTATAGCTTCCTCTTTGTCCTCTACTGTCTTTGCCTTTACCTCTACCTTTGGGGTTTTGTTCCTTCTTCTCTTTGCCTTTCTCCTCTATCTTCAATGCCATTTGATAGCATTGGCGTACTGATTTGAAGTTTACCAAGCTCATATCTTCTTGGATAGACCACTTGAGCCCATTTAGGTACCTTGCTAACCTGATACTCTCATCCTCAACCACTTTTGATCTAAGGCATAGTTTTTGAAACTCCTCTGTATATGTTTGGACATCCATGTCCTTTTGCCTCAGATTGTGTCTTCTCTTGTGCAACTAGACTTCATAATCATCTAGAAGATAGGTCTGCCTTATCTTAGTCACCATTCCTTTCCATGAAACTATGGGACCTTTACCTTCTTTCTCTCTTTCAGATTGCACAAACTTCCACCATGTGAGAGCTGCTCCTCTCAACCTTGACTTGGCCACCTTTACCTTTTGAGCCTCTGTAATGCCATCACATTCAAAGTGATTCTCAATGCTCTCAATCCAATCTACTACTGAATCTGGATCCATTTGTCCACTGAAAAGTGGCACACCATCCAATGCTTTACCACTCAAGGCCTGCAATGCCTTCAAGAATGGTTCCTCTGCAAGAACAGGGTCAGGCTTTGGAGCTTCCTCCTCCAATTCCACCTCTTTTTCCTTGGCTTCCTGCTCTTCTTTCTTCTTTATCTTGTCCTTCACAGTATCTACTATTTCTTGGACTTCATCCAGGAGTCTCTCCATCTGAGATATCCTTTCTCTGAGCAACCGGTTATCTTCCTCTTGCTCTTCTACCTTCTTTGCTAGCTCTGCATTTGTCACCATGGTTCCTTCCTCTGGTGTATTCTCTCCTACTGACTCAGTGGATTGGCTCATTAATCAAAAGCCTGGAATTCAACTCTTGCTCTGATACCAATATGGTGTATGAGAACCCTCCAAAGTTTGCTTGCACCAAACCTCAAGAAGACATTGCCCTGCCTTCACCATGAACCTAACAATCTTCTAGGCTCTGCCCTGACTTGGTTCACCATCTGAACCTTTCTATAACTCTGTTCAAAGATTCACCACCTTGTGCTTTAACCTCAGAGGATTCAACACTCTTTAATATTGTTGTCTCCTTCTCAAACACCACTTGAAACTACAATCTTTTACCCTACACCTAGAAGAGTCTAGATGCCAACTTCACCATCTGACTTGAACTCATTGCAGGGGAGATAAATGCTATGTTTCCATTCATTTCAACACCTATGGGATGCATCTTTGAGGTTCTTTAACCTTTACTTTACCCAATTTCCAAATCTTGCTTGGAAGAGGCCTAGTTTCTACTAGCCCTTACCAGTCCATTTTTGGCTTTTTCCTCACAAATTTGACACACAACCTAATGATTAAATCACATTTCCAGACACCCTTTTCAGACTTTTAAATCTTCCAAAAACTTTCAGGTCACTAGCTATTCCGTACAGTGCCTTCCAAAACCCTTGGAGAGGAGGCCTAATTGCCCTATCTTCTAGGGTTTTAATTCTCCTTCAAATCTACCTCACATGGATTAATTGAGGTCTCAATCTCCCTAAATTGCTTAGTTATGAAAAAAATGCACCCTAATCTGTACTAAGACCGTACGATACTCCTTCCCCTGCCAAATTCTTTAATTTTTGCTCCCAAATCCCTAACCATGCATACCTAGCTCGCCTAGGGTTTGGGTTTGTGACTCTTTGCTCTATTCTCCATGTTTCCAACTGTCAAATAATCACAAAAGTCTGACTCCATTCCCATATTCCAGCACTCTCAGGAAAATCCTACTGTCAATGGTTATGGGGGAGTCATTCCAAATATGACTGTCCAAATTTGTAATTAAAAAGTTTCCTAATCCCTAATCTATGGAATTAAATCTACAAACTATCCTAAGTAACCTAAACACCGAAATAAAATGACTCAATACTATGCTAAGACTCCAATACAAAGAAGTAAAAATATTTACAAAGTATGTGATTTCACTGTCTCATAAAACTCACGGGCAGGTACAGGGAAACACAAAAATCTGCCACCACAAAGATTAAAAAAAACCTATGTAAACTATTCTATGGAACCTAAATAGTGATGAGTGTTGTTCCAAAACTATGCTATGAGCACCAAAATCAAAGATTCAACTTTATTTACACACCTTTTATCTCCACTGTTAAAAAAAAACACGGGTTTTCAAGCAAAACACAGAAAAATACATAGTTCTGGAAAACACACTGAGTTTTTCAGAAAACACAGAAATATACAGGAATTAACAGAAATCTCTCAAAACCCGTATACTATTCACACCAAAATTTGATTACAATACCAAGACTAACTGTCTACTGGCCCATTACGTTCATTATTATTATGTTCAAAGGCGTGGATGGAGCATTTCCCTGATTTCAAGGGATTTCCATAACCAAGTAACTTGCATGCAACCAAGCAAGTTCTCCATGCAATCTTCCAACTCCACCACTATCCTTCATTTTAGGATTATTAACACCTTGATCTCAAGCCAACAACATTTTAACTGTCCCATGGCATCTTTTAAACAATGATGATGTGGTTTTAATACATTAGATGCTTTGTAATTTAACATATGTTGTCCTAAGCTAAATGCAACAACATTTTTCAATCTAATAACAAAGATGATGTTAATCCTAATTATTAACTCATCACACACACAATGCAAGACCTTCTAAGGTCTAAAACAAACATACCAAAATTCCTGACTTGGCTAAAGTCAAAACAAACCAAAATTTGCAAACAAACATGAGGAGTTAAGCCAAGGTGCCCCTGCACCACTTTTGTGTGAATATGTATTCACCCATAGATGATGGTGTGAATTCTAAGGATCCCCAATGGTCACCAAATAATTTAGACACCGATTCATCATTATTGTATTCAACTTCAAGAAGGTCTATATTGGATGTTGGAATCAATGTTTTCAAAGGACTTGTAACCCCTTTTTCAAGGTGTAAGAAAATGTCAGGCTTGGGGTCGATTTCAACTTGATAGTTATGATTGTTATGGACATATTTCATGATACGATGAAGGGTTGAAGGCACTACATTCATCTTATGAATCCATGGTCGAGGCCTAAAAGAAGATTATATGAAAGATCATAAGGCATGACATGGATTGGAGTTTGCAAAGTAGCCACCCCAACTGTAATATGAAAAGTAATTATCCCTAATGGTTTCTTTTTTGTATTGTAAAATCCTTGAATGGAGACGGAATCAAGTATTATTTGGGACCTATCAACATTTAATCAATCAAGGAGATTCACACTACACACATTAAGGGAAGAACCATTATCTATGAGAGTGCATTTGATACCTATGCGATGGAATCGAGCAATTATCATAAAGGCTTCATGTTGTTTACGCAACTCCAAAGGAGGGAGCTCATGTTGATGGAAAGTAATGTCAAGATTTGGTTTTTGGATGAGAGATACCACATCATTCGGGGTGGTACCAAGAGGAATTTTGATTTGTTTTAAGGCTGTTTGAAGAATGTTGTGATAATTTGGTGAGTTTTGAAGAAAATCCCAAAGGGAAATTTTGGCAGAACTATTATTTAATTGTTCAACAAGATCATACTCCTTTGTGTGTGGGCTATAGTGAGGAGCACTAGGTGGATTGGGTAAGGGTAAAGAGGGTGGGGTTGGTTGTGGTGGTTGCAGGTGTTTTCGGGTGTTATATATATGAGCAATAGTATTATAACTCAGTTGTTGCAACACATTAGTTTGAGGTGGGTAGAGAGTGAATTGAGGTTTATGTTGAGTTTTTTGTTTGTGTGAAGGTGGGTAGAGAGTAAACTTTGGTTTAGGTGAAGGTTTATGTGAAGGGGGATAAAGGATGAGTTGAGGTTGAATATTGTTAACATCCTGTAACAAGTCAGAGTCTTCATTGTCTTTCAAGGGCATGCTATTTGTGTCTTGAGTCATAATATCCTCCATAGAAGGAGATTTCTTAGGAGAAAAACAAACCACATGTTCATGAAAATTAAGGTTTTTTTCATCCAAAATAACTTCATCATCATTAAGGGAGGTATTAATGGTTGAATGTGTTTGATTATTGATAGTGGAGAGATTAGGGGAAGATTCTATTTGATTTGTGGTTTTTTCTAAGGTCTCATTCACTCATGCCATATTATCTACCCTAATAGGAGAGCTTGTAACATGTTCATCCAAGTTTGAGGTTTGGAAAGTAGCTTCATCACAAGTGGGGAAGGCATCAAGTGAAGGACCACTATGGTTTTCAAATAGATTTTCCCAAATGGGAGGAGCATTAGGGAAGGGGGGATCACTGGTTTCATGATTTGTACTAGGGATATCTTCTAACACCAACCTATCCTCTTTACATCGAGGAGGGATATTAGGAGATGGACAAGAGTGATTTTCATTACCATGGAGACATGGTAAGGTGATTTTTAGGAATGTTTCTATGATCTCATGTTCTTGTTGTCTAACACCATCCAAAGGGGGATAAGGAGATGGGCAATCAAGACCCTCAAGGCTTGTAACTTCTTGCACCAAGATACCTTCGTCACTAATAGCAGAGGTATTGGGAGAAGAACAAGTATGATTTTTATGATTGTCAACACTACCATCCACACCAGTGGGAAATGTAAGATTAAGGATTGTACAAATGGTTTGATCAGGTTTCTTAAAGTCTTCATTGTGGTAATCAAAATTGAACTCATAAGAGGGAATGTTGTACTTATACAATCCACTATTAACAAAATCAAAGCGGCATATTTTGAAAGAAAACATGCTATGATGAAAAGGAAAGAAAGTACAATGCAATGACTTAAAAGGAAATGCAATTTTCAGTTTCGAAGTAAGCTAATTTTTTGTTTACACAACATGCAACAATCTGAAACTGAAATGTTGTGAATGCAAAAGTGAAATGAAAGAATGCATGAAATGAGCTAATTGAAGATAGATTTAACAAAATTCATGTTATATAAATGCAATTAATTGATATATATAGGTTAAGGAACCAAACAAAAGCTTTAAAATAGAGTTTTGAGTTCTATAAAATGAAGTTTCAGAGGTCAAAATGGACTGATTCGCCCAGGGTGGCAAATGAGTTCGAGTATGGAAATTTTTCAAAATTTTCAGAAATTTATGAGTGATTTTGATGCTTTCTAAGTGCTATGATGCAGACCTAATTGAAAAATGTAGAATTTCTAAGAACTGAAATGAATTTAGATGCTAAAAATGCAAGAAAAATACACTTTTTATGAGTGCAAAATTTAACATCTAGCATGCAAATGAACCATGAAAACCCTAATGCAAGACTATATCTATGATAAAAGACTCCTAAATCAGATAATAAAGTGTTTAAAAAGAAGGCTCACCAAAATGAACCATAGATTTTTTGGTTTCTACAACTTATATTGCTCTTCTAGGGTTTTTCAGCTAAAAGGAGAGAGACATGACCAAAAATGCAAAGGGTTCATTCAAATTAATGTTATATATGATGATATTAAGACTAAATGACATGATATAAATGCAACTAAGCTAAGAAATTTATTGATTAAGTATGCAAAACCTAAGAAATGTAACTTGTTTGAAAACACATTATGTAATACAAAATCACCTACAAATGAATGGAAAAATGTAACAGAAATGAATCGGACTGAAAGTGTGCACCTAGAACTTTGATGAATACTATAAATTACATTTGAAATTATGTTGATGCTAGTTTTTAGGCTTGGAGGGACTCATTCGCCTCTTTGAGCGAATCAGTCCCAGTTCTGCCAAACTGTACAAGAACCCGTTTATGACAAAAGGGTATCTAAAAATGTAAAAATCCAAAAAAATTACCTTGGGATGGGACTCATTCACCACCCATGGTGAATGAGTCCAATTTTGAATTTATAGATTTTCAAAGGTGGATTCTGAAGCTTTCAGTCTGCACTTTGATGCTCTATAGGTGTTCGCTTCCAAAACTCTGATGTACAGGTCTGAAAATGAGATTTTGTTGATACTTTGACTTGTTGAATGAGAAGAAGAATTGAGCAACCTTTTAACTTGATCTTCAATTATTTCCAAGCTTCCAAGGGTCTAAAATCTACAAACACACAAGAAGAGAAGAAGAAATGTTGATTGTTAGGGCATGGGGGTTTGCCTTGGTCAAACCCCTTTTAGGTAATTAAAGAAAAATGATGTAAGAATGGAATGAAACATGAAATAATGGAATAGATTAATTTTATATGATGATAGATCTTTAATTTCTATAGAAAAACATGAAGATTCAACCCTTGAATGTCTTTAAAAGCTCTCTTAATGTCTTGTAATGATACAACCCTAAGTTGATTCACTTGAGATGGAAGATTGGTGGATGAATGAGTGATAGGAGATAAGAGATGTGAAAATGAGTTAAAAGAATTATATTAATAGGAAATTCAGCTTATTCTCCCATTAATTGGATCCCTATGGCCAACACAGAGAAAAATTAAACTTAAAACCTAAGTTTTCCCGCTCAAAACCCCAAAAATGTCTCAAATGGGACTCATTCGCCACTAATGGAAAATGGGTCCCACCTAGATGGGACTAATTCACCACTAATGGAGAATAAATCCCACGAGGACCATTTTTGCTAGCTCGAATGCCAAGAATTAAGAAAATTAGGCGTATATGATGACTATGTCAGTTATTTGATCAAATTATGCCTGAAGATGCACAATATGGGTTAATAGGGTCCTATTAATGATGATGTAAAGAGTAATTAGGTCTTGGGACACAAAATTCAATGTGAAAGTGTGATTAAATACACTTTACAACACTAAAATTAGGTCCACATAGCCTAGAAAGGCACAAGAACCAATGTGAATGTGCAAGACACATTACAACACTAGTTTAACATTAAGTTTAATTTATAAGCCTTCTAGATTGATGTGATAATGTTATTAAACAAATTTTATAATATTGAATTGGGAAGAAATGGGTTCATTAAGCCTAGAAAAGTGTGAAATCATCTTACAACACTTTACAACACCTTTACAAGACATCAATAAAAGCATGTTATTTGATTTATAAGGGCCCAAGACCTAGTGTGGATGCATAAAATGCCTCACAACACCTAAATCAAGGCCTCATTAAGTCTAAGTATCATGAATTAATCCCATGTCAAGCAAAGGGTCTTGTTTTCTATGACACACTTGTATATGTATTTTTTATGATAGTTACACATGACTCTGATATTTTAACCATGACATTCATTTTTAAGATATATATATATATATATGGGATGACGTGATTTGATCATGATATGATTCTCTATGATATGTGATGTGATGTTGTATTTATTTCATGCTTCTTTGAACATGTATGGATGCAAATGTCAATGTTATGGATGGGTTTCTTTATTTATGATATGATATGATCTATGACATGATGTTTACATATGATATGTGATGTATGATATATGTTAAATAGATGTAAATGGAATGAATGTTGTATTATCCTTTTTTGGTATCTTTCTATGACATGCTATGAGATGAATGTACTATCATTTTTTGTATCTCATATGATGATGTCATTTTCTATGATATGATATGATTATGTAGGATGCATGTACGCTAATGGTTTTGTGGATGCAGAATGGATGCCCTATGAGTTTTTTTGACTTTCATGATACCATTTTAGCATGGGAAGAAGATATAAGAATAAGACAAATGGATTGACCATTGATTTAGAGATTGATTCATAATTCCAACAAATCTATGAGTCATTAAGACTTTATTAGATATGGTGATTCCAGGATTGAGATACTTCATCATTCCTTATTTTTCATATAACACATATACACTATGCATCAAGGTATTAATAACCAGGATGGCATTGTATCTAGTGCGATGGAATTTGACTCTACAAATAGATATGATAATCCTTGTTCACAACTTGACATAAATAAACCTAGTTCAAATGTAGTTTATAAGTTTAGAATATTTTGGACCAAAGCATATGAAATATTCAACAATCTATTACAAATGACCTCCCTACACACAACGAAGCAAGTATGCATCAAGATTATTTTACAAGACTACCCCACAAGCACAACAAACGAAAGATAATGATTGACGCCCCATTCCTTTCTCTCTAAATTGTTCAGACATGATTAGAAGGTCCTTAGAGTGGGTCAACAAGATAAACCATAAGAAAAGATTAAAAACAAACAACTAATGTTATCTATATCTCTTGCCAAAGTAACATAGATAAGGTGATTTCTGATGATGATGTCCATTGTAGGAAGGATACATCTGAGAAAATGTTTATTAGATGTTTTGACTAAGAATAAGTGTTTGATAGGCTTTTAATACAAATATTACTAACTTGTTTACCTATGATCTAGACTTTTAGATTTTCACTTTGAAGTTTACACTTCACAAGTTTCCACAGTTATTTTCCAAAGTTTGAAGATGAAGATTGATTTATTATGGATGGAGGTTTATTGCAAGTGAAAGTGAGATGGGATGGGTGATTTTGGACTTTTTGGAATATTTCAATATTTTTGATGTTTTGAAGATGTTTTGAGGTTGTTTTTGGTATTTTTGAATTATTATGTGAATGTTTAGGGTTTTTTCAAGTTTTCTAATGTTTTCATTATTTTTTGAGTTTTGACCAAGACCCAAAAGGGACTAACCTAGGGCCTCATGGGCTTATCAAAGATTAGCCCTGCCTACATTATACATGCCAAAACTACATAATTCGACTGATTTTGATCTGTTATTGATCAGATATGAACACTTTATGGATTGTCAATTTATTATGATAGACTCATAAAGGACTGACCTTGGATGTCTTAGAGGCACATCAGTGATGGCCTTGCCTATGTTCAAGCTCAGAGACAATGTAGTTCGACTGATTTTGATCTGTTATTGATCAGATATGAACACTTTATGGATTGTCAATTTATTATGATAGACTCATAAAGGACTGACCTTGGATGTCTCAGAGGCACATCAGTGATGGCCTTGCCTATGTTCAAGCTCAGAGACAATGTAGTTTGACAAGGTAATGTTTTTGGTTTTTTTATGTTTTGACTTCATGTTTAGGGATTTTGATGTGTTTAGGATGTTTTGGATTTTCAATTTATAATATTTTGATTTTGATTTTGATTTTGGCTATACAATATTTTTTATTTTTTTGGATTTTGATGAGGTTTTCAAATGTTTTTGGATTTTCGAGTGATTTGAAATAACATTATGATATAAAAGAACCAAATCTAATGTAAGCATAACAAATTGTCCCCATTGTGATGCAATAGACTACCTTGATATAGGGAGGAAAAAATGACCTTAGGAATGTGCCAAGTAGTACTAAGGGGGAATATGATACTTACCTAATATCAAGCTATGACACAGACATGGATGGGTGATGGAATAAATAAGATTTAATGATATGATGGATGGATGTGATGTGAAGAAAGATAAGCTAAAGAGCCAATGATAGATGAAGGTGGTTATTTACACAAGGTGCATGTTTGCTAGGTTTTCACCAAGGTACTTTCCCAAAGCACCACCGAAGTGGTTTTCACTATAGGATAGTTTTTTAATTATTATTTTCAATCCTTTTTCTTATTTTTTTGGAGTTTTGTTATTTTTTATTTTTTGTATTTTTAGATTTACACCCTTCAAGCATAGGAATAATTTTTTTTGAGATGTATAATATTGATTGGTTCTTGGAAGGTTTCTCCTTTAGGTGTTGATAATTGGTAAGCTCTTGATACATAGTTTGTTGTGACAACAAGTGGGCCTAAACAATTAGGCTCAAACTTTCCTTTACTATCCTGATCTGGAACATTTTTTTGGTGATTTTTGAAGAACCAAACCTAATCTCATTCCTTACCTATGAATTTTCCACAACTCAATCATCAATAAGGTTGAGGATTTTCCAAAACTTAAGTAAAGTACTTAGTACCTCACTTCTTCTATGTGGGATCTATGAGACCCAAGAGGGTAATCCTATATATGCTCATAATATTGCAAATTCATTCAAGAGCATTTCCTCACACAGATACATTACTCAAGAAACTCAGTTCATTAAAGGCTTGGAAGACCTTGGGTGAAAGTGTTATTTGTTTCAGGGAATGTATTTATATACTCAAATTTGGGACAATATAGTTTAGAGTATGTTTATGAATTTTTCTTTATCTTGAATATTAGGAAAAATTCATTACTAGCTCAGTTGGCCATGAGATAAACTAGTGAAACAATCAATGCCCTATTTGAGGAAAAAATGGAGTCATAACTTGCAATCAATCAGTAATACAATTATGATTGAACATCAAAAATTAAGGGACTATTATTATGCCACTTTGTAACATC